>VZRF01009394.1:904442-1155051 GCA_013396875.1 Vireo altiloquus
TTGTAGCTTCTTTATAATGAGCAAAACTTTATATCAGTGTTTGAGGCATGAACTATTTTCAGTCTCTGACAGAGGCCCCTACGCAGAAGCATGTCTTTGGCTTCTCTGTGTGATTTTTACACCTCATGTATGAAAAATAGAATTGTGAAAGGGTTTTTTAAGGCTGCGGTATGTTGTGGATTTATTGCAAGGAGTAGCGAGAACTGGAAAGCCAAAGTGGCCTATCACATTTTGCCTGGTAAAGGGATTTGTATGGCCTGCTGCAAAAGGTGAGTGGAGTAGCGTTTCTGACTTAATGGATAGTGCATAATAGTAAATAAGAAAAAGAAGAATTAGTGTTCTTTTCCTTTGAACTTTATTTGCAGGACATCATAATCTACAATGCAGAATCAAATAAGGTCTTACCCAAGAAAGATTCCTATTAACTGGTGCTGAATGTGAAGAGATTACTTCTGCTGAATATGTTTGGGAGATATTTCTTCTATTCTCTCTGCACTGTGATTTAGTGGACTGAGGAGTTAAGTTTTCCTGTTAAATGGGGAAGGTGAAACATTAAGGATAGCAAGCATTTCTGGTCCGAAACAGGAAATACCGAGAACTATGAAGAGAATTTCTTTGAAGATTTAATGGAATATTAGTGAATGGCATTTCCTTATGGTGCCAGCAACAGGATGGTGAACCCCTGGATCAGAGTTAAATTGAAGAGGAGGCTGTCAACCAGAAAGAAAAGCTACCAAGGAGACCCCAGCCTTGGGAGCACTTGGACTGGTAGCCATGCATGCACATGAAAGCTTTACTTTAATTTTTTCACCCCTGTGTTCTTGAATAAATCCTTTCATTTTGCAAGGCTGTCCTGTGCTGTTGCAAGGGAACAAACCACTAGCCACAACCAAGTCTGCTCACATGCAGACACACAGAAGGCAGAAGGGTTTGCAAATGTTGGCTTCTGTCTCAAGAGATTGGAGACATAAACAGCCTTGTGTGTTGGTTGCATGACTGGAAGAAAGGGAAGCTCATTGGGATCTGCTTAAAGACTGATAGTGGGAAACATACAAAAGTTAGGGTACCTGCTAAAGATAGGGATGTGGTCTGATAACATTTAAACTTCATAGTACACAAGAGCTATTTTTTAACTTAAATATTGTCCTTCCGAATTAAGTACCTGAATTGAGTGTATTGCTGCATATTGTTGTTCAGAATGTACCTGATTCCCTTTCTGTTTATTTTAGTTTTTAATATCTTGTATACAAGACTATTTGGCAGCTCTTTCTTTGCAATTTGTTGCTCTATTGTTGACCCATTGTCCATGATAAAGTGAAAGGGAGATAAACTGCAATATTGGCTCTTTGCTTTTCACCCTACGTGATCTCTGAGTGCTTGACATGACCATGACCCACTTCAGACACCACTGAAATATGTACACTGAGCAATTGTGTAATGATTGGCTGGGTTGAGACTACAAGTGAAAAACACCTGATGAGTTTGCAATTCCAGGAAGCCTTTAGCAAAGCAGTACATTGCTAATTCTGTTAGTGTTTCTTTATGGAAGGAGAGCTTCTCACAACATGTTTGAAAAGCTAAGGAAAGCATTTTCACACCACAGTAATACTCAGTTATGGTCATTAGAATGACCAAGAAAGTTGACTGGTCAGGTAGCAGTTTGGCTGGCTTATTTTTAAAAGTATTATTCAAGAAAGTAGTTGAACTAACCTGGAAAAGACAGACTAGAGTACAAGGCAGTTTGTCTTCAGCTAATTAGAAAATGATGTGTTAGATATTGGAAATAAATATAACAGGTAAAACTCTGGTCATTGCTATGGTTATTGCTTCAGAGCAATTACTGATATTAGTAAAATCAGTAATGGAGATGGAAAGGAACATCTACTGCCCAGGTATACTTAAGTAAGATCTACATTGCTCAAGAACAGTTTTGTTATACTTTCTAATAAAAAGCAGCAGTGCTTAGTAATCACTTAGAGGAATTAAAATACCGATAAGGCAATACTGATCCTTCTAATTAATGAATAAATTAGCATAAAGGAAATAAATGATGCATTCCTTGAATTACAAGAAGATAATTTTACCAGAATGTTAATCTCTTGAATTTTTTTTCTTAGTATGTAGATGTGATATTTTATATCATTGACAATTAAAAAAAATAGAAATCAAACCAATTATTAAAGAAAGTATAGTATATAGAAGTAGTTGCTTGCTCTTTGATTCAAAAGATATATTTACTTTAAAATAATTTATGAAGAACAGTGCATTCACAGAAGTTTTAAAAAGTTTGCCTTTGTAGATGCACATCACAATGGTGTTTGCTTTAGTAGTGTAATCACATTCCAGAATTCACATCTTTTCCAGTAAAAATACATGAAGTCATGTTAACAGTGCAGCATGCAAGGACTCTGCAAAACTATTTCACAGAAGAAATTGTAGAGGCAATTATTATTAAATTAATAATTTAATTTTTTTTTCCTGGTTTGTTATTCAGGCTTCTGCCTCTTTGTCTGCTTTCTTAGTCGGTTTTGTAGTGGCTGATGCCAGTGTGAGGTTGTCTTTGGTAGTCTGACTATAAATCACAAAATTTGTCAAGTTTGAAGGGACCCATGAGGATCATTGAGTCCAGTTCCTGGTCCTGCACAGGACATCCCCAAGAGTCACACCGTGTACCTGAGAGCATTGTTCAAACGCTTCTTAAACTGTCAGGCTGGTAATGTGAGCACTTCCCTGGGGAGCCTGTTCCAGTGCCCAAACACCCTCTGGGTGAAAAACCTTTTCTCTAATATCCAAACTAAACTTCCCCTGACACAGCATCAGGCCGTTCCCTTGCATCCTGTCGCTGGTCACCACAGAGAATCAATCAGTGGAGCCCCTCCTCTTCCCTTCATAAGGCAGCTGTAGACTGCAGTGAGGTCTCCCCTCAGTCTCCCCTTCTCCAGGCTGAACAGACCAAGTGACCTCAGCCACTCCTCATGCAGCTTCCCCTCCAGACCCTTCACCATCTTCACTGCCCTCCTTTGGATGCTCTCTAATAGCTTAATATCTCCCTAAAGTCTCACAAATTTCAGATGTCTTTAGACTTCAGCGATGTGCTGAAAGAGGGAGGGGAAATAGAGATAGATGAATGCCATCAGACTTGCCATTACGTTCAGAGGACTTATATTGAATTAATTTGAAGTCTGTGCATTGATCAGTCCTTAGTTTGGATGACTGGCACCGTGTCATAAATAGCTGTGAAAACTGCTGAGGATGTTGTCTAACCTTTCCTTGTAATGGTAGCATCAATCACTCCATGATTAACCTGCTCACAGGCAATTTTTTCATCTTCTGTTATAGCATCTTTTCCTGTAAAAAAATGGATTAACAGCTGAGCACTGAAGGAAGAGTCTTCTCTGAAAGAGACTCTATGAAAGTCCATAGAAAAACGTAATTTGTCATGTGTCACTTGGAATAATGAAGCATAGAGAGATACCCTCCTCATTCCTCAGAATCAATAGTTTTTTAAATGTAAATGGAAATATATAACTGAGAATGAGGATTGTTTTTCCACTGAATACCTGTAACCAAATTATATAGTATCTTTGATTTATAAATGCATTTCTTTTTCTGGATGGGGAGAGATCTGCAGCCCCAGTTTCTATGGGGTTATTGAGGTGATGGAGCTAGGCTTTTCATGGCAGGGGGATGGGGGCAGTGGGCTTAAAATGAAGAAAGAGAATTTCAGACTGAATTTAAGGAAAACAGGGGACTGTTCCATAAGAACAGTGAAATTTGTGCAGTCTCCCTTTCCTTGGAGGTTTTCAGGACAAGAGTCCGAGGAACCTGGTCCTGAATACGATGTTAACTCTGGACTAGAGACTTCTTGACATCCCTTCCAGCCTAAAAGGGTCTGTAGGTCTATGACAACTGACCTTTAAATGAGCCAAAAATACGCTGAAGATACAATCTTTGCAGAAAAGGGAAGGAGCTAGATTATTTTTTTACACCTGCCATCCTTTTGTCTCTTTTGAAATTCAAATTCTAGATCAGGTTTTGCACATCTAGGAGATGATTGCTTTCCAGTTTTATAATTACTTTATAAACCAGTTCTTCCAGTCATTAGACACAAATTGCAGTACTTCTCAAACAAAAGATCAGATTTATTGTCTGACCTGCCGAGTAATGAAGCATTTTGACAGTATCTGGCCTAAGATCCTGATGTGTAAGCATATGTAGCCACTTTGAAGTGAATGGCACTATATGGGATTGTACTAGTGATAACTTTGGCCCATTTTTAATAAAATACAAAAAATAATTATGTATTATGCTCATAAATTATTTGAATACTCAGACCAGGACCTGCTAATGAGCAATTATAGGGAAATCTTTCCTCTGACACAAGAAATGTCAGATTTTTCCAAGGAGACCAAATGGTTCTTATCTTCAAAACTAAAAATGTTGACTTGGAAGGCCTTTTATTAAATAGGTACAGCACTCAAAACGAAGCATGATCCTATATCAACTCCAGTGCTGTTAAAACACAAAAGTTATGCATCTTCTCTGAGCCTAGACTTTGGGATAGTTGAAGGAAAGTGTGATGCATTGTCCTGCCTTAGGCTGAATCCTCTGTGGAGGTGGATCCTGCTCTCTATTCACTACATGCAGAGTGCTAAAATTATTATCTTGGATGAGACAACTTAAGTTTTGGATTGCTAAAATTAACTAAGTCATACCCACAGCCACTATATTTATCTTCATCTTATCTTTTTCTATTTTGTTTTTAATTTCATGTCTCTCCACTCACCCATTTTCTGTGTCTTCTGCAGTTTTTCTCTAAATCCGTCATCCCATATTGTACATGTTATTTCCTTGAATTCAACCATGATCCCTGATGCTGAAATGGCAAATGGGATTCTATGATACTTCTGCTCCACTCTATTTGCTGAAACATTGATTTTCTTAAAGCATTTAAGCGCTGAAAAAATCAATAGGGCTATATACAAGTAATGTAAATGCATCTTGGTAACTTACAGAGAAAGAGCCAATTGACACAGTTTCATGTCACTCAGCGAAAAGGAAACCTCTGGTTTCTGGTTGAGGGCAAAGGATAGCACAATTCCCTCACACCCTGTGTTACACACCTGCCCATCAAGGGTAGCCACAGCCCAACAAGCTACAAGAAAACAGAGCATGATCTGGAGAAAATACCGTGAATATCCCAACAAATAACAGGGGCTCCTCGTTCCCAGAAATGCCTCTGTTTTTTTGGCTGACTCATGCCCTAGTTTGACCTGGCGCTCCCAGGGACACCATCAGGAGGTCCAGCAGCAACTTCATCTTCTGGTCTTCCATCTCTTCCCTAGACCAACTATCCCTTCTCATTTCTGCCTGTTACGGGAGGGATGTATCTGCCGAAGCCTGGTGTTAGGGAGCTGCTGTGAACTGGGACGGCCTCTGCCCCCTCTCAGGTGCTGGAAGGGATTTTGGCATTGTGTATAGCCTCCCACCAGTTTCTGGCTCACTCCAGCTGTCACCACTACTGCCTCCAAAAGGGCTGCACAGGTTCTTGTGGATAAGTGTTCAAACCCTCACAAATGGCATCAGAACTGAGGTGAAAAGGAAGGCAGGGCTGTCACCATCTGAATGTGAAGGCAAACCCACAAACCCAGCAGTATTTTTGATCAGCAGGTCCACTGCCAGTGTCAAAACGCGTTATGAATAAATGGCCAAATATTTCACAGATGTAATGCAATAGGACTCAAGCTCCAAGGCCAGAAATATCTAAGTGTAAAGATAACTGATGTTTGCAGAGATACCTTAAAAATTTGTTTCCTGATGCATGTAATGGGATTTTTCCATCTGTTTGCCACGTAGCTGAGGAATGCAAAAGCTAGAGTATGGTAAGATTATAATCAGATTCATTTTTTTTTCAATTACTGCTGGGCATATTTTATTTCTGAGGCTGGGACAAGATCCAGCACTTTTAGCCTGAATGTGGATATTACAGGTTACAATTTTTTCCTCAAAATGTTGCACTGCTTATTTTACCTGTGTTTGACAGTATATAATCACAGATATTGTAATTATAGGTATTCATTTTTTGTGATGAAATGTGGCTAGCGTAACAACATTCTTTAAATAGCTATGTCTTTTTCAGTGAGAAAAAAATATTTGGCAGTATCCCATTCTGCCATTTAATTGAGCCTTGTGAAATATGAGAGCAGGCAGAAGAATAGAAATTCTTAAACCCCAGAACATAAGAATTAGGCATGTATCTGTCATGTCCCAGTCCTGGTGCCAATGTTTTTGATGCTCTATTAGAGGTTCTGTAGTAAAATAGGAGAAATTCTGAGGAGGAATGACTACCACTGTGAGGGAGGTGGTGCAATGCAAGAAAACACAGCGGATACCTACTGATTCACCTCAGTGAACATGACCAAGCCCCTGTCATGGCAAATCAGTAGTACGACCTATGAGATGTGCGTGCTGCTGGAATTCTCTTCCCACAAAGGTGCATCAACAGAGATCTCTGGAACTGAAATGAAAACCTTCCCCAAGTGTTTTTTGAAGTGATGGTAGAGAAGAGACAGTTGCTTGGTTTGGATTTCCGTGTTGGGAAGAGTTCTTTTAAGAGCCAGAGTATTTTTCTATCTGTGTGAAAATATGGATGCATATGAACCTCCTAATGTAAACAAGCTGTCAGATTTCACTCCATTAGTGCTTGCACTTCATTGCTTTAGGCCATGAACACCTGAGAGGATAAGTTAAAGAGGTTTGGCTTCTGGTAATGTGTTCTGTTTGCCAATCTTA
This sequence comes from Vireo altiloquus, assembly GCA_013396875.1. Taxonomy (NCBI): domain Eukaryota; kingdom Metazoa; phylum Chordata; class Aves; order Passeriformes; family Vireonidae; genus Vireo; species Vireo altiloquus. The sequence continues at coordinate 911,235 of VZRF01009394.1, forward strand.
AATCTGCTTCTTCTTCTATATCTAAAATCATAGACTTGGTATGGAAAGGCCAGTCAGCACTGTTATGTTAGGCAGTGAAGCATCCTAAGGGAGTCTAGATGAGCTCTCTCGGGTATGCACTTCTGTGTGCTTCCCTCAAGGATAATGATCTTTTGCTCCAGAAAACATTAAATTATTGACTTCACTGATGCAGTTTCCTGTGATATACTGTAGGATTCACAATTTGACTTTCAGATAGATAATCCAAGCAATATTCTGTGAAAGGTGGTCTACAAATAGTCAAAGAAGCATCCAGTAAAGGAGATCCTCCATGCAAATGTGGTATAAAATATCCTGAATAAACTGGTGGAGGGAGCCAGGATGTGGATCCTTTCATAGCATAGGATTTTGCTCCTGTAAAAGGGCTTTCCACATAAGTTTCATGAACTGATACTATGAAGTACTTTGTGATCTCCTTTATCTGCATATGCTTGCTTCTTGTCATGTTCATCTTACCCTGGGACAAGGCCTCAAGCCCAGTGCTGGAGGGAAGAGCTTTCCCTAAAGGCTCAGTAACTCCCAGCTTAGGCTGATACATTGCTGCTGGAATACACCAGGCAAAGATGAGAAGGGATAGTTGTTCTGGAGAGGAGATGTTTTTGTTGGTTTTCCTGATGGTGCTGCCTAGAGCCTGACTCAGTCAAGAAGACAGTTCTGGGAACAAGGAGCCCCTGCTACTTGTTAGGATATTTCCACTCTATCCCCATTGTCTCCGCACTTTGTTGAGTTCCTGTGTCAGTCAGCCTTCCACAGCCACAGCAGCCATCCTGCCCTTTGCACCAACACCCTTTCTCTCTTCTAGCAAAGCCTAGTAGCCACTTCATCTCCTTTGCAGGTCTTGCCACTGGACTCTGCATTGCTTCTTTTACATTGATGGAGTTGTCTCAGCAACAGCAAGTTTAGGGCAGGGCAAGGTGTGATTTCTGTGCAGGGCAGTGCAGAATTCACATTGCCACAAAAATGTTTTATTACAATAATTTCCCTTCCCTTCCCTTTCTTCAACAGATTGTCCTGTTCTTTAAGCAGCTGAACTTCATTTTGTTATTTGTTGCCCATTAGTACTGCTTCTAGGAAGGACTGACAAAACCAGTACTGAAATTGTTCACTTACAGTTATAGATGGTGTTCAGAGGACCTGCTGTTTTGTTGAACTGCAGAGTTCAGTAGATTTTCCAGCCTCACATGGATTGTGGGCTGCTATGCTAGTGACAGCAGTATGTGACAGCAGAAGTGCCACTACTTGTACCAAGTGCAGTCATCATGGTGGCATGAGAAATGAAAACCAGCTGAGAAAATAGGGAATTTTGCTCCTGAATTTGCCAGCACGGAAGTTTCTTGCTTGGTATTGGAGTACATGTGGAAATTTTCTTGGGATGACTCATTCAGTCCAGGATCACCTAAGTGTCCATGCTCCCTCCTTTCTGGCAATGCTGCCTTTCAGGTGATGGTTCACAGCCTGTTTTGCCAGGAGAAATATGATAAAAGAAGGTAAAAGTTCTGCTATTGTGCCTCACTAGTGATATGTAATTTACCAGTGGGGAGTCATGGGTCTGGAGAAAATTTCTGCCGGCTCCTACAGGAGAAGCAATATGATTTCCTGAGGAATTTCATTCTGTTATTCTGTGAAGATGGTGCCTGTGATGTCTAATCCGCAGCAGGAGTGGAAGGACAGATCATGGTCAGAGCAGATTAAATCTTCATGGTTTCCAGTTGCTATGATAGCTTTTTTAGTTGCTAATATCTTGATTGAAATGTGATTTTCTTTCTTCTTTTTTTCTATGTAACACTCATACATTGGGCATATTTTGATCCAAGAAGGACAAAAATCATGTGCAGGACACCAGCCCCCTCTACCAAGCCATAAGCTGCAGGGGACAAGGACACTAATGAAAGTGTCCCCCAGGTGTCTCTTAGGTCCCTTTTCCATAAGCTGATGCCTGAAATAGTTACCCTTTTACCATTAATATTTCCTGGAAGGATTCCGCCTGGACATGTTACCCACTGCAGAGGAATTTGGCTTCAGCAGTCAAAGGAGCCAGGCTTGTGCTCAGGGCAGGACCAAAGCTGGGGGTTTTGGTTGTGCAATGGAGTGCAAAGCCTGTTGCTTTCAGCCCCTCTTTGGGAAGGGTGTCCAGTTTGCCAGCCTCTCTACTTCCAAGGAAGGTCCTGGGACTTTCCTCAGCTGACCCTGTGGATGCTGCTGGCTTTAAACGGCCTGGTACAGCAGAGCTCTTTCTCACAACACTTCCCATTGCAAGAAGTGAATTGTTCCGAATTTCATGTGCAGGTGGTTTTCCTTCCAGGGGCTCACTCAGCACAGAGAGGGAAAATAGGCTAATCAGTTTTACTTCAGTTTACAACCATCCTCTCAAGTGGTATTCCATCTCTCCAAGGTGTGAATTATAGATGTTTATTTGTTTAGAGAAAGCCTTGACTGAAATACAATTAAAATTGTATAAACATTTGTATTGCTCTTAGAGTGTAAATTTAGACAAAGTTTTTTATGAGAGGTTGTCTTCTAACCAAATCACCTGTCAGTGTTAAAAGTTATAAAGGTGTGTTCATATAGGTAAATAAATGTGTTATCTACCTGTCACTTGTGATACTCAGTAGATGATAAATACCACTAGAATAAAAAGAAAAATAAATTTATAGGAAATGGAGAAGGTAGGCTGGCAGGTATATTAGTGGTGAGCAAAGAAAATTGGAAGACAGAATGAAAAGTGATGACATGTTGTTTGTTTTTTTATGGACGGTCATTATTTCTGCAGGGAACATTTGCTCTGCAAGGGTTCTTTACAGCAGCTCACCAGCAGAGGTGAATAACCCCAGATTACCTCATCTTCAATGCATATTATACCTCATCCACATTTCAATTGATTCTGGCTCCTTCTGTTTTCAAGCTTAAATAAAATTCCGAGGTTGCTGGTTGAAGTCCCTCTCCTCTGAGGACAGAATTTGCTATAAAACCAATGGGATGCTTGTGCCTGATGGGACCAGGACATCCAAAGCTGCTTGGTGCAGCCTTGGTTGGCCCCATGAAGGACATTCAATCGGGTGGTGCCACAGTTTTGATCTGCTTCAGAAAGAGGATGTTGGGACCTCAGCTGTACTCAGGGGTAATGAACACAGAATATAGCTATGTGTATGAGAAAGGTAACCTTATTAAAGAAGGATCTCTACTAACACTTTGGAATGGCACCACTGAACACCACCCTTTTGAATGGTGTTTGGTAGTGGACGGGGGCTATTACAGGGCAACTTCAATGGCAGAAAATGGTCCCAGAAGATGTTTAATTTATGTAAAAACTGATGTGCTTTACCATTGCATTGATGCTGCCTCAGTGGATTACTTGTGTGGCAGTACAAAAAGTACCAGGGGCCATTTCTTTGGGCCAAAGTCTTGGGAGTTGATGGTCCCTCATCCATGTCTAGCAGCACTGGTGCTCCCAGTAGCAAAGCAGTGAGGAAGACTCATGGCTGGAGCAGGCCAAAATGGAAGAAAAATAGAACTTAATCTGCATAGTCAGAGTTGAGGATACAAAACATGGGATTTCTTTCCATGAGCTAAAACTATGTGTAATAGAGAAACATATATTGGAGCTGGTCACTCTTAACTGTGCCTCCTGTTCCCACCAGGAGAAACATTCAATTCTGGGGACACATTCACATATGACAGCTTTTATCTAAGATGGGATAAATCCTTCTGTTACTAAGTTACTGTTTTAACCACTGTGGACAGAGAAGTTTAGCCAACAACATTGTGCATATTGACCTGCATTGTCAATGTCTGAGTTCAGATGAATTCAGCTCTGAAGTATCTATTGACTGTGATTTGTGATACCTATCTTGGGAGATCCTGAAAAGCTTCCCAGATCTGACTTCCTTTCCTGTATACCTCAATACCTAGAAAAATTCATCCCATTATCTTTAGATGTTTGCTTGTGGAGGGGCAAAGATCTTGGCATACTGAGCATGTTAAAAGTTTTATCCAAGTTTACATAAGATATTACTTTTGTTTGCTGTGTGAGTTGTTCTTTATATGAAGGCATTCAAACCTATATAATATCAGCATAGCTAGCTGTGAAAACACCAGAGACACTGTCTTTGATATTTTCAAGGGGGATGAAGCAATCCCTGGTAATCACTTAGAGATATAAAAAGACTTGCTCAAGCAAAAGCTACAGTACTTGACTTTCCTTTTAGTTACACTGGTGCAAATTGAGAGTTGCTGATGTCAATTACATTTTGTCTGGCTTAACGGAGATAACAATCAGGCCCCTTGGCTTCTAATCAAGTTTGATATTACCCTGGTGAGTTGTTATAATCCCTTCAATGGCACCATGTGGTAAGAAATCAATTGTGTTATGAAAATTACTCAGCTCTTCAGTTGTGCTAGTGTAGTCTGATCTAATTGCCTAATTTTACCTTCTCAATAAAGAAAATATCCAGAATTCTCTATTGTACCACATCTCAAGTAGACATGCATATTTGTAATTCTCAGTATAAAAAAGAATGGCAAGTCTGTTTGGTAAAAGGAGTTTTGAATATGCAACTCAGAATAACTAGTCACTATTAAGCACAGCATCTTAGCATACACCTTGTAGCTGTCTGCTATACTTCCTGCACAAATGCTTGGGTAAGTTGGTGGGTTTTTGGTTTTTTTTTTTCCTGAAGGCAAGTTCTTGCCAGTGCAGATGGTGCAAGTTATTTCTGCTGTTGCCTGTCTGGGCTTCTGTGTGGGAAATTTAAGCATTACTGAGCAATAGTTCTACAAGTGCTGCTGTGCACAGAAAGGGTGTGTGTATTCTTCTCAGAACTAAATTTATTTGGAACACAGTTTTGAATACTATAAATTCTGTAGTGGAAAAAACCAACACAAATAAGCACACGTACATACAGCTGTTTCTTGTTAGAGTTACCTAGGTGCAAATTTCTCTCAGTTGGGAATATCTTGTATCTTGTAGTTGCTTTGGCTCTGAAACCGAACCAATAGACAGAGTTCAGTCGTGTGTATGCTTGGTCATCCTGCGGCCAAGGTGAAGAGATATTTTTGTCTATTTTCTGAAGACAAAACATTATGAATCACTGAACATTTTCTTTGTGCTTGGAGTAGTCTCCACTGTGCAGAAATGCCTTGAAGCACTGTGAGAGGAATTGCTTGTGTAAGCCATGAAAAGTTGTGGTGGCATTTAGAGACACCATGAAGTGAAAAAATTGCAACAGCTTGGTTTCTAAAAAGCCATGTTACCTTGCAAATGACCTGTCCTACTTTTCACTCTGCTGGTGTGTCACAACAGACCACCATGCTGCAGCACTAAACTGCAGAAATATGTCACTGTAGGATAGAAGATAGGCTTGCAGGACAAGTAGGGTGGTTGAGAACAAGCTGAGCAACAGGCATAAGCAAAAGCTATATTTCTTTTGTGATCATGTGTGTAATAATAAAACAGATGTGGTTTTTTGCACTGGGGAAACCTTGTGCACAGGTCTGGGTGTAGGTATTGTCTGAAGCAATCAGAATTATTGGCATCACGGACTGCTTGCCCTTCTGTATAAGTTCATGCTTCATGAAACCTGCCAAAGTGTAACAGCAAAACAGTGACATTTCATGGACTTGGAAAAATATTTTAGCATTTCTTATGTCCTCTAAGGAACAATCTCTTCACAGAACTAGACCTAATAGTTGAGTATTAGAATGAGTAACAACTGATAATATTCATGCCCAATATACTTCTTACTCATCGATCAGTTTATTATCTTCTTGCGTTATTTTTTTTGTTTCCTTTCTTTTTTTTTCCAACGAGGAAAAATATGGCAGTAACAATATTTCAGAATCATATATTTCTTATAATTGCTTTATTATAGTAGAAATTAAAAGAGTAGAACAAAAGGAAGGTGTTTCATATAAAGTGACAGTTGATTTTCCTCTGCTTGCCCGTAAAATACCTCTTTATCCCAGCCTTCTCTGAATATCATGCTTTATTTTCCAGAGAAGATATTCTCTGCTTGGGGCACATTTCATTAAATCTTTGCAAACCACTGATGCCCAGAATACATTCTGCTTAGCATAATCACATTAATTCCAGTTTTCAGAGACATATGTGTTCCACCCTCCACATCTCTTAATCGCTAATCCCACATCCATGAAGAGCTTTTCTGAGAGAAGCATGCTGTAAAAGATGAAATTAAATTGTTCTGGAACCAGTTTCTGAATGTCACATGGAAGTTTTTACTCCTGGCAACACTAACATCAATGTGCCTTTACTTCAGGAAAAAGCCTACATGAAGCCAAAGCCTGTGCTTTTTTTAAGCTTGAAACTTTGGCAGCACAGGGCTTTTTCTCAGTCCCATTTCATCCTAATCACTACTGGGGAAGTGGAACACGGTGATTGATCAGGCTGGAGTATGTTCCACTGGTAGCTCATCAGCTCAGTCCTGGACATGGATTATGTTGAGCAGGCATGGTGCCTTGACTGAGACTGGAAAGAGTCACATATTTTTAAAACAATGTTATCTGTTTATATTCATGCTTGCCAATCCTAAGCCTTCCTTCTACTATTGTTTTTTGAGAGGGAAGCAAAAGTGTAGGGGAATGAGTGAGGAAGAAAAAGGGAGAAACAAACAAGCGAAACACCAGCGCAACCAAGCTGGGACTGATAAAAATGGGAGATAAGTATTTGTAATAATAAGGAGGCACTGTGGGAGTCTAGTCTAAAAAAGGCCTTCAGTATTGAGTATTTCAGTGAGAGCTATCTCCTCTGTTTTTTTTTAAGATATTGGCCCCAGATAAAGGATTAATGAAATATTAACTTGACAATAAATACTTCTCCTGGATGCAGTTGTTCATTATCTGAAAAAATAGTCCAAAGAACTTAATAAAAAAGAAAAATATCATTATTAAAATTGTCTTCCTGAAATGATTGTGCATGGAAAAATTATCTAAGGATCATTTCATCTTGATTGTGTGCCATGCTGTGTATCAAATTACATCAGATTTATGCCACAAGCAGACATCCTTCAGAAGCATCTGACTGGCAGAAGCTTATTCTAGCCAAGAGGCAATGCGATTGTGTAAATCATCCCATTTCATGGGTATAATTCTTCAATCAATCAGCAGAAGGGGAGTAAAAGTTCCTGATGTGTTGGTCATAGTACATCTATCTAACCTGGGATATTTTCCATTGTGTGACGGTGACATTTGAAGCAGTATGGGGCAATTTATTTATCTGTGCAGAGTCAGACCTTGTCAACAGTGCACTCAACAAGACATTACTCCATAAATAAATGTAATGGGACTGCCTGAAGAATCGGGTTCTGCTTAGACTGAAAAAATTACAGTCTGGCTCTATTAGAGTTGAACCTCAGTTACAAGAAATGGATATGAGGTACAAGAAAAGATGGCCTTTCCCTTTCTGATCTCTGAAAACTTTTAGCAGCTTGTAGTTCATGGCTAATATTTCTGGAAAAATTAGGTTCCTTGCTCATATAAACTGGCAAGAGATTTCATGTGGAAGTGAAGTGAATTGTTAAAAGTCTTCCATTTCAAGTACAAGTTTAATTACTCTAATATTCTTCATAAAGTTTTTCATTTTCTACTTTACCAATAATGACATAGATAAGAAATAAAAATAAGTAATAATAATAATAATACAATTGTAAAGAAGGATTATAATATGAAACGGGAATTAAAAAGAAAAAAGCCAAGTTTCTGTGTCAGCAATAGAGCAATAAAAAGGCATTAAGAAAAAAATCGTAGTCTGAGAGGGAGAAGCAATTTGCCAGGTGCTAAAGCTTTAATCTAAATTGTGTTTAAGACAGGGATTTCCCCAGAGATTATGATAAAGCATTTACAGGTCCCCAAACCAGTACTCATAGTCTTCAAGGAAATGAGTCCTGTTTTTCTGGTGTTAATAGTCTCTCTTTCTAGCTTCTGTATGCACGTTTTCCGAAGGTTAGTGACCCCACAGGAGAGTCTTGGGGATTCATCTAGGTTAATAGAGATAATATTTGATGGTTTTTCTGTAGACATTCTACTGGCACCACCAGCATACCTGAGAACGAACCACATGGCCAACATCTGCCATATCATTCACTCGTCTTATTTGCCTGATACCTTCTTCTTTCTTTCTGAAATTGTCTTTTTTGCCATGATCTCTGTTCTTTCTCTTCCTGAAGCAACCCTGATTTGCAAGAAGCCTTTGATCCAGTCTTTGTTGAACTGGACGAAGGCCCATAATGTAGAAAGCAGAACATTGTCAGCTCTTAATCACTTGGAACACTGTGGTGATTTAACCCCAGGCAGTCACTCAGCCTCTCACCAGTGGGATCAGGGAGAGAATTGGAAGAGTAAAAGCTAGAAACAAGGAATTAATTCACTGCTCCCCACGGGCAGGCAGGTGTTTAGCCATCTCCAGGAGAGCAGGGCCCCATCAGGTGTAATTGCTTTCAGTTTACAGCTGTTCCCTCTTGTCCTATCAACACATGCCCTTGTAAAAAGATTCTCATTAGCTTTCTTGTAGGCCCCCTTTAGGTACTGAAAGGATGCTTTAAGGTGTCCCCAGATCTTTCTCTTCCCCAGATTGAAAAACTCCAGCTCTCTCAGCCTGTGTTCATAGGAGAGGTGATCCAGTCTTCTGGTCCTCTTTGTTGAGAAACTAATGGAAAAATCCGTGCCAAGGCCCTTTAAGAGATTTTACCCCCGGGTATATTGGACTGAGTGTGTTTGCACAAGGCTAGCTCAGCACAGGTGCCTCCAAACCATGATTTCTCAAACCTCCTAAACACTGAGATGAGAGAGTTTAGTACTGTGAATTAACAGCTTCCAAGTAGCATTTCTCATTTGTTTCAAGTGGGGCTAAAAGTAGACTGTATGGTCTCATGCTAAAATCAGGAATCCTTATGTTTTGGGGAGTGTCCAGGTGCTATTTGAGATTTTGAAAGAGTTTTAAAATTCCTTGTTTGTTGCATAGAAAGGATTAGGATTTTAAAAGTACTATGTAAGTATTCCTTGTTTCAAATATACGGAGCAGAAAATATGAGGAGATGAACAGGAATTTCATCATCATTTACCCAGTACGGATCTGAAAAGTTAATTTTTTGCGTAACTGTTTTGTCCAGCTTTACTCTGAACTGGTGCTCCTTGATTGCATCACTTGCTGCTATATAAGGTTCTCAGATGTGCTGTGAGCTGGGCTCAGATGGAAGTTAATTCACTCTTTTTAATGCAAAACCTTTTCTAGAGAGATTTTGAGGTTCTAGAGACCTTATAGGATCAGTGTGGGACCACCCTGACATAAGGAGTTCTCCAAAACACGCTACCCTCTTCCTTCTAAATGATGTTTGTCTGAAAGGGACAGATGATGCATCTCCCTGTCTCTCTGCAGACGTTCTCAGGTGTCAGTGTGCAATATTAATCACCCTGATGCATCCGCTGTGCTGTCAGGAAAGTTTCACGCATCCTAGAGCGCTGTGAAATCTCTTTCCCAAGGCATCCAGTCCTCCTCACATTTCTGGGACAGCACACATACTGTGGGGTGGAGGAGATGAGCTGAAGACAGAGAGATTCACCAAAGGAAGCTACTGGCCAGATGGTCACTCAGGATCAGGAACACCCCTATCTTCCTCATGGATGCCATCATCTTCATCAAAAGAGAAGACTCTAGTAGAGAGATCAGTAAAAGGGGTGACAAATTTCTGCCTTTTCTTCCCCAAGGAGCCTATAAGCAGAGGGTGGCAGGGCCAGTTGTAGGCTATCGTCTCTAATTAGAGAGATGCACCAAATGCATCTCAAAACTGGAGACGTTAGTATAATAAGAGATGTTCCTTCTGTTGATTTGTTCTTCTGCCTCTGGGATGCCAGTGTTGAGTAAAGTCATTTGTGTATCACTTCTTGGCAGATTTTCCCAGGGCGCTGTGTTTGGTAATTTACAGCAGAACACTTCCAGCAATAACCGTAACTGACATCTGACAGTGGTTTATACTCATTTAAAAGACTGGGCGATATAAAAGTTAAGCAAGGTTTGCAGGAGAGGTAACATTGCATATTACAATAGCTGATGTAGCTGAAAAGGCACAGGCATGTTTCCAAACACCCATGGCCTCATTGGAATTGCTGCAGAGACAGACACTATAGAGAAACAAAAATCCAGTGCCTCCCTTTCAATTGTGGCATTTCTAAAATGCCTCCCAGTGCTGCAAATCAGTACAAGTTTAGAATAACCTGATTTATAGCCATAGCACATGTTGTGAGACTGGGAACTCAATAACGTTTTATTACCTACTAAAGAAGTTGTTTATTTAAATGATTACTTCTTGTGACATATACCAGAAGGTAAACAGTGTACAAATGAGTAAAATGTGCGACTGAATACTTTGTGACTACACTCTTCTATTCATTTTATGCCATTCATTGCTGAGTTTATTCCACAATAAATACAGATACTACATTACATATTCCAGAAAAAAAAAAATCTTCAGCTAAAGGAGTTAGTGTACCTTACAAGAACCACATGTTTTATCAGATTTTTATTCTGATAGTCAGCTGCAATTGAAATTGGTAAGTTCCTATTTTCAGAGTGAAAAGCAATGATAATTCATGTGATAATTCTCTCAGTAAAAAAAAAAAAAAAACAAACTAAAAACCGCCAAATAAATTAGGAAACTTCATTTAGGGATGCATAATTAGACATGATGGGAAGATGCCTTATCCAAATGCACCACATTTCCTTTCCTGTTAGCATGATATTTTTGGATATAAAGGGGAAAAAGCAGTTTCTTACCTGACGAAAGATGTTAATCTGCTGCTCATAATTTTGAACTAACCTTTCCCCCTACTCCCCATTCTCAAAAGTATTATTTAATGTAGATTCCTGTCTGCAGCTGTTGTGCTGTAAAAGGTGGTCTCCCTTTTCCCTCAAAGGTGTTGTAGCTCATTTTGAAAACTTATGTATATATCGTGGTCCTCTGACTGAAGGAGCGGTGAAGGACTGAAAGGGTCCTGTGGTCTTGACCTCATGATGCTGGGCATGGGGTTTCTGCCTACCTAGTGTCATGGGAAATGCAGCCAAGACTCCTTTTCTCCTGGGCTCCAGCTACAGTGAGCATTAAATCTGTTCCCAGTGAGGCTGGCTAATAAACCCCATCCCATCCTGGCTGACATTCATCATGCTTAATTGCAGACACATATTGAGATTCCTGTTGGAAGTAGTTGTTTGCATTTCCGTTCAGTCAGTGCACAGACACTGGTATTTCTAGAGTGGGATTTACGAGGATTATTTTAGGCTTTTACAGTGATTATTTTTGCCCAAAGCCTGTGACATAAGTGTAAATGCTAATCTTAAATGCCTAACTGTAAAAAATTTAGGTGTAGTGTCTACAGTGTAGGCGTGGAAAGTTAGGTGAGATTGATCTCTCTGCTGATGTATTTTACAATGATCTCACTTTTTTAGGTAAAGAGGGTAAATGTCAGCTGCTCCAGCATCCACTGTCTCTAGTAATGGAACTAAACTGAGAGGAGAAACATTTTGCTGGGGACTGCTTTCTGCTCTAGACCCTCACACCCATTGGTTTGCGCCCACACACCATGGCCTGACCTGGAGCAGCAGATCTTGCACAAGTTCAGGGTTGATTGGGAGTTTATCATACTCTCAGCCGTGGTCATCCAGCTCAGGGCACTGGGACCCTCTTAGCTTGTCATCAGTGAGGAAGACAGAGGCAAAGAAAACATTAAGCATCTCTGCCTTATCTGTTGTCTCTGTCTGTGAGGTGACCATAATGTTTTTTGACTATTTAGCCTTGGTCAAATATAATCAAAATATCTTCTGAGAACCATGTTGGTTGTATGGTAGGAGAACAATAGCGAAGTCCAAAAACAGAGCTTTCTAGAGAAATCAATTCTGATTTTACAATTAGCCTGTTAAAATTTCTGCATGTTGTAGAAAATGTTGGAAGCCAGGCTAATGTATTAACAAATATTTGTCTTGGGCAGGATGGCTATAAAATAGAGCAGAGCTGTAAGGACTTTTTTAAACAATCCTAAAATGTAATCACTGTTTTCTAATGCGCTTCTTAATATTTTAGTGTTTCTCATGTGTCTGTATTTTCAGAAAACAACTTCTTCCATTGAAGTGCTGACATTTTCCTTAAATAAGAAACACCAAACACTAAACTTCATTTTCACAAAATAAATTATTCAGTAAGTCTTCTTTAATTATCTCCTCTTTGACTGCTTTGTTGCCTGAATTGTTCATTGCTCTTGCAGAGAAAACGAACCCCTGGATTTCCCTGATGGTTATTGTAGATGTCAGCTGTAGTGTTCAGTCCCTTCAAAGGATCACTCCCATGGACTAATCTCCAGTGCTCCCCAAAGCTCACCAGTGATTACTTTGGTGTGTTTTAGTAGTGACTGTGAGTGCTCATTGCTAGATTTTGTTATCCGCAGAAAAAGCTTTGTACCATTGAAAAATGCCAGCTGCATGCTGATTAATGTGCCAAAGATAGCTAAGGTCATGGCTACATATAAAGTGGGAAACCTGCCATGAATTGATAGGATAATCGAACAGGATGGAGGAGTGAGTGAACCGTAGATAAAAGACGTTAGCCACGTCACTTAACGGAATATTGGAAGGTGCCTGGATGCTGTTAGGAATAACCTGATACAAGCAGCTGCACGGAAAAGTACCTTTAATCCTGCACCATGTGCCCTTCTGTTTACTTCCCTGTTTTTACTGAAAAGTAGCATGGTGGTGTTTGTTCTTGAAAGCTTCTGCATCTCTGACCAGCAAACAGATGGGAGGCAGTTGCGTGGAAAAGCCTGTCTGCATTGTTCACTGCTCCCGGAGGAGTGCTGCAGCTCAGGCTCACCCCAAGTGACTGAAGTACCGCGTTGGGCTGCATGGGATTGTGACAGAACATCCTGGAGAATCAATACATTCTATATTTGCGCTCGGGACTAGATAGCTGAAACCTCTGTGAAGGTTTACTCCTCCTTTTCCCCTGGAAAGCCATCCAGCGTTTGGGTGTTACCAGGCAGAGTTGGAGGTATCAGTCAGTCATTCAGTCACTGACTGACTGAACTCTGTCCTTCAGGCCAAACTCTGACATCTCAAACAGCTGAGGCTGATTCTGACTGAGACTAGACTGGTGCACAGCTCAAACCAATTTTTTTTTCCTTTAGCATGCACTCAGTGACTGTCGATCCTGAACATGCAAAACTGAAGTTCCTTTCTCGTGTCCAGACCTGAGATGACTTTGTACTGAAGATAAACACATCTGAAGAGCCGTCTTGGTCTTTGCAGGAGTGTGTAGCTGTGGCATGCTGTTGACCTCTTGAAAACCAAGCAGCCAAGGCTTTCTCTTTCCCCACAGCCTTCCCAAAAGAACAGCAAATTTTTTTGTAAATATATTTGTACTAACAATAGTATCTTTTTTCCTCTTCCAATTTTTTTAGTAAGTTAATTCAGTCTTTAATTCCTAAATGTGACAGGTGGACTCTTTGGGCCAAGTTGTAACTTGCAGCTTGTGTTTATAAGGGAGAAGTAGGACATGGAAAACCAGGCTTTGAAATGGAAATTCTGTCTCAGCTACAGCCACAGCAGTGCTGCTCAGAGCTCTATTTTGTTTTCTTTTTCCCATAGTCAGCCAAACCAGGCTCACCGCTCCTTGTTCAAAGGAGAAGTCTTAACTTTCCAGAAATCCCTGAGCTGCTGCTTGTGAGTCTTACAGGCATTGTCAAATGTTGTATCCAGTAACCCATGTCTTTGGGCAGGTCTTGAGTTTCTAAGAAAAGACTATTCTTCTCTGACTTCCAGAGAATTTGAGCTAGCTCTAGGATACAGGGATCCCAAGCAAAATAGAAGGTATGTTTTCATATTTCAGTGCTTGCCTGTGATTCTAGGCCAGTGTATGCATTTCTGCCTGATAGCCCTACCCCAGCTGTATGCTTCTGTGTTACCAGGGTGCCATCAAATCAGTAGCTGATCATACAGCCTGTTTAGAGTAAACCACTATTGGATATTTGTGGGAACAGTTGTCACTGGCAAGTTCCTTAAATGTTTGCTGGATAACAAAATGAAGTGATAAAATGAAGGTTAGTTGATTGTCAAGCTGGAGCTTCTACATGATTGGATGGCCACTGTAATTTTGAGCTACTACTAACATATTTCTTTTTTTATGCTGTCTCTTCTGGAATTAATCTTGTTTCTAAATATACACATTCTGATCTAATTCCATTTGAAGAGGTCCTATGTTTTCCCAGATGGCAGAACTTTCTGCAGGGTGGCTTGCAAATGTTGGGGTGTGAAGCACACTTTGCGGTGATGTTCGGAAAATGATCTAGTGGGATTTGTGAAGCATGTTGTGCTGCTATGCAGTACCTGGGAGAATGAAACCATGAGCACAGTGAAGTGTGCCCAGACCTTGCACAGGGTAGCATAAAGCATCACTCACTGGCATTTTCTCCAGTGCTGAAACAGCAGGATTTTAGCTGACGATCTTGCCTGGCCATCTGGTGAAAGAGTGTGAAAGAACTTTACAGTAACTAATTATTTCCCAGATTAATACTGCTGACGAGTACTCCACGAGGCAGTGTGTATGTTTGCAGGGTGTTATGCTGCTAGAAATGCCATTAATTATTTTGCCTGTGGTTCGCCGAACGTTGTGATTCTGTGTGCTGGCGTTCTGCCCCGACATCACCATCTGTGTGTACCGTAGTATTTATTTCAGAACTTTCTGGAATTTTTTTCCATTTTCAGATTTAAGAGCCTGGATTAAGTGGATGTTAATAGAAGGCGTTAAAGCAATCTGATTTTTTTTTTAACACAGTTTTCCTCTCAAAACTTGTCAAAGTCTGCTTACTAACAGTATACTCTGTGGGTTGTACTCTGGGTGTAACTGCTCTCAGGCACTGTGGTTTAAATGGAGTGTAAGTCTCTTATGCATTGATTAACTTCTCCACGTTTTCTTCAGAGAAGTCACTGTGACATAGTTACTTCTTTATACCTTGTAATTAAGATATAATATTTATTATGTTGTAGTGAGCATATGAAAAATACAACATTGGTTATCCCTGTAAAAAATATTTATGCTGCACATGGAGACGCATCAATAATTTGATCAAAGATATCAACATAATCAATGTAACCTTCGGAAGTGTTAAAATAATAATAGAAATATTCCTGGTTTCAAAATACTAGAAATACTAAAGTTTAAATTGTTTTCTCTTTTATAACTTCACTAGATTCTGATTGATGATGATTTTCTTCCCAACACAGAATTCTGGTGCAGTTCCACATCTAATCAAAGAACTGTTCCTTTTAAATTGATTAATCTACAGAGCTCTTATTAAGAATAATTTCAGATTAAAATGCCCATAGCGTCTCTTTGACCTTTTGTGTTACTTACTGAGTCTTCAAGGTCTTTTAACACTTAAAGTGTACAAAACCAGTCTGATATGACAAACTCCTCCAGGTTTTTGTGTTGTTAAGACAGATGTCCTCCTTTATTTACTGGAAAATTGAACAATCACCCAGTGGAGCAACACATATGGTCTAAATTCACTGACCTATATTCATTGATAAAAAGAAAATCTCTGGTGGAACCTCAGAGAGGGAGGAAGCATCATGTTATCCCTTTTGAGAGAAAAAGTAAAGGAATCAAAGAGTTTAAAGAACACTGGGGAGTTTATATTAGATAAAAATGGTTTTGGGGAGGATAACTGTGTGGAAAAATAAGACTTTTTAGATTCTGAGAGTGGAAACAGAGGAAAGTAGTGATACTTGTGAAAGTTGGGGTGGGATAAAATGGAAAAGGTAAGATTTATGAGGTAGCAAGAAGCTCCCTGTAAATGAAGCAGGGTTGCTGTCCTTAGGGAGAAGGGTGTTCTTGCTTGGGAGAAACCTCTGAATTTTGCACACTGTGCTCAGAAATATCACTCAACCCAAACCCCAAAGCCAGTACATAACTTTTCAGGAAAAAAAACATCGCTCATAATTGAGAAACGAGCAGGTAAGATGAGACTATACAACTCAGTATCTTAGATGATTAAATTGCTTCAGGGGTACAATCACTGTTTCTTGGCACAATCACTACTGCAGTCAACCTAGGAACCTCTTATGAATGGCCAAATAAAACCTGTATTCTTTCTCTTTTGTTACCTTTGCATTTGGCAAAGGTTTTCCTTATTTGCAAGAGCCTCTTAGGGCTGTAGCACGGCACAACTCAGAAGCTTACTCTCACTGCAGAGTCTGCCTAACCCTGCCTCTGACTGAAGAGGTTCTTCCTGCCCCAGTGAGGGGACCTGCGCCGTAGAGCCAGAATGGTGCTGACACGATTAGTGGTGACCCAGAGAATTAGATCTGTTCCTTTTGCAGCAACTCTCTTCTCCCAAAGAATCTGTTCCTCTGTGTGGTTTAAAGCCCAGAGTAGATAATGTACAAGGTGAAGTCACCTCTGCAACAGAAGACAAACTCTTGAACTGCAAGAAGATGAGTATTTTTACAAAACAGACTGTTTGACTGCCTAATTTACATTCAGCTACCAGAAGCCTGGGTGGTGGTTTTCCTTGAAGGAGTCAAACCTGTTCTTCAAAGGCTTTTCCAGAGCCCTGCCCATAGGATCCAACATTCCAACTGTAGGAAATACTGTTGCAAAACAGGGAGCCAAGATTTACCTGAGTGTAAACGAAAGAGTCAGGGTGATTCAGGCCACAAGTTTAACTTGAATTTCCATTGAGAAGAGTCCTCTTCTCTCAGCAGGTTGAAGGGATGCCTGTACGACTTGCTTAAACTCAATGCTTACTTCTTGGGCAAAAAAAGTGTTGAAAAAAAACTCTGCTCTACGGAGATGAAGGGTTTTGCCCTTCACTAACATTGGCTGGAGTCCAGAGACAAGAGATCAGACCTCCAACCCTGAGACTCTGGCCAGGTGCAGAGATTGCACTGTAGGTGTCTGGGTCTGAAGCACCCCTCAGGCAGCATTTAGCTTAGCATTGAAAATCAACTCATCTCAATTTGAGCTTGGTATACAGAAGGAGTTGAATGAATCATGCCCTGAAAATACTTAATTTTCCCTATTGTTTTTAAAAGGAACTTGAGGTTACTATTGAGCTGTAGATGCTTGCAGAAAGGTGAGCCTCTCATCATAGCCTTGACTCTATCAAATGCTGGCCTTTAATAACAACAGACTGTAGCAAATTGCAGCTCCTGTTGGATCTGTGCACGGGTATAGGGAATAGACTGGACTGGTTGGGAGATTGCCAATGGAGATTGTAATCTTGAACACAACTAAGAGAATCTGCTGCTATGTGTTGTGAGTGATGAATCACAAGTAAACTGAATCCGAAGTCTTGATTCTAGTCACTTTTACCAATATCAAAACAAAGGATAGGTTGTTACAGGTTACTGCAGATAGGACATGAACTAGTAATAAATGGCTTTAGTACCAATGGTGTTTTAAGTTCAAGGTCCCCATCCACACAGTTTTCAAGAGTATTTTTCGTCATCTTACTTCTTGCTCAGTGCTCTGGAGACCCATTTTCTCACACAAACATCTGCCTGGTGCCCCTTCTCTGGATTACAGGACTTGGGCTCTTTTTCACATATGTTCCTTGCTCCAGATTCTCTAAGCTCTTTTCCTTTCAGTACGGGACCAGCCTATTGTCACAGCAGCTTTGGTTGGCTTAACCAACATGTAAGGGTAGAAAAATTGAAATGATCCTGAGATGTGCTGTGTGAAATGTCTTCCCACTGAATAGCTGAATGACAGCGCATTAGACAGGATAAACCTGAGCATCACAGATGATTTAAATCTGTTGCTCCCTCACAGCATGGTGGTGCCCTGTGTGCCTGAACTATATCTGTGCAAAGGGAGCAGGCTGGATGTAAGGTTTGAGTGCTCTGTGTTAACTTTCCAGCTGCTATTTACATTACATTACCTCACAGAGCATCCAGCTGAGAACAGCACCTTGCTGTGTGAAGTACAAGGAGTGCACAAGTGGTTTTGTACAGTCTTTGACCAAATACCACAGTCTTTTGGTGAGTCTTGAACAGCCTGTGTCTAAAAAATCAAGTGAGTTAAACACACCGGGCAAGTCAAGGGTGAAATAGGAAAGAAAATTCTGTGGGATGCTCACCATGAATCAAAAAGAGGTGGACTATATGTCTCTATGGTTATTTTGTAATTTGATTTTATGCTTTATTCAATTTTTTCTTGGATATCTTTAGTGGCCCATGCTAATCAAGCAGGAGAAAGATATCTACAGCGTGTGACTTCATCCCCAACAATGAACTCAAAGGTGCTAAAATAATAAAGGATCTGGACTTATAAATTGCTTGGCACACCTTCAATTTACTGCTTTTAACAAAGACTGAGGTGGAGTCAGGAATGAGCAAGGCTAGTATCACTAAAGATTAAGCAAATCCCTTCCTGTTGCCCCAAACCCTAATATTGTGCAGCAACATTTCAAATAATACCTCCTCACTAATCTATACTTCTAAGTGAAATATCTGTATTGTATTTTATTACATTCTTCTGTCTCAGATTGGTTATGTCATAGTTGATCTCTGAGATCTGTCTTAATTAATGAGATTAGATTTCTTTCCAAATTTTGTCTGCTTAAATATGTTACTTTGATCTTTTTGTGTGCCAAACAGGACCAAAAAAAAAAAAGGAATTACTTCTTGCAGCAAATAATTGTTTAAGCTAACAGATAAGAATCATTAAAATGTGTTTGCTTAGCTGCAGATTGACTCTGTGTGGACAGGGAATCCAAATCTGAGCCTTGCTCTGATGTTCAAGGCATCTGCCTACTGGCTGTACAAGAGTTCCCAAATGGATGGAGCAATGCCGAGAGCCCTGCTCCCATCAGAGCTGTGTGTGCAGGTTTGTGATTGTTGATAGGCAAAGACTCCTAGTAGCAGGGTAAAGCTGTCTCTTCTTTTTCTTAGTAGAGCTTCACTATGGCACCTACCTGGAGGGCGCTTTCTAGTCCATGAGTCCTGCACCACCTGTCACAAACTTCACATCATCTAATCCCTTCTGAATTTTCCCATCTTTTGTTTTTGAAACACCTGGATTGAAAAACTCTCTGCTGTCAGGGCTGGGAATTGTCTTTTATTTTTCTACCTAGATGTATTGACTGCTATGTTGCGCTCACTTCTTTTTGTCACCCAAATTTAAATACCTTCTCTCATGTATCATTCTCATACTGTTTTTTCTTAGATTAACCCCCTTATGATCCCCTAGAGAGAGAGAGATCAGTCTGTCTCTGCTTTTGTTTGACTAGACTAATCAAGCCACATTTTCTTTACTCCTCTCCTGAAACAGGTTTTTATCTCCCTCAGTTACCTTAAATGTCATTATCTGTGTATTGCATTGAATGCGACTTGCCTGTTGGGTCACTTGGTGTGTCTCCAATGCTTTATACAGAGATACTTAAACTTGTGAGTCTGTGTTGGAAAGGCTTCCCTAACACTGCATTTGCCTTTTCTTTGGCTGCATCATATCAGAAACGTGCAATTACTTTATTATAATTTGATTCCAGCAATTCTAGCTGTTGAGTGTTCGGGTTTTAGCTGTTACTTGTTTTATGAATCCATGAGGGCAAGACAGAAGTGTTGTGAGCTTACTGACTGTCACAGAGAGCAAGTGCTGGAACAAGGACAGACCTTGACACAGCCTGATGCCACCAGTGCCAGATGTGACATCGGACTTTTCTTGCAAAACTTTCTGGTTTTAAGCAAGATAACATTGATACCATGGAAGTCATGGAAATACATCATTTTCATTATTGTCTTTGTCTCCAAGATAACATCCCTGATTTGTGTAGCAGCACAGAATAAGGTGAAGTCACATTCAAAACAGTTATTTTGCTTATCAGAAGGAAGCAGTTTTATTTCTGTAGGGCACAACCATGGCTAATCACTTTGCTTGCATTTGTGTTTCTCAAAAAACATCCCACAGTCTATGATAAGGATAATGGCTTCCTGCCATAATTTCTTACCCAGTGATCCCTTTTCCAAGGACAGGGAAAGGGCAGATGGCAGGAGAGCTTTGGACCCGTTGCGGGGGAGGTGGCTGTGGAAGGTGTGTGCGCTGATGGTGATTATCAAGTAATTAGAACAGGAAGGCAGAAGCCAGTCTGAATGTTCACATGCTGCATTCAAATAGCAAAGCTCCTAGCTCCTAACATAATCTTTCACTGATCAAACAGGGATTGGGGTAAGCCAGGACTTGGCTGACTGTAATATTCCTCTTGCCAAGGAGGTCAGGGCTAGGCCAGGCTGGCTGGGAGCTGGTGGAGAAAATGACGGAGGTGAGCTGATTGTGTGTCAGGGCAGACAGATGCTCCCCAACCCACTGGGGACCTCTCTGAGCTGAGCAGCTCTCTCCTTAGGTTTCCAGGTAGGTGCAAGGGTCACAGGCTGGATTTCACTGCAAAGAAAATTATTTAAAGCAAAAGAAGTTTGTGAGAGAGCAAAGAGAGGGAATAAATTCTCAGTATCTAGATCAGATAAGAACTGGATATGGTTGCTCCAGAGTGTCCTTGTTAGCAAAACACTGGGAAACGTGGTATAATGGAGTTATTTAGCCTGACTTCATTCACTTAAGTCTTGATTGCATACCTTGTGGTTTTTCATTTTGTTCAACTTCTCCAAAGTCCAAAGGGTTTTCTGTGAGTGACAGTTCTGCCTGAGAAAGGCAAGAGTTGTTATTTCAAAGTGGGTGCAATTTCCTTTTCTTCTATGATTGTACTTCCCTGTCATCTTCCTGGTTATCAGCCTATTCCAGTTTCTTTTAGTTTTATTTTTCCTTTCATTGAAAATAATGGATTTCTCAACACATATTCTGTTTTATTTTTTTTAAATAATCTCATTATCCATTAAGATGGATGAACTCTTTCCTGCCTTCCTGCCTTCTCTCAGCTTTCCTTCTGCTGTATCTGCAAATATTCTTCAGCACTCTGATGTTGTCCTTGCATCCATTGCAGGATGAGGCTTATTAATACGGGGTTTGCACTTTCTTTGTAGGTCATGATGTGGCTTCATGCCAGCTGGATCCCTTTGTCCTGAAATGTCAAATAAAAAGAGCTGACCAAAAGCTACTAACTAGATTATGGGAAAAAAAAATTAGATTTTTAAAAATATATTTTAAAAATGCTTTTTCAGAATGAACTTTTAAAACATGTACTTAGTTATCATTGTCGTAACTCCCTTCTTCTCATCTCTACTTAAAACAAAAACAAGATAGAAACTTTCCCACCAAAACTGTATAGAATTTTATTGGGGTGATGAGGTTTTTTTGATTGAAAAAATTGACCCACATTAGTAACCTCAAAGCGGTGAAAACCTGTACTCTTTAAAGTCAGCAGAGGTTTTGTTGTGAACATTCAGGCACTGATCTCTTCTCCCCAGTGACCAGTGATAGAACCTGAGGTAATGGTATGAAGCCCTTTCAGGGGAGGTTTAGGTTGGATGTTAGGAAAAGGTTCTTCACCCAGAGCGTGGTTGAGCACTGGAACAGGCTCCCCAAGGAAATGGTCATGGCACCAACCATGTAAGAGTTCAAAAATCTTTCGAACAATGGTCTCAAGCACATGGTGCAACTCTTGGGGTGTCCTGTGCAGGGCCAGGAGTTGGATCCCTTCCAATTCCAGATATTCTATGATTTCCTGCCAGGAACTTATGCGAGGTTTGGGTGCATCTGGAGGATGAAAGCCTGCACTGCACAGTGCTCTAGGCAGTTGGGCAGAAAAAGACATTTTGATGCAGAAAGTAATGGCGTGCTCCAGGCACTGCATCCCCTCTGCACGGGGCTTGACTGTGGCTTTGGTACCATATGAGATATGGGGCAGAATATACATAATTGTGCTCCAGGGCATTCCACTGACCATTTAGGGTTATTTTTAAATATGAAGCTATAAATACCCTGTGAATGACGTATTTTTGTATTTTTGTATGGTTGTATTTTTACTGGGATATTTCATACACTTTTCACTCTGGAAAATAAGCTATTTTCCAGAGTGAAAAGTCCAAAAAACAGAGAAAAAGCATTTCAGGAGTAGTAGGCCATTATTATTCAGTGGTTGATTCCTGCCTTTCAGGCTTATTTCATGGGATTTGGAGCCCAATGAATTGGCTGAGGTTCTCCAAAGGATCCCATAAAATTACATTTTTATCAGCTACATTTTCTTGTATTTCCCCCAGCCAAATCTATGCAGGTAAGATAAACAGGGAGCCTTCCTGAACACTCACTGATCTCATCCTAGTTAAACAGTTGGAGTGGCAGCCAGCGTAACTTCGGCCCATGAAGGTTGATATTCTCCCAAACATTTCCTTAGCATATCTCCAAAGTTTGGACATTCAAGGATGAAGTTGCAAGTATCCATCCTCTTTTGGGGGATGATAATTTTGGAAGCATAAAGATGGCTGCTGGGCCACTTCAGGCCAGCTGTCCCCACTGCCCAGGAACATTTCTAGCTGTGTGTACTTTTAGTCTAGGTGTTGCCTGGAAGTGCTACCATACCACTTTATTTCCTTTTTCTTTCTGTTAAAGGCTTAATTTCCTTTATAAGTATGTAATTTCACCAAGGGAGTTGTGCTGTTAGAACGTAAATGATTGTATTTTATGAAAAGATTTAGGTGTCAAAGGGGCAGTTTTGTTTTTTGGGAAAATTCTTGCCGATGTAAGTTATACAACAATAGAGCTGAACCTAACAGGTGGAAAACATTTGCACAAATAGCAGTAATTGCAACTGAAAGGTCTAATTGCTGTATCTTCATCTGACATGATGGATTTGAAATACCATTCATTATAAAAAAAAATAAAGGGGGCATTCTGTGTAAACAAAGTAACACAGTTCACATAGGATGATTTTCACTTATAATTTCTTTTTATATGCAAAACCTGATCTAAAGATACTCTTTCTGGTGATAAGAGCTGTTATACAGAGGAACTTACATATGCTTCCAACAGTGTAGTCTTTCAGCTAAAGCCAGGACAGTTTATGTCTAACAAGTGATCTTGTTAATAAATGTAGGTATTTTGTTCCCAAAGTTCCTCTCAAGAAAATTCACTTTGTATGAATTCATCTGTCACTGCAAATTATTGTGGTGCTTGATTTGGGTGCATTTTTGTTTACAGATCCTTACTGATCTATTAATTAAATTCTCTTTGTTTGAACAAAGTAGATTTGAACTTCATATGACTCCTGTCTTACCCAGGGCTTTTAGCTACTGTGTTTAAGTCAAGGCTGCTCACAGGTGGCTTCTTCTCACTGCAATATTTAAAGTAAGAGCAAGATAAAATTAGGTAATTTCCAAGTGTTCTCTGCCCAGTGAGATGCTGTGCCATTTCCAAGCAGCAATATACAAGTATATGAGTATAATAGCTTAAAATTTAAAATCTCTTGCAATTATGATATGGGACTTCTGCTAGTGGACTTCATTTATCTGGTAGTATTTTTATTCTAACATGTAATTTACCAAATGTTTTCTGGATTTATTGATATTTGATGGCAGATGAGGTGGGAGGAATGCAGGCTCACTTTATCTTGTGGGGTTTTTTGCATTCTCTAAACAATTGAGGATGAAACACTGGTGTACGTGTCTCTGAGCAACAGAGATAAGAGGTACAAACAATCATTTCTTAATTACTTGGATGATGAGCCTTGGTTAAGATGCTCAGCTTCCAAATCCTGAACAGATTTTAGACTGGGAAGAAATTAACTAAGACAAGAGATGTCATCATTTTTTCACTGTGTCAGGGGGCATCATTGCTGGCCTGGACCATTGCCTGTGCAGGCAGCATGTCAGCTCCCTGAGCTGCATGGATCTCAGGCCTTTATCTTGCATGTCCATGCCTGGTTTCTCAGGGACTGAAATCCTTTAATTTATCCACATTCTTGGTGTCAACACACGATGCCTTTGAATACCCAAGATTCAACAGTATGATCAAATACTATGGTCTCTGTGATCTAATATTCCCTTCATCCTAAAAATCAATTCACAGAATCAAAATCAATAATGCCCTAACACGTGTAACCTGTCAATTCTGAAATCTGTTTCTTGTGGCTTGTCTTTGTTTTTGTGAGCCTTGTGTTTCAGCAGAAATAGTCCTTGCTAAATCATATAACTTTAAAGAACATCCTAAAAATGTTAGTATGTGCAGTAAGCCCAAAATGCAGAAAAATTCTGATTGCATTTCATTTGCTGCCAGTGCAGTTGTATGTCTTTGCTTTCATGATAGGAGCACAGACTTCCTATCACATAGCAGAAATTGGATCAGGACACCATCCTTATGCACACACACCATTAGATTTTTTTGCCTACTCCTGCAACATATGAAACTGGCTCACTTTTTTCAGTTAATAAAGAGGATAGATATTGTAGAGAGTCTGTTACCTCTGGTTGGTGCTTTGCACTTTCCCCAAGGATAAGATAAAAGAATTTTCTGCATGCTGGTACTTTGAACAGAGCATTAGATGTCAAGAATATGGGAGAGGAAGGAGAGAAGATGAAAGTTGAAACCTGATTAGGTATTCAGTATTACAGAGGAAGTAATTAAGGTCTTGGATAGGTTTTGCATGGGTTTAAGATCTGCAGAAGTGTCCCCACATCTTGTAACATCCTGCTTTTGCATTATGGCAAAGACCACTGCTATTGTACAGTGAAGAGTCTATCTCTGTTTGTTTTTCAAAGAAACCTTCTGTCCTAAAAAAACCCCTTCTGTTAATGGTTTCTTTCCATTCATTAGAAAAATCTAACTCTAGGCTGAAATTCACCATCTAGTGTGTCATTCCTGAAAATGTATTTTAGTTACTTAAACTTAGCTTTATGTGCAAACACGGGAAGAAAACCTTTCACATGGCAGTTCCCTACTTCTAAAATTACCTGGTGTATGGTGATTCAGATGCTAAAGTTCCTACATAAGCAGTCCCTTTTCGAAATGCAGCCTATATTTAGTGTAAGATGCAGCTTTTGAGTGCAAAAAAGGCAAAGGGGGACAAAGGTATATGAGAATGGCAGCATGACTAATGTTTGTGTGCACTCGCTTCTGTCATCAGGCTTTCCAAGATTTTTCAATAAGATGTCAGCTGCATATATGTTGCTTGCAGTGAGTGAATTATGGGGAAATAGCTCCACAACAGCTGTTCTATTATGTCTTATCAACTGTATATGTATTTGTGTAACAGGCCACAAATTCCACCTTCTAATAAGTTGTTGAATATGTGTTTGCAGTACAGATTTAATGTCTCTACAGATCAGATAACGCTACAGAAAGTTTGCCAGATGATATTGGCATGTAGTTTTTGGCAACAGCCTTTCTTCTTTGAAAGAATAAACTGAATACTGAGGAGCTATTTATAAATAGGTTTTCCTTATGTTTTGTCAAGCCCAGCAATGGTACATTAGCTGATTGAGTCTTTTGTGAGATGGTTTAATATAATGCCACAACGGTATTTAGACACTTTGCCAAATAAAAGAAGACAAACCACAGAGTTATTAAAAAGTCACTCTTGCAGTTCCTGCATTGTATTTACTGCCATCATTGTCAGTTAACCGGTGGAAACTTTCTTGGAAGTTAATTCACTTTCAGAATGGTGGAATACCCAAGAGGCACTCTGCTTCTTTAGTGTTACTCCTGGCAAGGGGTATTTTCATTCCTCCATTGTGCTTTTGGATGTTTATATTCCCTTATTGCCTCATGTAAGTTACTATAAGTAAACAATGAGACTAAATGAACAAGCTCCATACATAATCCATTCTGTAACATGAGGCAATAGTTTCATGACGTTTATTTTTCAGTGCTCTCTTTTAATCAGTTTTTAATTATTAGAGCAACAGGCTTGGTCCTGCACCTTTCAAGGCAGTAAAAATGCCCCTAGTAAAGCTCATGGTGCAGAACTGAGTCCCAGCAGGAGAAATGTTCATTTCGCTTCAATTTTCCTTTTCTCATTTTCTTTCTATTAGTGTTACTTTAGGGGTATGTTAGACCATCTTAACTGCTATTTCTTTTTCAGATCCAACCCTCTAAGCAATTACATCAAAGTTATTAAAATGGTTATCTGACATAACGCATATTAGTCCAGTAAAGACAAACCAGGTGTGACTTAACAGCCTTTACCACTCCTTTTGTTTAAGCATTCCAAGAAGTTCCCTAGCACTCTGTCTAGGGATCATGCCTACTGTCTGTGCTTTGACCAGAGCCATAACAGCTCTCAGAGATCACATCCCAAGAAATACTCTCCGACAAAACTGGTATATGATTGCATTTATATCCCCAAATTATCATTGACTCATCCACTTTTTAACTATATACATATATCCTGTAATATTGAAAAAAAACCCTACTTCACTTTGAGACTGACAACATTAAGGTCTCTTTATAGATCATGGTAAGAATGTGCCAGTATCCTAAAACATTTGGTGTCAAGACATCCTGACTTTATAAGTGGGAGCTTCTGACATTAGATCGTTCTTATTCCATCTCCGTACCCTCCAAGTGAATGTACGAACCCATTACAAACTTACTGATTCATTGCCCCATCACTACTTCTATGTCCAGAATCCTACAACTGTTTCTTGTATAAACTACCAGAGCTCTTCTCTAGCCAGGCGTTTCCAGACATTAATTATTTTTATTTGGAAGCTCTCATACAGGCAGCATAGAAGTGTGAACAGTTGTCTTTCCTCATGCTGTACAGAAGTGAGAGTTATTGTACTCACAGTGCAAACACTTCGGCGTGTCCATAATTTTACTGCTTTGAGTCATCCCTTTGACATTTGTGAGATGACTTAAGTTAATAAAGTTCAGCATGTATGGAAGCATTTGCTAGACAGGAGTTTATAGTTCCCATAGTCATTATTTATCCATGATGCATATATTAGTTTCTTTTATTGCTTTTTCCCAAAGTTTCAGAGATAAGTTACAGAATGAGACTGGGAGGGAAGTCACGTTATCCATTCCTCTTCTTCAAGGCAAGATAATCTAG
Organism: Vireo altiloquus; assembly: GCA_013396875.1. NCBI lineage: Eukaryota > Metazoa > Chordata > Aves > Passeriformes > Vireonidae > Vireo > Vireo altiloquus. The sequence continues at coordinate 938,262 of VZRF01009394.1, forward strand.
AATTGCATAATTTCTAAGATTTTTCTAAATTGTTCTTAAAAACATCTAACAATAGTTCCATATCTCTTATGAAATTCAAGTACAATGATGAACTACCTTACTGGTATGTAGAGGTTCATTATGGCATACTGGTATACTATTAAGCATTTATCTTGCCTTTTTCCTGATGACCTCCAATTTCTTACTGAAATGTTGGCATGCTTAGAGCTGTACATGAGGTGCAGATCTCTCCAGTTTCAAGGAAAAGCAATCTTTAGTTTTCCCATTAGGGTAACGTTTCTACTTCTGAAGGTTGTATTGTGATTTGCCTAACATTCTAAACAGCTTTATGTATATTAAAAGTACTCAGAATGAATTTGAAAAAGACAGTAGTAAGTCCATATGCATTCCTTCTGTAGTTCTTTGAGAGCATGTAGGTAAATTGATGTCTGCTCTTTTCCAGTGCTGTCTTCTTTTATAACTGTTTCCAAACACAGTATCTTTCCAATTAAGGACACGATGAGTGAATATTACTGACTACTTGGCTACTGGTGCACTGTAGATTATGAGGCTGAAGGAAACCAACAGTAGACATTTTATTTAGAATCTTTTTTTCTAATTACTGAAGCAACTAAGAAAGAAAAAAACTTGCAACTTTGATTCATTGAGACTTCTTTATTTTGGGAAAATGAAAGGCTCAGTCTCACAGACTTCCTGAAAGTAGATGATGTTGTATTGGCATCATAGGAAAGTTCTGGAGGTCTGTCCTGCAGTTTTAATTGTGTCAGTGTAAGTGATGGGGATAAGGTCAGGTGGGATGACTGCCCCGCTGCAGGTTAGACCAAAGCTTGGCCATGTCCAGCTGTGCATTCTTGCAGTATTACTCATTAGTCATCTTTACATGTTTATTCAGATTAAGAAATACATTTTGCTGGTGGTAGAGTTGTTTGTAGTGTAATTCTTTCTCCTTCTCGGAGATTAAAATGGTCTGCCTTATTTCTTCAGTTCTTTTATAATTTCTGCTTATTTTCCTGATAGAAAAGACTTCTGTTTCAGTAATGTGTGTAATTACCCTTATAACTTGGAATTTGTTACTCTAATAGAATGTAGGGTTTAATTGAAGGAATATGCTGCTGATTTAGGTAGAATTAAAGAAGCTTTAATGTAACTTTGTGTGCTGCTTTGGGCTTGAATAGAGTTATTTTTCTTTACAGCAGCTAATATGGGACTATGTTATAAGTGTTCATAATTCAGGGATGTTTTCTTTATTGCTGAGCATCACATGGACAGAGTCAAGGCTTTTCTCTCTCTCACACCATCATGCCAGCAAGAAGCTTAAAACTTTTACTGCTCCACAAAGGTGAATTTGAGCAACAGAGTCTATTCTTGTCTGTATGTCACTGGGAGAACAATTAATTTAACATAATGAAGGAAATAGACACCATAACTTTCTGGCAGTTATAATTAATTGATGAAAATATCAGAGATGTCAAACACAGAGAGTATTTCTTGTCCTGTTTCTCTGACACTTTTGAGTGAAAAAGGATCTCAGTGTAACACTCACATACCAGATTCAGCAGAGAGGATATTTAGACTATGGAGCCATTTCTACCTTCAGTTTTTTCCCCACTGGAGTTAGCAGAATCCTGGGACAGCTAGCCATTGCTAAGTGCTTTTATAATGAATAGTTTAGTGTTAAGATATATAAAATGTGTGTTTTGAATGATCTTCTGAGTTTTAGCAAAAGCACTCATTGACAAAGTAGTACTGATTTACCTGGACTAAGTAGCTTCCTATAGGGTTCACATTAATTTTGTCTCCTTACTTTGTGTCATCCAACCATGGCCACACTATGAAATGCCTTGGCCAGGAGAGATATAGGCAGCCTAAAACTCACTAGATTTAAAAATAAATATTGTGGCGTGAAGAAGGATTTTGTTCCCCTGTTTGCTGTGGACTTGTGCCTGCCAGTTTTACCTGAGCTACTGTAACTCACTGGTAAATGTTAGGTACCTTGTCCCTGCCACATCCTTGGTGGCTCTAGCATTATTGCTTCTTCTAAACCAAAACTGGGGCTTTTAACTGCAAAGTACCTTTACACTACAGGTGATTCTTCTCCATTCCTGGAGTGCTGAGCAAATAATGACTGCTACATTTTCTATGTACTCTTTTTGGGCAAAATTCACTTTGTTGCAGATAAAAATAATAATTTCAGGCTACACTGTCTTGTTTAAAGGTATTTCCAGCATTGTGTCCTTGCCAAAGGAAGTTCTCTCTCTTTGAAGGCGCTGCTGTTAGAATAATGGAAAAACTTGATTAAAAAAAAAGATTTCTGTCAGACGTCACCTATTCCAAGCCATGCTCACAACTGGACCAATTTAAGTCAGGTTGCTCAAAACTCTATTGAGTTCTCCAAGGAAGACTGTATAATCCCTCTGGGTGATCTGTACCAGTACCTCACCTCTGTCATTATGACATTTTTTTCCCTTACATTCCTCACATTCCTCTTAAATTCCTTATTCAGCTTGATTTTCTTTTTGCTTCTTTGCCTGGACGCCAAGGAGATGTGTCTGGCTCTTTCTCCTCTATTACTGCCCTTTCTAGGTAGTTGAGAACAGCTATTATGTCACCCCCATGCTCCAATCTTTCAGACTGACACAATCCAACCCCTTGGCCTATATTCATGCTTTTTATGTCCCAGACCTGTAACTCTCTCAGTGGCCCTTCTCTGGATCCTCTTCAGTATCAGCAGCCTGAGGCTCCACACTTGGACACGTTGCTCCAGATGCCTTGTGCATGCCCAGCAGAGGGAAGGGTCACTTCCTCGACCTGCTGGCCACTCTCTGGCTAAAGCAGCCCAGTATGTGGTTAACCTTTGCTGAAAGGACACACTGCTGACTCACATTCAGCTTGTCCTTCACCAGCACTCATCCCCCAACCAGCTCCACCAGCAAAGCTGGAAAGTCTTGAGCAGTTCCTTGGGAGACTACATCCTTCTTCCTTCAGTTTGCAGATGCAGTCAAACTGGAGGAAGAAGGAAGGGAATTTCCTTTACAGCACCTCTTTTTTTTTACCCTGATTTCAGTGTTTTGCCTTGAAAGCCCAGCTCTTTGGCACACGCTTCAAAGCCTGAACCTCTTCCCAGCTTCAGAAGGAGGCAGGGAAAACAACTGTGATTGGGGTAAGTGGAAAGTGGGACTACAACAAGTTGGAACACTGAACTCAAAACATCCCTTTCTCTTTGGGCTGAGGAGGTGGGGGCTTGCTAGTTTTCAGCTGATCTGTATCTGAGAGGTACGGGAGATGCCTGGGGCGCAACTGTGGGTGCTAATTAACAGCATTAAAAGAGATAAACATAAGCAAAAAAAGCAATTAAATCCTGTCATTTTATTGTATATAAATTTCATGTTGAAAAATACAATAGGGAAAACAATCCTTAAGTTCACGACTCTTTCTGATTTTATTTACGTGCATGTGAGGAATGCATGGTGATAGAGTGCTGTAGAATCAAGTTTCTGTTAATTTATGAAAATGGGGATGCAGTCTTTTGCCAGGCAAGTTGTTCCAAGTGTTTTTGAGCAACATATACAAAATTTTTTAAGTGGAACAAATGTAATTGTTTACAGAGCAGTGTTGGCTGTGGAGTACTTGTAGCATGCTTTCAGGATCAATAGCGGCAGGCGGGTAATGCCTTAGTTGTGCTTCACCTTTTGAATATTAAATTTTGCATTCTGCTTTCTGTGCTCTTAAGTGAGAATTCCCTTGCCATATCTCCCTTGCTGAGCCCTCGGCCCCCACAAACATGTATGCACAGGTGGGCAGCATGGCCTCCGAAAATCCAGCTTCTCAGTCAGAGTGGCCTGAGTGGAATAATTGTATATGTTCCTCCTACCTTACTAATAGTTAGAATTATGCCTGAAAACCTATTTCAGGTACTTTACTGAGCCTGATAGGAAAGTAAAATGTGAATAAAGCCACACCAAGATTTATGTCCTTCTGTTGGTTCTGGTACCTGTTGTGACCAGGCTCCTCTAGTCCAGACCCGAGTCCAAATTTTAACCCAATTTTCATCCTGACACTGTTTTTTAAAACAAACTAAGAGTGTTTTTTCCTCCCTTAGATCTCTAATTACAAGTCATAATTTGCTCTACATTTTGGAAACATAGATTTCCAAATCTCCAATGTTTGGAGATGTTCTACATTTTGGAAATGTTCCAAATGTTCTACATTTTGGAAATATAGATCAAATTATGGAAGATGTTTTTTACTGAGGTTAAAGCAAATGAGCAGAATTTCCGAAAATGCTTCACATTTGTTTCAGTTGTTACTGATGGACTGTAGTAATGTTTAGAAAGTTTGACTGCAGTAGTGTTTCTGAAATTTGACAGCGTTACAGAACTGGTGGTGGTGCAAACTGAAATGTGCAAGCCTAGCAGTCTAAACTTAGGGTTCTAAATTCATATTTAGGTATTCAGCTAAGAACTGACACACTTACCTGCCATCGAATTTAGTAGAATTCAAAAAATTATGTGGAAAGACAGTTTACCCTTGGCTACACTTGAAGTTAAACTGAGTTCAGCACCAGCTGTAACTGCTTTATCAGCAGTGGGTAAATTTGCTGGAGTAGACAAAGCTTCTGAGTTTCTGATTTTTTTGCTCAATAGGAAGCAAATTTATGAACTTTTTTTCATGTTTGAGTGTTATAGCTAAATCTATTTATTTCTGTCTCCCAGATGTTTTTTGGAAGCCAGGAAAGATTTAGCAGTCTTAGCAAAAAAAACAATGATCGTTTTGGAAACATTTCACAATCCCCTTTCTGCGTCAAGATTTTGTGCAGCACAGAAATAAATTAAGCAGTGTTTTGGGGCCCCACACATCCACCGTCCAGCTGTTGCAGATTTTATGATGAACTGCAGTTCATGTTTTTGGATAGAGAGGGACATTGTAAGTTGCTGGCTGGGCTCTGTGAGCTGAAGGTGCTCAGAGAAGTTGGGCAGAATCCCTTTTCTGCTCCTTGCTTTCTGAAAGAAAACAGTAGGAGCTGATGGTGCTGCTCACACCTTCACTGCCCTCTCCTGTTTACATGGCTGGCACAGTGCCCAAGAGTGCTCAGTGGTGCCGCGGAGCACGTGTGGTGCCCCTGCTGGCATCTGGGCAAAGGAAAGAGTGCATAGGGCTGTCCCCATGCCTTGTGTTTGGGGCTGACACCAGGCTAATATCTCAATGTGTAGCAGATGGGCTGCGCTGCGGCAGCACTGACTTGATTTGATACGAAATTTTTCTTCCATTTGTTTGCACTTGTTCGGCAGGAATCAGTTTTTGCCCTACTATTGTTTCTCTCCAAGAAAACTTCTTTTCTGCTTTCTTTCTTGCCATTTTAATTTGCTCTATGGTGCCATGGAGCAATAAGTGATAATTTTCTCTCCTTTTGGCTTTTGGTTTGAGCTTTTCTTGTACTGCCTGTGTTTTGCTCATGGCTGTGGCAATGAAGATGTGCATGGCTTGGGCTGAGGTCCTGCCTTGTTCGATTTACCAGCTTTTACTACTTAAAAAGCCAGAATGCCCTTACCTAATACCATCTTTCTTCACAGTGGTTTTCCCTGAGGTTCTGCTGTTTGTTTTCTTTCAAGTCCTCGAATTGAAAAACACTGTGCCCCACAAAGTATGAACTGTTCCTATATCTTTAACCAGGTGTGCTTGTCAGGAGTTTTAATAAAACCAGACATTTGTTCAAAGGTTAGTTGCTGTGATTATCAATCAGCCTCCGAGTTGCCTTTACTAAGACAATCAGAGACTTCTGCCTTTTGGGGTATAACTGATTAATAAGATTTTTTATATCGGAATATGTTGTCTTATCCAACAGCGATTATTTGAAAGCAAGTAGAAATGTAAAAAGAAAGAAGTCTTGAAAAAAACTATTCAGGCTTATGCCTGGTGGAGACCTGATTGATGTTAATAATTAAAATAATTTGTCAGTTTTGATAATGAGACTCTTTAATCCCAAAACTTGTGCTCCTTTGAAATAGGAGTCAGCAGGATGCTTTCCATATAATGTACTTTGGGAATTCAGCCCTCACAGGTAATAAATTATGAGAGTATTATATTACAAAATGCAGTTTTGACAAAGAAATCCCCACCAAACTCATACATTTACAAGTTTCTTATGAAAAGAAAATTATACACAATATTTGGGAAGGTTTTTGATGTGTTTGCATTTAAGACATACTGATCCCCACAGTGTAATTGGAGATAAATTACAAAGCTGTACAAAGATTTCTGCTCTTGCATTGCCATTGCCACTGCCATGGCAGGAAAACCTGTGGGTCTGTTCCCCAGGGAGACCACACAGACACAGGTTTCTTTAGCCAACAGCATGTGGTCATGGTTGTTTCCCATCCTCAGTAGGGCCTGTGAGATAAAACACTCCAGTGCTGAAGAGGGATACTCGGCAAAAGGAAAAGATGTGCATTCCCTTTGCTCTGCCCACTGTGTTATGTCCTCCAGTTGCCATACATAGGCAGCTAAGGATATATATAAATGCTTCTAACACGGAGCATCTTTTTCAGGTTTTTGTTTTCAGTTTATTCAGAAAAGGAAAATTGCACTTGCAACTACACTTCATAACTACACTTGCAATTACACATCATAATACTGCCAGCTGCTACCATGATTTCCAGGGCTGGAGTCTCATGCTGGCAGCTTATTTTTCATTCCTGTTGCTTCAGGTGCTGCACCCTCCCCTCCCTTGGGAAGGTCAGGGGGCAACCTTGCTTTTAGCACCTTTACCTTTGGCTGTGCTTTCAGGAGTGTTGCATGTGGCCGTGATTTCCAGCAAACTGGATGCAGTGCTGCTTCCAAGAGATCTCTCATGTGTGTTGTATAAGGAAATTGCATTATTGCAGGCTTGACCCAAAAATCCCTCTGGAAATACAGTGAAGAGAGCCAAAAAGAAATGTCTCATCCTAAGAACCGAGAGTTCTCCCACTGGCTTGTTATCACCCCATTACTTAGGAAAATAAAAATACTAATTTGGGTAGCGGAAGTAACCTTTCGGTGTCACCTGATTTCCCATTTAAAAACCTTGTCAGGATGAAGTAAATTTGATTTTGAAATAGTAAAGACATTAAAACCACTAAAACACTGAAATCCTGGCAATGCTACAGAGATACAATCTACAAAAGCTTTTAATATCTTCAAAGAATTTCAGTTTTACTTTTGAATCAGAACTGCCTTCCTGCCACTTTCCAGTGTGTAAAAATTTAACATTTTCTCTATCATCTCTTCTCTGCCTGTGTCCTAATTGCTTGTCAGGCAGAAAGTTGTCTTTCTGAAGTACTGTTCTCTTCATGACAGACAGCAACATTTCCATAGGATCTGCCAAAGATGAGATTATGCTGTAATTTCCCCAAACAGCTGTGTCTGCTTTGTTATGAATAGAAGCTGTCGGGAACTGTCTCCAAATCTTATTTCTCACCCTTCCAAATCACATTAACAAAATTATCACATGCCTGGGTGAGCACTTTTTCACCACTTTTAATTAATTCCAATTGTATGTTACCCACTCCAAAAGGTTTATTGCCTTTTTTTTTTTTTAATATCCTAGTATCAGCTTTCAGCGTCTGTTGTCATTAGAAACAGTTCTTGATGAGGATTTGGGCTTCTCAAGGAGATATTCCCACCTCCTTTCCATCCAGCACTGTATTTGTTTCATCTGTGGGCTCAGCTCTTGGCAGCGTGCAGCCCCGGCATTGGATGCGGAGGTATCTTGTCTCCCAGAGGCGAGGCTGTCTCAGCCAGGCTCTGCCTGGTTTGCCAGTTCTCCCCAGTGGCACTTCTTGGGACAACTGTGCACATCAGGAGGTGTCTGTTCGTGCAGTTTTCTGTGGTAACTGTAAAGAGAGCATCTGTTTCCCACCTCATACAACAACATCCCTCATCTGCTTTCACCTGTCTTCCTGCATCACTGCACTGGTCAGACAACAGGAGGGTCTTTCCCGTGGGCCAAGATTTCTTCCTGAGGGTCTTTTTCTGCAGGACTTTATCTATGGGCGTTGTAATGCATCCAAGACTCTCATCCTTTGGATATGTGCTGCTTGTGCAGAGGGCAACAGAGCTGCAGTTTGTGCTCAGCCCTTGACCAGGATGGTCCAGGAGTTTAAGAACTTGGAGCACTTGATCGTGATAGCCTCTGAAGGAAATGGCTGGAAATTTCTCACTTTGTGCTTTGAACTGAGTTGTGATCGAGCAGTCATAGCTGCCTTCTGAGGACAAAAACCCCCTCACACCTCCTCACTCCTCTCTGAGTCATTGCTAAGGGGGCTGGTGTGCAGGTCCCCATATGTACCACGGAATCGTGGAGTGGTTTGGGTTGAAAGGGGCCCTAAAGGTTTCCTAGTTCCAACCCCCTGCCATGGGCGGGAACACTTTCCACTCAACCAGGTTGCTTAAAGACTGTCCAATCTGGTCTTGTACAATTCTAGGGATGGAGCATCCACAACTTCTCTGGGCAGCCTTTTCCTGTGCCTCACCACCCTCACAGTAGAGTTTCTTCCTAATTATCTTATCTAAATCTCTTTTCTTTTAGTTTAAAACTATTTCCCCTTGTCCTATGTCTATCTGCTTGTGTAAGAAGTCATTCTCCCTCCTTTTTATAAGCTCCCTTTAAGTACTGAAAGGCTGCAATGAGGTCTGCCTGGAACCCTTTTTTCTCCGGGTTAACAGCCTGTCTGTGTAATCCTTTTTCTTGGGCCGCACAACCTATTGGGTTGAGAGGGTTTACCTTGCAGGAGCAAGCAACCGATGGGGGATGCTGGCCCATGGCTGACCTTTGGCAAGCTACGGGCTCTGCCCCAGCAACTTACCAACCTTTTTGTTTTCTTTTGTTTTGTTTTATGATAGTAGTGAAAGACATCAGTTCAGCGGCAGATGGTTAATGAAGGGTTCAGGTGCTTCTCTTACACATTGTACTGAAAAAGCAATCAGCTTAAGCCATTCGGTGTTTCCAGAACACCCAGATATTTTTAGTGTATCTTGCTGTAAATATTCTGGTTTTAGACTTTCAGTACTGGCGTGGGTAAGCAGCTGTAACAATCTGCGTTAGGAAATGTTTATAGAAGAAACAAAATTCTCAACATGTTTCAGGTTTTATTTCTTCATATCCACTTTTATTTGTCCATGTGTTTTGATAATTCCTTTGCATATCTCATAATTACTGGTGTTCTATTGTTGTGGGAAATTGAAAACAGAACAAACAACCAATAGTGTGGAATTCTTCATGGTTTTTCTCTTTTTTTGATGCTTATTGAGTATAACAATATTTCTACACTGCTTGGTTAACCAAAAAAAGCACCACTGTTACTATTCAGAAGCAGCCTGCTGCTTTTTTTTCCTGGCTAGTTTTATTTTATAGTCTTGAGGTCTGCTGATGCAGTCCCTGCTCCAGGTCCTGGGGCAAAAATCATCCAGCTCAGCTTCTTCTTCTTCCTGATGTCTCCAGAGGTTAGGGTGAGACCTGCTGGCCAAATGTAACTTGGAATGTAGTGGAGGAACTGCAATATCAGATGGGAAGAAACTCCTGTAGGCTTCTTTCCTAGATCATCATTAAATGGGCTCAGGTTTAAAATAAAGTCGTGTAAGAGATAGACATCTTAGAAGGAAACTGATACTGCTGGAGTTAAACAGAAGTATTTAATTCTGTTTCTGGCTCCACGAACTTTTCTTCTCTCCGTGGGATTCATGGCTAACCATAGTCTGGTGGATATAATTTTGTTCTACTGTCTAGCATGTTCACATCACTTTGTAAAAAGGTTGTTTGTTTTGGTTTTTTTTTTTCCACAAATACAGTTATTGCATCCTGCCAAGATGCTGTGAAATGGAGAGCTATGACTTCATTTTCTACTCTCAGTGATTCAGAAGGGATATTTTTATATTATACAGTATCAAGAAAATTTTGTCCATATAAATCCTTACATATACCAAGTCCAGTCTTTAAGATTGCAAACATGTTTCTTGTCCAGAGTCCTCAGTGATATTCTGCTGAGTGATGTAATGTTGTCTTTGTTGGGCCTGAGTCTCCTCTTACTCCCTTCTCCTGTGCTGAGGAGGGCATCTGAAGAGTTAGAAGATTCATATCCCTCTCATCTCAGAGCATTCCTGCACAGCAGGGAGTGACTTCAGATGTGTGTATGTCGGCCAATATCAGTCAAGAGAGGTGAGTAATAAAATATAGGGGAAGAGCCAGCAGAACCCAGACACAGCTGAGTCTTTTCATCTCCCTGACTCCAAAGAGCATAGTGAAGTTAAGCCTGGACAGTGCCATTTAAAATAAACTATCCTGCAGAAAAATCCAAGCCAAACCTTCTTAAATAGCAGCTATTTACAGAAGAATGATCAAATCCAAGGTCCCAAATGTAACACAAAACCATGTATCTGACTTCCAAATGGGTCTATCACAATATATAAATATTCAACACATTGACTGAACCAAGATCCAAAGTTTGTATTCCTTAACAGGAAAAGTGGATTAATAAGGTATTAATTGACATAATGGTTGATTATATTTTTATATTAATTTAGTAGGGGTTCTATGCTATCAGTATGTTCTATAGCAGAATGGAGCCTTGTATTACTTACAATCACAGAATCATTATTTGATGTAGTCATTGTAATGGCAGCTGTAAAACATGTTACAAAGTTAAACAGGTAATATTCTGCAAAAAAAGAATATATCTTTGGGTAATTGTATGGATATTAATTGTAAGAATGTAGTGGGTTCTTCCAATCTGTGACATCCCTAATCTGAGAGTGGATGTCACAAGAAGAGATGAAATTGGAATGGTGGGTGCGCAGAGTCCGTCAGGGAAGGTGTTAGCATGAAGCGCCTTTACAGAGCGCCTGCCCCTTCTCACTGGCTCCGGAGGAAGCACGGAGCAATGTTAACTGCCCGAGATTAATCTCTGCCTAGACAGTATGTTATTGTCCCTTGCCTTAAATTCCATGTATCTGGCCAGCATTGGCAGCCTAAAGGGGTGAGTCTCAACTGGCAGTGTAGTGAGGTTGAGCAGTGCCCTGTGGGGTCAGGTCTTTCCTGATCCTCAGATGAGTAAATTTGTGCTAGCAACGTTAGGCCAAAGTGCTTGGTGTGGTCTCTGAAGCACACCAGCACACCACATGCTACACATTGTGTGAAGATGCTTTCAGTGAACACAGAGACCCAAACTTGCACCCAGATACTGTAGAGAGAGCATTGAACTTAATCAGCACTTCTAATTAGTACCCCAGTGAGCCCCTGGCTAGAAACCCAGCACAGCTGGGAGTATCACAAGTGCTTTGAATTCAGCTTCTGAAAACTATGGAACAAGTTCCAATTTCCAGCATCCATGTATCTTTATGATGAAGGGTATGAACCCACGGGGTGCAAGAAATATCTGAGAGTGAATTTAGGCATGGAATAGAGAGAAATCTCACCTTCGTCTTGTTGGAGGTGACAGAGGACAAAATCTGGCCTCCCGAAGCCACACGGGAGCTACAAGGAGATGCACTGTATTGGGACCACTGTATAATCCTCTACATTTAAAAATACACACATTCTTTTGTCTCAGAAACAATAAATTTTTTCTTTGCTGGTCTCCAGCCATAGCTTTAGCTTTCCTGGAGTCTACAGATCTGGCTAAGAAATGTCAAAGGTGATGAGGTGTCAGCAAAAGAATGGCAGTGATTCCTACAGGGCAAGGAGAGAGACCCATGGACAACTTCTATGGACCTGGAATTTTATTATTTATGGCTAATCTATACAGTGATGCTTTAAATGCTTCGGTAACTATGCTTGGTGTAATAATTGTTGAAGCAATATGCAGATGTTTAGACCCTCAAGACTGGATCCCACCCTCACCTGGCGGTTTTTGCCTATTTCCAGTTGTAAACCTATGTGTCTTAAAAAGAGTAGCAACCACTCTTCTAACCAGAACCGTTTTTGCTGTGTAACTTCTCAAGTCAGAGATCTGTGTTACACGAAGAATCTTTGATGGGAGCAAAGCTATGATTGAAACAGCATTTCAAGTGCTTGAAAACACTCTGTCCTGGGGTTATACCTGGGAGTGCTGTTGATTTTAACTTTGATTTAGTTAGCATGATTACTGACACAAGTGTGATGTTGTCTGTTTGGGTTTTTTGTTTTATTTGTGTTTGGGTTTTTTTCCCCGTAGGTTGGCTGGATTAACTGGCTTTCATTCAGAGAGAACTTGGCAGAACTATTTTGCTTTTGTTGAACCTCTCTACAGCCCATCATAAAGATTTCCTACATCCAGAAGCTGCAGAAAAGACAACTGAGCAGCAGAAAAATGTGACTCTGAGAAGACACTTCAAGCCTTCTGATGATGAATTTTCTACTGATCATTTCTGATTTAAATATATAATTGAACCATGCATAAAAATTAACCTGATAGGGAAAAACACCTTCTCATTAATTCGGACTGCCAAAAACAGAAAACAACCAATCACCTGAAGCTTCAAAATGAGTGCCCCAGTAATTCCAAACAAGTCATGTTATTCCCAGCTTCAGAACAACCGCAGTGAAATAAGAAACAATAATGAAAGCATAGTGAATGTTGGGGATTCCAATGCCAACCAAATTGTAACAAAAGTTAGAACCACTGACGGGGATGTTAAGAAACATGATTTGGCAGATGAGAGTGGGAATATATACTCTGGAGGAACAGAGAAAGTTACTCATCTGCCTACAGAGCAGAATAAACTTCCGACCTTCAAAGACTCTCGGACCTGTCACACCAGTGCACAGGAAAGTAAGCTGCCCTCCACTACAAGCAGGGAAATGGGGAAAGATTGCAGGACCAGTGAAGCTAAGGATCTATCAAGGCATATCATGATTAGCCGAGGACAAAGCCTGTCCAATTTAAAAAGTAGCACAAATGACGCCAACCTGGAGGTTGTCTCCAAAGGTGATGTTGACTTCACCCAGAACTTTCCTAAGGGCAAAACATCCAGGACTGTGGAGGTGGAGAGAATAAAAAGGCTTTCTTTGGGAAGACCAAGTAAATTCTCTCCTCAGCCTGAAACATTTGCAAAAGACTGCGTTGGCCGTGTGACATGTAAACGTCTGCTCTCCGCATCATTGGACTCCATTGACAGGTCTCACCACTTGGTAGGAAGTACAGAGAAATCACACAAAACATCCACGGACCATTTTCTTGGGATGGTGTTTCGTCCACTTGACAATACCTCAGAGGAAAATACTGTATTTTATTCCAAACCATCTACCTCAGGGAACAAGAAAACAAGTAAACCAGAAAATGTACCAAATGTTAGCATTGAAAGCACACTACAAACTTCTCATTCTCAACATTCAGCTGTTAAACTCAATGAGATTGCTAGTAAATCAGAAGCACAATTAGGTCAGGGTGATAAAAGTAAAAAACTGGAGCTTAGGACTGCACCATCTCTACAATATAAAAATACGTGTCCACAAAAGATAGAGAGAATTATGCTGGTAGAATTCCTGGGGTGTCCAAGAGCTGAAAATACAACAGTACAGGAACAGAAAAACTCTGGGTCTGACACATCAAAATTTCATGTATCCCATTTTCAAGACACCTCTAATAAAGCAGGGGACCCATTGTCAAGCCAGGTAGTAACTCATCCTGATGATAAATTGCAAAGTGGTAACATCACCATAAGCGGGGAAGGGAGAGGAAGCAATGACAGTGACAGCAGGGCAACCAGCCAGGCTGGTGAGGAGTATTTCACTGATGAAGAAATGGAAACAATATTTCCACTCACCTGCAGTGGTAAATCCAGCATCAAAGTGACACCTAGAAAAAACAAAAATTTGCACAAAGTTGACACAGGTTGCGCCGAAACAGTTGGTGAACAGATATCTCCTATACGTAATATTAATCCACCTGACAGTAAACCCTTGAAAGTTAATGAGAATAAAGTGATGCTAGTCAAAGAAAGCACTGAGGATGCTGTTGTGCCTGCTTCTGATCCCTCAGATCGTCACAGAGCACACAGTGCAGAGACGGTGTCAAACCAACAACCTGACAGTCACAGCAGCGATTTGGAAACCTCAAGCATTTCATTTTCAAGTCAAGAAGCAGCTAACATACAGAAACATCCTCCAGAGGAAGCACCAGAGAGCTGTAACATTCCAACAAAGGCTGACGTCCTTTTATGTGTCCCAACTCCTGTGCGCCCGGTGGCAACGCTGGATGTAAATGGTCAGCCCACGCTATCAAACAGTAATTCAAAGGACCTTTATGCACTCCATGATGACAAACTGTCACCCTCCTCAGTCCTACCTCCCATTGACAGCACACAGTTGTTAAACATATCCCCTAAAGTGCCTATCAAGACTGCTTGCGGCAGTGCCATCCCAAAACCTATCCTGGTCCACCCCAAGGGCTCCCTCACAGATAAGGCTGGGGTGGACAATGACTGCAGTGAAAAGCTGGAGGAAGGCATTGAGATGAAACCTGCCATACCCCGGCCCAAACCCGTGAGACCTAAAATCATCACATACATTAGGAGAAACCCTCGCTCGATGGAGCAGCTGGACCCTTTGTTCGCGCCGGCAGGGCTGCCCTTCGATGGCCCCGCGTGCAGCGTGCCCAGCTCTGCCGAGCAGAAGGTGTCCGACGGAGGGGAGGCGAAGCCTGCCAGCATCCTCTGTGACAAATTTAAACCTGACCTCCAGAAGCCAAGGCTCTTTGGTTCTGGATTAGTAGTGTCAGGAATCAGGCCCCCAGGTCATCACTTCAGTCCAATGAGCGAGAAGTTCCTGCAGGAGGTAAGTTTCTGCAGCTTAGGCAGCTGCTTTTGTGTGCCAAGTGGTGATCATTTGCTTATTTGCTACTGCCAGAAGTTAGTTCTCAAACCTCAAATGAGAAATAAATCCTAAACCAATCTGTGATCACTAGAAATAAACGTACCCATACTAGAAATAAACGTATCTGTTTCTGGCACAGATCCTGTTGTGATATCTTAGCTGTGACTGGAAGTTGTCGCTGTGGTCTTCCAGTATTTTCCAGAAAATACCTGCTAGTATTATAAATAAGAATGTTTAGAAAGAAAAAGGCATGCTGAATTGAATAAATGAATTTTTTATTTTTTCTGCTTGCCAAAGAATAGCTTTGGGAAATGATTGTAATTTTCCCATAGAGACTTTTCCTTCGTAACGGGAGAGCTGGCAGGTTTTTGTAGACAGAGCACTAGAGGTCTAAACTAATTACATTCTGTTTAGCTGTATTGAAACCCACGGACTATCAGAGCTCTTTTTGGATTATACATATCATACAAAAGAAGATTTACTTTTGACTAATTTTAATGCTGTTTCTTACACTGACCTGCACATCAAATAAGATTTCTCCTTTCACCTGGAAAGCAATCCTGGGCAGCCAAAATATGATGGAAATCCCACTGGATGCCTCTGGCTCCAGAAATCTCATTTTGTTTCTGCCTTGCTAAGGTGGGCAGGAGCCTTGATTTTCTGAAATGCCTGCTGAGATGAGCACAGTGGGGGAAGGATGATCTTACTTAGTAGGTGGAGAGAGTGCAGGGAAGAGCAAACTGCATTCGTGTCAGTCGTGTGCTCTTGCATCCACTGCTTGGGACCTGTGGTAGTCTAATAACCAAGATTTTCATATAAATACTGAAGTGATTTTATTTGAATGACTCTTTAAAAAAAGGGCTATGTTCTTTTGCTCTGTGTCCTATGGTGTTATTTTATTGCCTTCTTCATTCTACATACACTATTGATCCAAGGAACAGCATGGAAGCAACAAATTTAGTTACAGTGTTGGCAGTCAATAGCTGGCAAATACCCAAATTAAGATACTGTGTGTGAGTGTAGGTTGACCCTTATGGCATATTAACCAAAAACCTATTGAAGTGAGCAAGGATTATAGTTATTTCTCATCACAAACATGGAAAGAGCAGTGACTGCTGTCCTTTTTCCTCTAACTTCAGTTTTCAGCTCTGTCCCTTATATTTTATGTCCAGAGAATGAATTACTAAAGTCTTTGGTAGATTGTCTATTCCAGCCATTGTTAGTATATCTTCACAATCGCCTTGTGAGGTGAGGGGAAATTACTAGGCTATTACTGTTAAATGCATGGCAATGGAGAAAGCCAAATTGACCCAGAATGTGCACTGACAGTTTGACTGTTTGTAGGGCGGCATGACCCTCTGAAGACCACAGGTGTCTGTGACAGCTAGGGTTTAGATAATCAGGCAGGATCAGCAGACACCTCTGTGAACAAAGGACAGATTTCTGTGCACTGCTGAGGACTTTTTTCAGCATAAGGACTCAGGCTGTGGCAAGTCTGCAGCATGGTTTTCTCTGGACTCGGGTTAGCAGTAGGACTGGAGAGGATCCTATGGGCTGGAGAGGATCCAAAGCATCTTCCACTGCTCCTCCAAGAAATATGACTTTTGGTGGGTATTTCAACAAGGGAAAATCTGAACATAAGCAAGCTGCTTCTTCAGAGAAGCTGGATTGACTGAAGAAGAGGCTAGGAAGAAAAAGTCAAACTGTGGTTTGCATTATGAGTATGCATTAGCCCAGGAGTCAGGAGCTGATAGCAGAAAGTGAAATTTGCTTTCTTGGACTGCCATCCTAAAAGAAATAACCTGGCTGTCCTGCCAGCTGGAGGAAAACAAAGGGTTTTCCTGATTTGGCTCAGTATGGATCAAGAGAAAGGAAAATGATCAATCCATGCAGGTGAACATATGCTTAGAAAAGTAGTTTTGCACAGTATGGGTTCATAGCCGATGAGTGATATGTAATCAGAAAGAAACCAATTAGGATGCATTGAGACAGATAAAAATCAGTCTGCTGAAGGGAGAGTGTTGAAGACTCAGAGGTTTTGGAGACAAGGACACAATGGCATGATGGCTACTGTCTTGGCTGGAGAAAATAGTCCCAGCCTGACCTATTTAACACATCCAGTATGGTCTTTGGAAAGCTTTGATTAGTATTTTGTAGCTCATTATATAGCTATGATAGTGTTAATAGCTGTTAAGAGTCAAACCTGTCATCTTAAGCATCATTCTGCCAAGTGGTAGGAACAATTAAATATCCCTCTAGGTGCCAGGAGCTAGAAGAAATAGGAAGGTGCTGTCTCGGACAGGAGAGTCCAAGAAAAGGCCCGGAGAACTCTACGAGAAAGACTTGAGGGCTGCCTCTGTGCAGTGAGAAGCCTGCAGGGCTCCTTCAGCTGCCTGTGCTACAGCTCACTGAGGGCAGCTCAGACAAAAATCCCAACTCCAGCATGAAGGCAGTCCTGCTGTGCTGAGGGGCTGGGTCCATTGCAGAATTGAGCCAAGGCTGAATGGGCAGCCTTGCCTGTGGAATTGGTAGCTCCCCCAGTGCTTTTCTTTAGAACACTGGCAGTGTGTAGATAGATCTTTCATGCCCATCTTCATCAAAAAAGAAAAAAAGAAAAGAAAACCTCTCAAGGTGAAACGCAAAATGCTTAAGAAAACCAGTGCTTGTCCAGGGCAGGTCGCTGACGTCCTTCATTACAATGTGGGCTCCCCATCTCGTTGTGGACTTCACCCTCTTCTGGTCAGTACCAGCAAGTGTTTGTGGGCTCTTAGTGCTCCCAGTTACCTCCGTGGGAAGTTACAGGGCAAATCGTGGGACCCAAATACTGTAGCTGTCCCAGTGAACTGAACAGTGCAATGACATGGGGCTCAGGCAAAGTTGTCTGTACTGCTGGGCTGGGAGTGTGCTCTGCAGCTCAGGATCCAGCTCTGCCAGAGCGCGCTCACCCAGAGGCTGCTCCCAAGGACCAGCATGGATCAGCCTGGTCTGCAGAGCCAGAGCTTTCCCATACAGCTACCGTCTGTGTCCTGTCAGACAGTGATCGCTGGCCGCTTTATTCACTATTTTATGGCTGCTGCCAAGAGCCCTGATCTGGTGAGGGTCTGTAAGGAGGGTCTGCTGATCACCAGCTCTCCTGCCTGCTTCAGCAAGACTCTGCCTGCCCCATTCAACCACCTCTTTGGGTCTGTTCCCCAGCACAGACATCTTTGTACTCCAGAGAGGATGGACTGAGGTCTGTTGAAACAAAAAGCCTGCTGAGGTAAAAAGGAGTAGGAGAGTTGTTTTATATATATTTAACCCAAAAATTTCCCCCCTTCACTGTGTCACTTGAACTGCCTGAACTGATGTTGTCAACTCTTTTCCCAAAATTGCCTGAAGCAGGCACTTGACAAGCAAATTCTTCCTTGAGGCACTAATGTTTGATGATGTTATAAACAAAGTAACATGTAGGAGAGTGCTGGGCATCTGCACCTGCTGGCCATGCTGCCAGCTCTGCTTGGGAATACCCAGCCGCTGGAGATTCCTGGATGCTCAAGGTATTTGTTGCAGGTTTTCTAGCTCGTTCTAACAAATTCATTAATGGGTGTGTGGGGAATGAGCAGATAGCCCCACAGGAGAAAACTCTGGGCTGACTTTCTTAGTGGACAGGCTGCAACAGATCATTTCCGTAATAGTCCTTCATACAAAAATCTAGTACAGGGTGCTGACAGGGATCATATTAATCCATATCTTTCTGAAGAGCTTTAAAATGACAATAATTTTATACAATTCTATTGAGACCAGTTGAATTTCACACTTCATGAATTCATGCTTAAATAGAAAGGAAAAAATAATATATCTTCATAGCAAGTTTTTGTCCTCCAGAACTGAAATCTTCAAAAAATAGTGTCTAATTCTTGAGAGATATTTGGGCAAATTCAGTTGGACTTGGTTATCTTAAGGGTCTTTTCAAATCTAAATTATTCTATTCTAAGTCCTTCTCACTTCTCTCAGCTTGAGAAAATGTTTTATGCTTGTGATTGATTTGTTTTGTGCCCATGTTTGTTGCCCTTCTCTGTTAGCCCTAGCATACTGTCAATAAAGAAAAAAATGGCATGAAAAAAGATTTTAATAAACTAAGCCAGCTTATAAAAAATGCATATTTTCAATATTTAAAGATTTTCTCTTTTCCTTATACTGAAATATGTGGCATTGAGGTTTCATTTAAATATGAAATAATAGTATGCATAGTGTAATCTGATAGAAATAAATTTACTGGGGAGAGAGAAGATAACTGATGCTTATCCAGAAAAACAATCTCATATCTAGCAGTTGAAAGTAAGAAGCCAGACATCTGCAGTCCAACCCTAGAGAGTCACATAAACCGTAAAAAACTACATTTTAACTTGTAAAAATAGGTCATAGGAGTATAATAAAATAGGAAACATAAAGATCTAATGGCAGGAAATAGGACTGCAAACAGAGGAAAAAATATAGGGCAAAATTACAAAGCTCAGTGTTTGTTGCATCTGCCTTCCTAGTTCCTGTGCAAAGGCCTCGAAGATTCTATATTTCATAGTTTAAGGCCAATCTTGTCTCTTAGCATATTAAAGATTTGCTAAATTAGGATTAAAGCTCTTGAAGGAGCTAGGATCAAAGCTTTTACAGCCAATGTTGAAGTGCATATTCTAATGCTTATAATTGCTAAATAGAAATTGATTTGGCATATTATATGCATCATAACTTACAGCAGAGTTAATTAATTGGCAGTTACATTTCTTTCTAGGTAGCCTGTGGCACTTTTTGATTAATTTTTAAACAAATTTAGTTCATATTTCCTATTTCCTATGCTTTTTTTTCTTTTCTCATGGCCTAAATGGGATGACTAAAAAAATATTCATAGGTCCTTTCTACATTATGATGATCCTGCATTTTGTAATAATATGGTGAAGAAGTTGGACTCTACTCAGAAGAAAAAATGCTCTTTGCAAATGTGAGAGATGAAAACTCTGCACTCTTGTTCTGAGTCACGAAGCAGCACAGAAAAGTAAGAGTCAGAGCCCAGCTTGAGTGTACAAAAGTGCAAGGTCTGAATCACGGACCCAGGTCATCCCTCCACTGCAAGTTCAGTGCTATGAGCCATTTTGCTGGAAATACTTCCAGCTTGGGACTTACTCTGCTGTCCTTACAGTAAATGCCCATTAAAATACTGGGAGATTTGTCACTGCTTTTAGCAAAGCAGTGTCTATTCGTGACAAATATTAAATGTTTCACATTTGCAGATCTGATAGTTTTTTTCTCCAAGTCACATGGCCAGATGGGTTTTATAGCTCTGATTCGGAATATTCAACAGGCCTCTGAAAATGTAAGTTAGAGAAGTGTGCTCATCTCCACAATGAGGTCTCTTTCCAGGCACTAGAGGGGCACAGATTACAATGAATATTTTGCAGTGAGAACATAGTGGGGGTTCTTTCTCTCTCACAGAAATTATTTGGCAGTACAATTTCTCTGATAAAATCTACTTAAAACACCTCCAGCTTTATTTTTAGTTATCTGAGTTAAAACCAACTTCTCCTAGAATTGTATCCTGGTAAGAAGATCTTAAATAACTCAGGATAAAAATTCCACTTACACACTCTCTTAGTGTATCTATCTCTGTAAATAATATAACCTTTCGTGACTTAACAGTACCTTCATTTTCACTAATTGAAGGTCTTCTATTTTTCTGTCTTCTTATGGGGAAGGCATCAATTTTTTATTTGGGTGAAGTTGCATATTGAGAGTTCAATATACATATTTTTGAAGAACGATTCGTATAGTAAGACCATAACTTTTTGAAAGTTTGCAGCGCTCTGAAGACCAGATTCACAAGGAGGGAAACTTAGCCTTTATAAGCAATTTGGAGTTCCCTGTTGTCCGGGTTTATTGATTTATTGGGTAATATCTGTGTCAATGATTTTTCTGTAGGTTGGGGACAGGCCTGCGAAAGATGAGTTTTGTCCTGCGCCGTACACTCACTATGAGGTCCCACCGAGCTTTTATCGCTCTGCCATGATACTGAAGCCGCAGTTGGGACTTGGTGCAGTGTCCAGGTTGCCGTCTGCCAAGAGCAGGATTCTCATTGCCAGTCAGAGGTCCTCAGGTAGTTGTCTCCATCAGCAAGGAGAAATAACAAGTGCTCCCAGCCTCTACCATCCCGATGCTTCAGGTAAAGTATGAACTTCCTTTCCTTTCCCTTTACAGCACTCACCGATAAGACACCTTTTTTTGAGACAGAAAAAAAAGACAAAATGAGGAACATTTTGACCTGAGACTACAAAGCTCAAGCAGCACCCTTTGAGGTGTGTCTTTTTAACCTGTAGCAAGGTTGACTGGGAAGTCTGGGACTTGTGCAGAGGTTGTTTAGCAGGTCATTCCCAAAGAAAGAGAATAGTTTTCAATAATAAGTTTCAGTTTTCACCTTTTTATCTTCCTCCGTTCTGTAAATGCCTGAAAAATCTTTGGTTTTTTTCTGGGGACGATAATGGGATATTTTCTTCGATCATGAAGATCCCACTGTTCAGTCTGAATCTGACATTCCCCACCACGCTGTGCTCTGAAAACCTGGGCAGTGTTCAAATGTGCCAGCAGAGATCTTGATTCTCTGAAGGCCTGGGGTACCCCTCTTTGGAGATATCACTTCTAATACCTTTTTGTTTCCACCTATTGCCCAGCTCAGCACGACCCTGGCAAGAATTACAGGGGAGGGAAAAGCACAGGAAGAGCTGAAGGAGAAATGTACAATGCCACAGGAAAGAGACTTCTGCAGGACACTCCTCGGTAGCATGGAAAAGCCTGGAGGTTTTCACTATGCACATTTCAACAGGCACAAGTACAGAGACAACTGAAAATCAGTCATTGCTAGAGTGAAATGTAGCAGCTGTTTAACAGCCTAGAAGTCTGCAGAGATTTTTAGAAATAATCATAAGGGCTGAAGTTAATTAATGACTTAAGGTCATATAATCCCTCCTCTTGCCCCAGGATGGGATTCCTTCTAATGTATGCTTATTTAACCTGTTCATGAAAAACTATTTATAAAATCCTTCAATATGAGATCTTGGAGCCTCTGAAAGCAGGACTGCTCCACTTTTTGAGTTAAAAGTCTTCTCTAGTGTTTTGTCTACTCCCCTTTGTTACAACTTTCTTCCTCTTTCACCTGGACTAATTGTGGGGTCTTTTCCTCTTTGCAAGTATTTGAAAACTATTACCGTCTCTCCTCAGCATCCATTTCTCCATACTAAGAAGGAGAAGAAATTTAGAAAAAATTAGAAATGCACCAGAGTGCCTTGACTTCACCCTGAGAGGAGAGTCTTAGTCAGTAACACAGGTTAACAGGATTTGGGGTTTATCAGAAAATCAAGGTTCTCTATAACACAGTGCCACTTGCCAGTATCCTTTACTATCTGACCCTGCATCTGGAGTTTATCTGTGTTGATGCCATTAGCAGGAGCTGACTAAACTCAGCTGTAGGTGAGTTCTGAGACACTCCAAGATTTCAGGCTGGGTAGTAAATGCCATTTCATCAGCCCTGTGACTTGAGTTCAGTCAGCACTGAATGTGGGAATACAAGTGCAGAGAGTAATTGGATCATAATTTCCATTTAAATGAAACTGCAAGAGGCTGTGAGTTCAGGATATGAGTGGAGTAAGCCCTTGTGTAACAGGAACCAGTTTGGGAGATAGATATGAGAGAAAATTCAAACAGGACCTATTACAAAATATATGGTCTTTTCTGATCCTCAGAAATGAGCATTGCCTTCATTTTTATTCATCCATCACCCATCCGTTATCCACGTTATCCTGCATCACTGATGCTAGCAGACACGACTTTTCCTTAGCTGCTTTTAATCCATATAGGAGCTTATCTTGTATGTATTCATTTACTGTCTTCCTATGTTATGTGACATTCTAAAATCTAAACAGGATCTGCTTATCAGTCCCATTTTTTGCCTGTAGTACTGCTTTTTAAAATGCCAGTGCATGAGAAGTATACATAAGTAAATTGCACTAGCCATTGCTGTGATTCTATTCCACTAGAGCTGTATTTCTTAAAGTTTTCATATATTCTCAAGATTTTTTTGTTATTTTTTAATTTTTTTTTTATTATTTTTAATCATGGATTAATTTTTGGACCTTGTCTGCTTTGGAGATCAAATTTAATTCATAGCTCTCCATAATTTCCTTCCTACAACTGTGATTTTGCTTGTTTCTCTCTAGTCTATTGATACCTTGCTGTTTCAAAAAGGATATTAAAGATAAGTCATGGTAGTCCAGAAATCTGTCATCTCTTTCAGGACCCCAAGGTGTGTCTCATCTGGTCTTTGGGATCTGACCCTTTTTATGGATTCTAAATTACACCAGATTTGTTCTGGAGAATGTCTCTAGCTAATGTCTCTAGTTTTTCACTGTCCACCCCAGGACACATAGTTTTCACTTTTGGCATCCCACCTTCCATTTTCCTTGCAAGATGAAGAATGTGTTTAATTTTTCTACCACACCATATTCTGTTGCAAGATGATTTTCATTGTTCTCTTTTGGTTCAATACCTCCCCTTACTTATCTTTCATGTACTTCTGATATCTTATGTTGATTTCTCTACATTCATTTATTTTTGGTATTTTATTTCCCAATTACCCATTCAAGATTGTCAACCTTTTCCTTGACCAAAGCCTTTTTTCCTTGCATGCCTCAAATGACCTAATCTTTCAGCAATGTATAACTTCATAGGTCAGCTTACCACACTTCTTGTCTTTAATACTTCCTTTTAGGAAGAATGAATTGCTCATGAAAGAGGTTGATGTGACAGAAGATAGGACAAGACTGGTGTAGGAGTGCTCAGGCATCAGAGAGCTGGTTCCTGTGCCTGTATCCACAGCAGAGCACAGAGGCAGACCAGAGATGGGTTGCTGGTTGCCATGGAGGGGATGGATGGGACAGCAATCCCTGGCATGCCAGAGCTGTTGGGGTGTTAATTAGAGGGGGTCATAGTAGGGTCAGGCACCTTTAAGCCATCAGTGTTAAGGCACCCAACACAATTTTCAACCATTTTCCCTTAATTTGGCTGTTAGCTGCAGTAATATTTGCATTATATTTGGTCTGCATCATTGGTTTTGCTGCACTATTTGAAAAACAGGATTAAACACAGCTTTGATAGAGTTGTATTTGCACACATGAGTAAATGACATGCATGAACATATGGTCAGCATCCTGGATGCAGAGCCAGTAAGACTTGCTCATGGGTGTTGTGGGATGTGAGAGTTTGGGTAAGCGCAGCAAAAGCAGCTAGGGACTAAGGGGTATTTTTCTGTCAAGGATACCAGGCCTGCCTTCAGGATTGCTAATAAGCATCTCTTGCAGCTTGATCCTGAGCTTTTAATCCAGTTTCCAATCCTAGTGATATCAGTCCTGCCCTGAGGTAATGGAAACAGAAGGATCTAGCCCGATGCTGTCCTGTGACAAAGTGTGAGGTACCGCAGAGGCCTTTAAACTGAAATCACTGTGGCACAGTATCGAGGACAGCAGCAGTGCCTCATAATGAGGATTTTATTCCCCTTTGCCATACAATTCA
Organism: Vireo altiloquus; assembly: GCA_013396875.1. Lineage (NCBI taxonomy): Eukaryota > Metazoa > Chordata > Aves > Passeriformes > Vireonidae > Vireo > Vireo altiloquus. Next base: position 962,668 of record VZRF01009394.1, read on the forward strand.
TAATGCAGCAGTCTGGTTAAACAGCACTGATAAGCTGAGTGGTTTGGACCATGTATAATACTAATCCTCATAAAACTGACTCTGAAGTAATTGATAATTAAATCCCTGAACTGCTGTGATGAACTGCAAGTACTACGAGAACATTAGGGTCTTTGCTAGTTTTGAGTTTTGCTGAATAGAAAGTAAAATAATGATGAGTGTTCCCTCAAGTGTGATCCTTAAGTGTGATGTCTGAAGTGTGGTTGGACCAGTGATCCTCCTTCATCAGTAGGATGTAGGACATGTGGTGGCATTGGATGGAAATTCCATATTAAGCAGTGCTCCTCCTTCGGTGGTGCTTTGCCTCAGAAGGGTCAGACAAGCAGCCTGACTTGTAAGAAAAAGAGTTCTGCAAAGTAGGTAGAATAGGAAGTCATTGAATTATAATATACTTATAGGTGCCATAGAGTCTCTGAAACTTTAACATCTGTTTATTTTATGTAAATAGACTCTGCTCTTTCTATGGGAAACTTGTAATTCAAAACAAGCATTGAATGATACTGTGTCTATAACATGTAAAATATTAATATGTTTTCCTTGGTTGCAAAGACTTCTTGAAGCAAGTGTGTTAACATTTGCATTCATTAGCTGATTATTTTGATGGAATTAATGTTTGATTTTGAAGAGTATAACAGAGGTCTCATTGTTAAAACTTCGCTTTGATTATGCTGATTAATTTAACCTAATTTTACATTTTTCAGTAGTATTTAGGGTATTTTTTTCTCAAAGAGTGAGTTAATGAAATGTTACTTCCTTATCACCTCTCTCTCTGTATATTAAACTTGTCAGTCCCAAGGGTCTAGCTGCTCATTTCTAAGCAAGTCAACTTTCATTAAAGATAGAATTTACCCATAAACCAGGACAGCAATATTTCTCATTACTAAGACAGACACATATATATACATTTATATGTGTCTTTGCATACGTTTAATATATTTCAACTCAAATGCCGCAATATGCCTACAGCTTTCTCCCAGCAGGAAAGCTTTATTTTCATGTTTATTCTCAGGAATAAACAACCTAATAATGACCTATTAATTGAACATGTAGAAAAGAGGTTTTGAGGTTACTTGCTGAAATGTTGCCTTACTGCTACTGCTACTCCAGCTCTGTCTGTGCTTTCAGTCTGAGGCACTTGGATTTGAATGGCAAGCTTCTTAACTGTTTAAGGAAAGAGGGGACATGGGAATAGTTCAGAGAGGAAAATATTACTGTTCTCCACTAATCTTCAGAGTTTTCAGTTGGTACTCTCTGTTTTCTTTGAGAGAGCAATCTGACTGTATTTCATAAAAAAATTAAGTTTCAAAGGGATGCACATAATTCATCATGAGTCTTTTTAAGGACATTGTCATCATACTTGGGACGTATCTGCCACACCTCTGCTCCAATTACTGTGTCTTCAAGGAACTAAGTCCCACCATAAAAGAAGGGTTGTCTATATGACAGTTGTACCAGGCTGTCATTCATATGAACAGTGTGTGGAACAATCTGGGTGCAGGAGTAAGCAAATACTTCCTACCCTGCTGCCTCCTTCCTGCGAGAGCCAAACATTGTCTCTGTCTGGGCATCCACAGCCCTTCTGAGCAGCCAGTGAGCAGCAGCTGGGCAGATGAGATGCAACTCCAGTGCAGAGAAGTATTCTGACTGCTCCAGGCTGTCAGTGGAAAATGCAATGAGTGAGACTCATGCACAGATGATTCCTGTGCTGCAAGTTTTTGAGGGATGTTGCTGCTTTTCACATTAGCTGCCAAGCGAACATGGACATTTGCAGCTTGAATGAATAGTGAGATGACAAGTTCTTGGGGTGTTGAGAATGTGCTAAGCAGCCTTGGTTTGCCTGGCAGCTGGGAAGGCACAGAGCCGTTTTTTGGTGCTTTTAAATCTGAAGCATGAGGAGGTGAGAATTTACTACCATATGATGGTGGACTGACCCACCAGAAGTTAATCAATGTTCAGCAGTGACAACTGTTTGGCCTTTGGAATTGAACTGTCCTAGGCTTGACAGTATTTGGATGAGACCATCAGGACAGCTGGACACAACCTGCTCACTGTTGTTCAGGTATAAATAATTAAAGCCTCTTTTAAAGCCCCTTTCCTCTGTTCTTGTTCAGAGGGAAGTTGCTACATCTATACGTCAAACCACAAAGGCAAAACAACAGAACATGTTTTTCACTTGTGTGATTTGCTTGTAAACTGCAAAGACACTAATATTTGGGTTAACTCTGAGCTGGTTTAACTCAGCTTGTATTATCTCTGACTGATGCAGTGACATTTGAGGTAAGTTCTCTGCCCCAGAGTCCCCAGTATGAAATGAGAATAGTGGTGTTCAGAGCATCAGAAAGTGAGACAGAATGACATCTAATGATTAAAGTTTTAACACAAACGCTGATAAAAAAAATTAAAAACAGGGAGAGGAATGATAACCCAAAAACCCTACCACCAAATAACAAAGATTTGTCAAGGATCCCTGAGTTACAGAGTTTTGAAGTCTTTAACTGCTATTCTTTTCCATAAGAACATATCTGAACTAATTTCTTTAATTTTTCATTCATTTCAGCTAAAACATATTTCGAATTTCACAGAGAGGTTACATGAAAGTTGCTTCTTACCCATGCATGAAGATGCAATTCTTGTGCAGTGGGGATGCATAAGAAGTGAAGTTCAGACTTTAGTTACATCTCCCCAGGCACATCTAGTTTGTGTCAATCAGTCCCTACCTCAAAATGTTTTTATGTTTCTGGATGGGAACAGCTTGAAGTGTCATAGAAAATCACTTGCTCGCATACAGACAACAATACTTAATTTTATAATTAGCTTCAGGCAGTGAGAAAACTGGAAAGTTTTTTAAGCTTATTTTGGCAGATTTTTATTAAAATAAAAGCTGCTCATTAAAATAACTTTTGTTTTGAACTCCCAGACCTTGTTTGCAGGAGTACTTCTATACTTTTAAGAAACAGAAATAAAGCAAAAAACATGCACGATGATATTTAGAACAGAAAGTACATACAGTAGGCTGATGTCTCATGTATTTTAATGAGAAAGACACAAAATTACTTAGCTTTAAGGATTTGAATGCATCCCTAATGAGGATAATGTCCTGCCCCCAGGTCCTCATGGTAAAAAAGAACTGGATTACAAAGAAGAGAAGTGAAAAATAATTTAAGGATGATGATGAGTTCAAGATGCAAAATGTTTTTAGTTCAGGGGGACTTTGAATTGAAGTAATAAACTAGAAACACGCAAAAAAGTGTGAGAAAAAAACACTGAATCCTCTGCCCAAGTCTGGAGGAATGACTTTGAATAAAAGGTAAAGATGGCTGGGCAGTTTGTCACCAGAATCCTTCTGGTTTTAAAGAAATTCTTCTTCAGTGACACTCGTGATGCTTGGTCACAAACTGCAAAGGTCAGTCAGGGGACTTGATGTGGGCATCCCTGTGGTTGAGCTGGAGACCTGGGAGTCTCTGATGAACCCCACTGCCCTAGGACAAGGCACATTTGAAATGTTATTTTGAATAAAGCCATTTCTAACTTCATGCCATTGCTCAGTGGAATTACCCCTATCTTGCTGCAGGAAGTCTGTGATATTTCTAGTTTGTTGCTGTCAAATAGAAATATCTCTCCCTCCACCTCAATTTTCAGAGATGCTTAAGAAAAAGAAATCTCAGTTTACGTAATCCAAGTGCACTTTTTGGAAACCTGTAAAACCCACGAGAGACAGCCCCATACCTTCTCCCTGCTGCCACTGACCTGGGCAGGTTCCTTGCACTGCAGCTGCTTACCATGAGTACTTGTCTCAGCTTCAGGTCTGGAGGGTGCCTGGGCTTGGTCCAGTCACTGATGCAGCACATGGAATATGTTGCAGTGGCTAGGGAAGAAGTCTTGGCTTTGGAAGAAGTCTGGGTGCTTTGCAGATGGTGATAAATCACCTGTAATAAACCACAGTCAAAGCAACACTGCACAAACCTGGCAATAAACTGATGATGACCATCACTGCTTGTCTCTTCTCTGTGCTCATGTGCCTGTTCTGCCCTTCACCTGCACCTGGAATCCACGGCTACCTCTGAGCCCCTCTTCACGATATCCAAATGAAGCCAGATTCAGGATTGTAGTCCAAAATTGCCTCTGTTGGTGCCCAAAAAGTGAATGGGGATTTTAGCAGTCTTTTATTACTCGCTAGAGATATTTGTTATCTTCATTTGGATTATTCTGCACAGCATGTACGCCTCTGGGCTGGCAAAGGTCCTGAAGAAGTCCACCTCCTTGAGTCTTAATAAAGGGCTCAACCTGGGAAAAGTGATACAAAAATTCATTTTTAAGAGCCTAGAGTACATAAATTGTTTCATTCATTGAGCAAGGAGCAATTTTTTATGTCTTTACAGGAATGTGTTTTATAGGAGAACAAAACTCTTTTTAGCTTGGTGTTACACGTATTTTCATTTCAAAAGGAAAGGCTTAGATACATTAAACAAAGCTTAGCATTAGTATTGTGATGAGGTACACAACTATCTTTCAAAATCCCCATAACATTTTTCTGCTCAAAGGAGTTAGCCTTGTTTTGTCTAAAGTCTTCTCAAAGTGAAATGCTTCATTAAAATTAATAAGGCTGTGACCTACATAGTTTACAAAAGAATTAAATACTGTAATAATATGGCCATATTCTTACTGTGCAGTTAATTTGTATTTTTCTTTGTATTACGAATGTTCACTTCTTCCTTTGAAGTTTGTGTCAGGCTAGTGTACAAATAGTGTTCACTGAAAAAGAATGGAAAAAGGGTGACTTTGTGGCCTTTTCTGGCAGAATATGTTGATAGTTTTTAGTACTGCTTTGTCTCTATCCAACTGGTCCTGATTAAACACTCTAGCATCAGTTTTTGGAGAGTGTTGTTAATATTTTTTTTTTAAATACGTATTTTTGCTGCTCAGGATTCCACAAGGAACAGGAATCTGGTATTCTTAAATCTAGGAAGAAAAGCTCTGTGAAATGTATGTATACTTGAGGTCTGGAGTCACTTGGTATCCAGACCTATCAACCAAAGGCAAACTCTAATATTTGCTCCTTGACGCTGAAGGCAAGACTGCCATGATCATGGACCTTTGGCCTGTGATGAAAAAGAGGAATATTTGTGAACCTGTGTTCTGTATTCACCTGGAAAAGTTCGCCTGAGCAAGAGCAGCAGGGCATGGGTTAGGACAGAAGCTGAAGACAGATGAGTGTAACCACTGGCAGAGGTCACAGCTGACCTGCTGTGGTGGCCTAACTTTGGGTGTTGGACACCTGCTTCTGGCACTTGTCTGAGACTTGGTTGGCGTCCCTCACGTGGGCTGATGGCTTAGTGAGAAGTCCACCAATGGAAATGGCCAGTGGTATGTGAGAAAAGCAGGACTTTGACAGGTCATGTCCTTGTTCCCAAGCTTGGCACAAGAAAAGGGCATTTTCTTTTAGCAGAATATGAAAAGAAAAACTTCAAAGAAGTGTTTTCTTTGATGAAATACAAAGAAGTCCTGTGTCCTTGAAGAGGATTGCTGGTGTTCTACGATAGTTTCCAAAATTGGAGGTTATGCGTAGTGTGCTGGTCCCTGTGAGTTTGTTTTTAATTGGCACATAATAAATGTAAAATTAGAAAGTGATACAGCATTGAAGAAGATAACATTGAAAGAAATTCGTACCAGTGTTGAGCTATGCCACTTTGCTGGAACTTTGAGTTATGCCTCATGGGTATGTGGTGTATTTCACCTTTTAAAAATGATTGTGACCTGTAATTTTCCCACCAAATGTCTTTTCAATGTGGCAAAGAATAGGACATCACTGCAGTTTGATCAGTCTTTAGAACTTGTGTTCAGTCTTAATACTGCCTTTAATTAGCTGGGAGATAGAGATAATGGACAATGTCTTCCAGCTTAGTTTATTTAACAAAACCCTCTTTCTTTTTCCTTCTTTCAGTTGATCTTAAGAAAGGATCATGTCCAAGTGCTGCAAAATCGAATCTCCCCAAGCCCTGCCCGTCTGGGCTTCGTCCCCCAGGTTATTCACGGCTGCCAGCAGCTAAGCTGGCCGCATTTGGTTTTGTCAGGAGCTCAAGTGTGTCCTCTGTCTCCAGCAACCAGTCAAACGACAGCGCTCAGAGTGACCAGAGCAGGACAACTAACCGTAAGTCCCAGAAGTGCCCTTTTTTCTGGAGGGATATTAAAGAGATGTGTTCCGGGATTGTCCAGACTGGAGTTTCTATGTAATTTAGGACTAATGAAATCTGTGCAGTACTTGCTAATCTCTTTTGTGCCACTGACTTTGGTTTGGTATCTTGATTTTCAGTGAAATAATAAGAAAAAATTTTTAATAATTATTAAATATCAATAAACCATTATTAAAATCTATCAACTATTCAAAATATTAATAATAACAGATAAATAAGGGCTGAATGTGAAGGGGTTATTTTCCCTGCTGCAGAGAAAATCCCATTAAGAGTGAACCTGAGGCATTCTTTCTTGTACTTTGTTTTTACCTGGAATATCCCTTCTAACAAGCTGAAAGAGTAAATAAACAGAGTGAACTGAACTGTGTTTGGTAAGTAAATGGCAGCCAGTAAAGAACAGGACAAATATTATCTAAAATAAGAGATATAGTCTTTCTTATCTACATCTGCTTCTTAATATCCAGTACAATAAACTTAGTTTAGAAAATTGAGCAAATAATGCCAGTGACATGAAAGGGATCAGGGCTGATATCATAGTACATCTACCAGACTTTGAATGATCCCATGGCAGAAATGTTGTTCCAAATCCTATTTTCTGTAGAGGCTGTTAGCTTTATTAAGTATAAAATAATACCCGCTGGATTGTGCAGTCCTTGGGAAGTGTGCGCATGCCCTGGGCTCAGAGCAGAGGGAGACAGAGGGATTTTCACGCCCATTTTTCTTTGAAGACTGGATTGAACCTGAAATGTGTCAATATCAAAGCAATATCAGCCCAGGAGGGGTGCAGATGGGCCACCAGGTGATATGAGGCAGCAGAGGAGATGAGATGCTGCAGGCTCCTAAATCTTTCACTGTTTGTATTAATTTGAAATTAATTAAAATAAATACAATTAGTATAGTTCAAAACCCTAAGGATTTTGTCTTTACCCTTCGCATAGAGTGATTGAAATGCAAAAGACTAATGTCAGCAGGGATTTTTACTTTTCCAATATCCCCAAACATGCTTCTGTCTTGTTTTACTGTTGGACTGATCACTCATTTTTGTTTATTTCCTAATAAACTTTACTTTGAGGTTGGTCAACCTCTTTTGCTTTGTGCTTTTACCCTACTTTTGTGCCTTTGGAAAACTTCTTCATTTATCTGGTGTTGAAAACTTTTAGTTTTTAGTTACATAAAACCTGTGTTAAGGATAGAATTACCTGATATCTGATTAGATCTAAACTACATCTCTGCAATTGTTGTTTAGCAATTTCAGGTGAGAATCTGAAAAAAATTACATCTGTAGGTACAGCACTATCCTTGAACACACTAGATGTATACAGGTTCTTACAACTGTAAAAGCAAAATACTCCAAGCTGTCAAATTTGAATCCATTGATTTCTATTAAAAAAACTGTAAAAGAAGCATTAGTAATCTCAGCCATAGAAAGTTACATCTGATTCCTCAGTTCTCTTGAAAGAGGTTGATTTCATTTATATATTCTGGTGTATTTTTATATTATCTTTGTACATTAAGTCCATAAAAACTGAAACCATATTTCAATCACTGGCAGGACATGGAAGCATTTGGTTTCAGGTGACTCAGCTGAAGATGGTAGTGCTCTTTAATGCTGGGGTCAGGATGTTGTGACCAGCTTGTGCATATTACAAGATCAGTTTTGATGGGTATGAAAACTGCCCAGGGGAGGTGTCCTGCTTGTATGAATTCATGTAGAGATGAGCTCAGCCCATCACCTGGTGCAAGACAGCACCTATAACTTCACTTTTTCTGCCAAGTTAGATAACTCATCTAAGCTGTTGTCTAGTTTCCCTCCCCCTCCACGTGAGAACAAGAGAATGAACCCCTCCCAAGGGTCATCTCTCTCACGTGGCTCCTGTGACATGCACCGCTGTCCAGCCCTGAAGTATTTTACTTTTGTTTAGTTCCAAATGGATAGTGCTTCCTCCTGGACAAGGGTGAGGAAAGGACAAGGTGTGTTGCCAAGCAGGTGAGGGCACATCTGGTGTTTAGGTTGCCAGCCCTCAGTCATCACACTAGGTGACACCTATCACCACCCACTACCTGAACAGAAGGCAACATGACTTCTGTTCTGTTCATTTGGCAGATAAGTAGGAAGAAAAAAATGTTTCCTTACTGTTATTTTATTAACTTTCATGGAAATGTTATCTCTATGAAACTGTACCATCTTTTTCTATTTATTGTCTATGTGCCAGCAAGAGTTAAATTAGTTGCCCAGGGACCACAAATTATTCAGTTTCTATTCTACTGCAGTTTATTTAACACAGAGCAGCAGTGCACTTCAACATGCACAGAAAGGATGCAGGGGAGAAGCACTGTCTCAGGAATCAGCATGACATATTATTTCTTTCCTCCACTGCTGGAAGAACAGTTTTATTTAAATTAAATAAATAGCTGATTCTGTAGTTACTAACTGAGATCATATCTTTGACTAAATCAGGTTTCCTAGAGGGCAGGGAAAAGTTTTTCTGTTAATTTCCTAGCTCAGTAGGGTAGAAAATGCAAAATTATCTAGCTTTAGAAGTCTTCAAATACACATAACACTATTTTTTATTTAAGCAACATCTCTCTGTGTCAGGGACACAGAAGTAGTTGATAACATCTTACAAGTGTGCTTTTGTTATAAGTAGAGGCTCCTACTGTTGTAAATTGAGGAGCTTACTGCAAAATCTTGACATATTTTAGGTTACTAAAAAGCCAATGACTATGGCTAGGTGAGAGGAAAACACCGGTTTGTTTTAGGGACAGAGTGCTTTAGGATAAACAGTGATTCTTTAAGTATCCCTGGTGAGATCCTTTTCTCTTTTGCTTTTCTCTCCTCTGCTGGATATCTTGTGGTGCTAGTTCTTCCCAAACATTTCTTTTCAGAAATCTTAAAGAGTGTCTCTGTCTAGGGAGTAAAACCCACTTGTTTAGAGTAAGGAGACGTGATGTTTGTGTTGAGGGGAAGTTTGTTAATAGAGAAGCTTTGTTCTTCACCAGATTTCCCCCTTCCTGTGACCCCTCTGAAAGCAGTAAGCTTGGATATGCATGGAGCCTGTGCTGTGCTTCTTGGTAGACTTTCTGGCAATACCTTGCATATTCAGATTGACTCAATTAAATGGATTTGAAGCAGTGGGACTCTGCTCTTTTCTCATGGTGAGACAGGACAGACACTGTTCAGCACCTGTCTGCTTATCCTCAAGTCTTTTCTGGAATTCCATCCCAGGATTGTGGATATAAGTCATTGTTTGCCAATAACATGCCAACAGTGACAGTCTTGCCACCAGCTGCTGCTCAGGGTCAGAGATAACCTGAAAAATTCAAGTTTAGCCCCAGTTCTGGTGTAATACTTTTGAGGTTTTCAGGTTTGGCTGATATTTTAAACTATTTTTTTATTTAGAAAAAAGGGGGGTTTGTATGTCTAAAAACTTTTTGTTTATCATCTAAATTGACTAGAATTAAAAAATTGAGATACTTCAGTCTAAGATGAATGTGAATATATTCTGCAAAATAAGAGAAGAAGTGTATGGTTTGAAAGTCATTTTAAGATTGAAACCACTATGATTTGGAGTGGAGAGAAACAATTGTGTGAACATGAAAAAAAACTTCCAATCTAAACAATTTATAACAAAGTACCTAACTTTGTGTATATTCCCTTGGAATTTTAAATGCATTATATTGAAGCTTTCCCTGTGTCTGCCCCAGTAAAACTTGCAAAAGAGGTTCACAGCATCCACCAAAGGCCCACAGCTGTGGGATGTGGTTCCCAGAATTATCTTGTGACTCTGAAGGGAGGTAACATGATGCTCAGACTCTACCTTCTGTTTTACCGGTTTGAGGGGCTTAGAGTTCTCTCACTTGCTTGTGTGTGCATTTTGAGTGATCAGCTGGATGTTCTGCTCACATAATTAGCTTCATGTACTTCATCATAATAGACTCTAGCATGCTGTAAGTACGACAAGGGAAAGAGTTTGTTGGGCACTGTGGAAGAATTTGATGTGTGGAGGATTGGAAGAAGGTTGGATTGTTTAGAATGAGTTAAGGTATGCTAACTGCTATGAGTTCAGGAAATGGAAGAATGTCAGTATAATATTGGGAAATACTTCATAGTCATAAGGTCTACTAGTCTCTTAAATAATCTTCCAAGTCAAGTGATGAAATCCCTGTTGCTTAAGATTCTTTAAATAGAACAATAGCAGGGTGTTAGAGGCAATTCTTCTCCATCGACGTGCTAGACTAAAAGACATAATGCTATTCAGTACCTACCCACAGCTCTGAGTGCTGAAGCAATTTATTTTGAGACTGAACAAGAAAATGGTGATGAATATTTCAAAACTTTAGTATCTCACAACAGCTATTGTTTTGTTAAAAATTATAGAAAAATGAAACTGCATGTTTTATTGATGTAAGCCTCCACGATCCTTTCTTCAAGATATATATTTCTCACTGGTTTTTGACCTTGCATCACCCAGCCTTGCTAAATGTTGAATTTCTAACAAGCAAAAATGTCAAAGTGTCAGATTCAGGTGGGTGGGGAAATGAGGAAATTAAAGTGAGCACAGAAGCCTTAAACAGATGCCTAATTGCCTCCAAAATGGGTAGAACATTCAAAATTGTCTCATGGCAGGTATACCAATTGTTCTGAAATACAAAAGTATTATGTAAATACAATGAATTTACTGCATGAAAATACATTCCAATCATATTTCTATGACTAATTTTCTGTTCAGTTTTCTACATGATAAATTCAGGGTTTTTTCCCTTCTGATCTTGTTCTAATATTAATGCTTTGATGGAAGAATCACTTTATGCCACCTTTTCACTGTGAATAGGACTAAAATAGAACAGTATTAAGATTCTCAGCTTTGTGGGTGAAGCATCTGGAAAAGTGCAGTATGCCAGCCAGGAAAACCAAGGGCTATAAGACATTTTAGCTGCCTTTACTTAGCAGCATTTACTTTTCATACTCTAGTTACAATTGATGGGGAAAAAAAAATATTCAACGAATGACTTGGGGGTGTAGGCACAGAGGTTTCTCTCTCTTGGCAGAGATTGAAACAACAGTGCTGAAGTATAAGTTGTATAAGTTTTCTATTAATTTCAGGGGGTTTTAGATACGGTGCTTGCAATAGTATTTTAAATGTTATATTATTTTAAAAGTTTAGGTAGTGTTTTTGCCATCTCCATTGTTACCTCTTTCCCTGCCCATCAGAACACACAGCAGAGGGGAGAGTTCCACGCTGGGGGGATCTTCACCACCCCTTATAATGAATAAGTAGAGACAGGAAGATCAAACTGGTTTGGAAATGCAGAACTACTTTTATATGAAGATGCCAACCTGAAATATTTAAAGGGGTTTCAGATTTGCTGAGCTTAAGTTTGTCAAAACTGAAGAAATCCATGAAACTCCGAATTCTGCAAAGCTTGCTTTTTATGAGCAAAGAACAGTTGAAAGAAATTTGCCAAGCTCTCGTGCCAGCTCAACTCGAGTGCTTAATCATCATGTTTGTTATTGTTATAAAGTGTCATATAAAATCTGTGGTTTTAGTGTAAGAAGTCCAGTCTGGGAGATTCTCTGTCTGTGTTCTAAAATTGCCCTGGCTCAGTACTGGCAGCTCTAGTTCCAGTTTTTGGCAGTTATTTCTGTCTGGTTTTTAAAAAGTGGCTTGAATTATCCACCTCCCTTTCCTGTCCATAAAATGGGGTGGGAGAGTACAAATGTTTGCCCGTGTATTGGTTTACAGGACGACAAGGAAGAAACAGATAGTGACAAATCCTCTTTCCTGGCCCATTTCCACACAGGATTATTTGACTGATTATGTGCACCTAATTTAGTCATGGCGACTCTTAGTGTTTAATCTGCAGAGGGTAAAAAGTAGTTCAAACCACTTGCACACCAGGTTGCCAGACACTAGATTCACTGGAGAAGGCAGTGCATTGCCCCAGGATTAGATTATTCCCATTACAGACACCCAAGGTGTCTCTGCCCTTTAACTCTGTGGGAAGATGTTGGTTCAATGATCAGCCTTGTGAATGTAGCTACTGGGGCAGCCTCCTTGATGCCCCTATACTGGGAGGTTTCATCAGCCCCTTCTTTATGTTAAAGGCGTCCTGTGGCTGATTTTGTGCTTCCCTGGTCAGTAGGAGATCATGACTATTTATTGCAGTAAGATGAACTTCATTGGTTTGTTAGAAGGATACAAAGAAAGCAGTGAAGCCATTTCTAAAATAACTTTTTTTTTAATCTTTATATGCCATTTTCTAAAACGTCTAGTCTTCAGTGATCCTGAAGGGTGTCCCCTCTGATAGGGATGTGAGAGAGACATGATGAAGAAGAGAGCTGATGATGGAGTGTGAATTTTACAGTCTGGGGAAAAGCCTTGGTCAGTCCAGAGCCAGTAACATGAACAAGCACGACACTTGTCTTTCTGGGGACACTCAGCACTTGGAAAAGTGGCACTTAAATTGTCCTTTTGAAAATATGAAGACAAGCAGCAGCTGGAACATGTCTGTCACATCCAAATTAAAGCCCCTCTGAAGACCAGAAAACTCTCTATAAATTGTCCTTTTCATACTCTAATCTTTCTATTCTATCTGTTGAGGGGAAGTACTCGTTTAGAAGTGAACCCTGTGGGTATTCATTGAAATGGATTAATCTTTTGATTTAGCCCAGAGAAAAATTAAGGAATAAAGCTTTGAAGAAATGAGAGCTCATCCATTTCTCTTTTTCTTTTCTCTTTTTTTTTTAATAATTTTTTTTCTTTTTTTTTTTAAGTTGCCTTCTAATGGAATCACAGTTAAAATCTTCATAGTCTCCCAGTAATGAAGTACAACCTTGCAGGACTTTTGAGAAACTTTCTGTTTCACTATGTCCCTCTCATGCATTTCATTTCAGTTTATAAATCAATATTTAAAAAGGGTTAATTCCGGATGTCTACCTATGGGACTTATCACTGGAGTATTCCATTGACTTCATCTGCAGTTTTTGTGCTTTCTGAAATTCAAGCTTGTGGTAATCTAGACGCATTCAACTCCACAAAGATACATCTTCAAAAAGCACCACATACTGCTTCTGGTTCAATTCTTCATTTTGTGTTGTCTGTGAGGCTGAAGCCAGTGAGCACATTGAGGCATTCTGGTTTTGAAATCTTTAAGTAAATCAAACAGTTGCCTGACTGAACCAGTTACTGTCAGTGACAAAAATTATGATAATAGGCTTTCTTCCAAAGATAACTTATTTTTCTCAAAAATAAGTATTAATTTAAAGATACAAGAAGTTTGATATGGTAGTTAGGAGCCAACTTTGAGTCACAGTGAGACAAAGAAAAATACTTGTGTGACAGTTTTGAGTTATGTAAATTTTGAAAGGATTTTTTAAAATTATGTGTTTCCTTGTGTGATTTCTGCTTAGGGTCAGCGAGACTGTTAGCTTGTTTTCCTAAACAAGAAGCAAATAAGCTTGAGGTTCAGTGTTTCTTTGATCTCTTTCAAAAAGGACCAAAATTAAAAAGTGAGACTGAGATGATCTCCTTGCAATCGTATTATTAATAGCTGTAATCAAAAGTAAAATGTTGTGAATTTGTCATACACACAATTCAATCCAATTGCCTTACCAGCAATAAACAGTTCCTGTTTTATAAACAGGACCAAAGTTCTAAGTAGTGTAAATATTACTGGCAAATCACATTTAGACCAAAAGGTTTCAGAAAACAAAACTGTTCTCTTTATAGAACGTGAAAAATCAATTGAAAAAATGGTATGCTCTTGCAAAATGAAGCATGGATAATGAACACAAACAAATGGGGATTTGGAAAAAGCCTGTAAACTGTCCCTTTTGGGAGGGAGAGTGACTGATTAGTCGAGGAGAACCATGGTGGATTAGTGCAGGTATGTATTAAGAGTGGAGCAAATGAAGACAAACTTCAAAGATGTTTCTAATCTTTGATCCCATTAGGAATCCTGAAGAAGACTTGCGAATTTTAATTTAGTAGCGTGAGAAGTGTTACAGCCAAAAGAGTGCAGCGCTATTTTTAGAGGAAAAACTTTTTCCATGTAGAGGTTGGGCTGAAATACCACTCTTGACATTTTTTCCATCACACGAAACTTGTCCAAACAGGTTAAAATTGAGGTCATTTATGAAAGTCTTCCAGGTGGTCTTAAGAATATCTGAAATAAAAGAAGGAACGACATCTTTTGCAACTTTCATTATTGCCACTAGTCTGTTAGTTGTGATCCAAGGACTTGAAAATTGCAGTTTAAACAACCTTTCCTTCCGGCTTGCTGTTTGGCAATCTCTAGAGGCCTGGACAAGATTACATGAGGCTGTAAACAGCTCAGAATGTTGTGTTTCTTCATCTTGTGACAAGTGTAAGACCACAGGCTTTCAACTTGGGATTTGCAAAGTTAATTTAAATGCTAGAAGAAAGCTGTCTGAGGTCCGAAATAAGTAAAACCACCACTGACAGAAAAATGACAGACTGAGACCCTCCAGCCAAGAACACTAACCTGAGCAAAACAGGAACAATTGTGCAGTATTTTCCTCCAGGGTGGGAGTTATCAGAAGCTGTGGACTGTTGGCACACAAGACATCAGTGACACCATCAGCAGCAGCAGACGTGCAGTCCCTTGGAGATGAGCCCAAGGCTTCCCATGTGTCAGCTTTAAGGATCTACCTGTGGCATTAATGTGGTTGGAGGAGAAAGCTGCTGGCATTTCTGTGGTTTGCAAACAAGCCTTTGACTCTCTGTTCCCTATGGCAAGGAGTCAAGCTGGGCTACATGGTGCAAATCTTCAGTTTATCCTCTTCCCAACTTCACGATTTGCTCATCTGTCTTGACACAGTGTAAGTTGCCGTCACTACTTCCGTGGAAGGCTACATAGTCAGAAATACTTGTGCAGAACACTTAGGAGGAGAGAATAAAGTGCTCTGATTCAGAGGTGGGAACTGGACCTCGTTGGAAGAGCTGGCAGTGCTTCCATATAAACTTTGACGCCGGATCGTGCGTCGGTGGGGTTTGTGTCAGAGTGGGGCACGTCACTCGCTGTGCTGATTCACCAAGCACTGCTAAGGGCACTCTGTTATTTCAGTGCACACTGTCTGGACTGGGCCATTAGCCATTGAGCAGTGTGGGGTTTTTTACGTAAAAAGGTAAAAACTGCTAACCAGAATGCAGTGGAGATGTTGCATACACTGGCCAGATGGTGGACTGATGCCAGCAGCAACTTCTAGCATCACTAAAGCTGCACAGTGGACCTTGGTTAAACAAAATGAGGCCAGTTCAGCTAGTTCTTGCATGTCACAAACCTCTCTCCAGCTGAACATGACACCAATCTTTTCTATTTGTTTTCTTATTTAAAGTAAGCCTTCTGAAGAAGACGAATTCCATTACAGTCCTTAATTAAACTACCACAAAGAAAGAAAATAGCTTCTAATTGGCAGAGAAGAGTCAGGAGACACCCTTCTACCTCACCACCAAAAGTAGAGAAGCAATACAGTAAATGAAGGAAAGTGTTGTCTCCTACTGCTGCCATGCCTCTCAGAAATGGTGTGAATTTCTGGTGCCCTGATAGTGTAATATTGAAGTCTAGTCAGTGGTTCACTTCCTGTCTATCGGACATTGCATTTACACTGTGCTCCTGCCTGCCATTCCCGGAAAAGTATGCACAGCCTCCAGAGAAACTAAGCAAAACTGAGTGAGGACTGATGAGTATTACAAAAAATGGTGTGTCTCGATAAAAACATCTTATGGCCAAACCTGGGAAACACTTGTGTTGTCTTCTCCTGCTGCTAAACTGTGTGGAATAGTGTGGGCTGGAGTTCAGTCTGTGCCCTCCAGCGTAGGGTATGTTTTTTTGTGTTTAGACGAGAGAATTAAAAATGCGTCAGTTTTAACCATAATTTTTTCTCCTTGAAAAAGAATATATAATTTATTCAATGCTTTTTTGACAAATATAATTTTTTTGACTCTTTATATAAACTTTATATAAACTCTTCTGCTCCGTTCTTACTGCACATGAGTTGATTTATGCACTAACATTACTTTTGTAATCCGAGGAAAGGGGATTTCCTGATGAATGTTATTACAATACTTTTCTTTAAACTGAAGGCCTATTTTTAGATGCTTGGATGTGTCCTGGGATAAAACATTCTTTCTCTGACATGTTGTAATGTTGACTAAATGTATTATGTACTGCATCTAGGTATCTAAGGAATTTTAATTGTCTCAGAGGTACACAATAGCGTTTTAGAATTAGGATATTTATCACTTGTCACAGCTTGTAAATTTAGATACAGAACAGGCCTGTACACTGTCAAGCTGCGTGGGAAAGAAGACTAAGAGGTAGCGTCATGGTCTCTGTATGCCTTCCAAAGAATAGTTTGGAAGCATGTTCTAAAAATGTCAAAGATGTAGTTAAAAAAGGTGTCGTTTAAAAAAGCTTAAACCTAAAAGAAAGATGAAAGAAAATTTAAAAGAAAAAAGCTGATGCAAAGAAACTGTCTCTTGTGTGCACAAGTCAGTCCCACTTCTTTGGCAAAGCGATAGCTGCTCTAAGAAATGTACTGAATTATGCATGGCCTACCAACAGTCCTGCTCTGGAACTCAGCTGTGGTGGCTTCGGGGAATGTGTGCACTCCTGAACTGTCACCTCTCTACCAATTGTGTGAATCAAAAGTACCTGCAGATAAAAAATTCAGATTAGTTGAAAAAAGCCTCCGAGCAGCTCACTAAGTGATAGAAGCTTGCTATCAGTCGCAGCTGGAAGATTAAACTGTAGACTGTCATGGTAAACAATTTGCAGCTACGATTCATTTGGTATTCCCCACTTTGAAGCATGAGAGCTATCACGTTTTAAAAAAAAGGCCAGCTAATAAAACTAGTCTAAAACATCAAAGATTGGCATATTTTAAATCAGACTCGCTTCAGTTTCGTAACTGAAATTTTTTATTTTGTTTTTCTTTTTAATTGGGTTGTTGGTGAATATTTCCCTAAGTGGTATCTCAGCAGCTCTCCTAAGATGATTTCTGCTCTTAGCCAGGGTGGTGGGAAGCATCTTGGCACAGTTGAAGCAAAGCAGCAAGGTCAATTTATGACTTCTCCCCTGCCCATACAGAGAGATATTTAGAGTGATTGTCATGCTAATATGCATTATAATGCTTGTTTATAGTTCTTAAAATGTGGTCATTCTGTTAGTGTTTGATGCCAACATGCCTGTGCACTCTCTGTTTTGCTCTTTTCTCTCATGGCTTTAGACAAGACTCCCTCTCTTATTGGTGCTGCCCGTCACTTGCATGGCACACATGAGATGATTTGGAAGACTGGTGCTAAATAAGAATTGTGGTAACATTTGCCTTTACTATAGCAAGCACAAAGCTTCAGCCTGCTTTTTTTGCAGTTTGTAATTAACTAATGAAATGTATATGTAATTAGCTTTAATAATGCTTCCAAGGAAATACTGCATGCTTGTTTGAAAGTTTACCTCACTGTATAGATATTTTAGAGGGAAGTTTTTTGGTGAAAGAAGCTCTCCTGGAGTTTTTAGATGTTTTTCATTGGGTGGATTGTAAAGAAATCAGGGTTTTCCCCAGACTTAGATTTCTGAATTTTTTGCAGCTTCCATCACCAACTCAAGGTTCTCCACTGCTTGACACAATGCCCTGTCACTTGGAGTCAGGCTGGGTGTGCTGGCATCTCGCATTGGCAGCTAGGGCTGGACGAACCAGGTGTGGTGGATAACGTGCTCACTCACATTAGCCCTGTGAGCGTGCACAAATCCTGCCTGTGGCTAAGATGCTGCTGCTTCTGCCTGTGAGTGCAGGCATGAGGAGCTGGCTGCTGGTACCTTCGGACATTTCACTTCACACAGATGCAGCGCTCAGAATCTGGAGGTCCTGCTGCACCGGGAGTGCAGCTGAGAACCAAAAACCCTCAATTTTCTTGATCTCTGTCCTTGGCTTGGTCCTGGACCTGATAATATTAATACAATTTTGCCTTGAGAGTGGGACATGAGATGTAGGAGCTTATTGCAGTAAAATAAACTAGGTCGGTACAGCACTTGCTAGGTTTTATGTCTCCCAACATGTAGTGCATACTCCTGTGTATCAAGTGATATGTTATTTACGGAATTTTGGCTACACTTAGAATAAATTTATTTAAATTTACCTTCTCTTCAGCATTAGCTTGCAGATCTGGAGATAAATAAGCCAGTTGACATTGGACTTTTGTCGCATTCTATTCTGCTTAGCAGATTTTTAACTATTCAGTTCTGGCAACATTTTCACAAAGATACAGAAACAAATCACCTTATAAAAATTACTGTTCATCTGGTAAGAGCTGGGGGGCTTTAGGTCTTACACTTTTCTTCTTCTTTTGCAGTATTTTCCTGGAAATGAAGCAATTTTTCTGATAGCGATTCAAAGGAAATGGATACATGATATAAAAATTTTCAGAGCAATCTGCAAGTGCTGAGAGATGGGAAGGGATGGCTTAGCTGGGGGTGGCCCTGGTACCCACCCTGCATCAGGAGTCCTACGAGTCATGGAGTTTTTAGCATAGGACTTCAAGACTAACTCTACAAGAACTCAGTGATGCATGGGAATTAAACAGTACAAGTACAGGGAGTAATTAAGGGCTTAAGGATCAGTTGCTCTCATACTAACTTGAGTAATTGTTTTCATTGGCTTCATAAGGCCTAGTCAGTGCCATATACCTTGGAAGGAGAGGTCTCCAGCAGTCTGCTGAAGCACCAGCTGGGAATACATATTATCCAGGGAACTTGGGAACAAGGTGTTTCCACTGTGACTACAAGTGGGAACTCCAACAATAGCAGATAATAAACAACCTTCATTTTCTATTATCTCACTTTTGTTTAAAAAAGCTCCCACAAGAGATTATTAGACACTTGAAGGTTAATCTATTTACAGCTGCATAAAGTGTTCCAATTTGCTGAAATATGGAGAGCCTCTCCACATGGTATTGTTAGTGCCAACTCCACCGATTCTGTAGAAACTGCCTGCACTTTCCTGCTGGCCGAGGGGATGCAGTGTGGTGACAGATTTTAACATTTCTCTGTTGCATGATATGGCTAGACACAGAAACCTTTCTTTTCGGTGGACAAACCTGTTCAGTCAATTTTTTGGCTTTGTGCAATTTAATACATTGATACTTCTAAAGAAATTTCTGCTGAAAGCTGTTGGTAAATGACAATTTGTTTTCTTTTAGAAAACTGTTGGGAAGCAAGCGTTGTCATCACTGCCTTGTGAAAAGGCTGAGCTCTCACATGAGCCATCTTGGAGCAAATTGGAAGGTTTATGTGGGATATTTGAAGCCCAGGTGCCTCTAGCTCTCTGAACCTGCTGTGTCCCAGGATAACTGGTCTGAGACCCAGAGATGGGCTTTCTGGGATCACAGCAGGGAAAATGACCACCAGCTGTGGGAACAATGCACTGGAAGAGAAGTTCACCCAAGCTATGTCAGGGGGAGCAGGATAATGCTTCACGATTGTGTTTGAAGTATCCTGACACAAATGTCACACTTAGCCACTCACTCTCAGCTACAGTGGAACAAAGCTCTGCTTCCTTAGGGAAAGTTTTAGGAACATTTATGCTTTTATATGATGCAATGATGTCCCCTCCAGACTTCCTGAGTTGAGGGAGAACTTCCATGGGCGTGTTTCAGCAGTGAAGTAGATAGAGTCCTTCATCTCTGTAAAGCTGGCTTTGGCATTTATCATATCAAAGTATTCAAATTTATGAAGCAGTTTCTTGGAGCTCAGTTGGTCCCATGGGTGACTTTTTTACAGAAGCAGCAGCCGAGCTGCCTCTCTGTTAAAACTGTGCAAGGAAAAGAGAAAACTCTGTCATGTGAGCTGCAGGGAAATTAGAGCAAGCTAATCAAAAAATAACAAAGAGGGAAGTTTGACATTAAAGGTGCTTTCATATAGACCACAAGACATGAGTCTAGAAACGTGGTCCTAATGTGTGTTATAGTCTAGTGCACAACTAAAAGTATAGCCAGAAAAGACCATAGATAACAGATACTTTTTCCATTAAGAAATTGTAATGAATATGTGTAAGTCATTTCACAAAGGCCTCTCAGGGACATCAGAGACGTAGGGTCACTGAAATCAGGGCAGCATGGTGAGAAATCCTTGCTCTTGACAGATGATTAGTAATACTAACCATGATTTGGGGCGGATTTTCTCTACTGTTGTTTATCACATGCATAAAGGATGGATCTTGACTAGGAAGCTTGTTTCTTTTGTATTTTTTGAAAAGAATTTATGATGTCTAACCTATATTTCTCTTGCAAAGGTTTATACCTGCTTGTCTTGTTCTATCTGCAGAGGATGCAGAGAATTGCTTCTGCCCAATACACATGTGGAAAATTGTTTCTGCCTAATACATATTTGAAGACTCCTGTCATGTCTCATCTCATTTCCCTTCTGTAGAAATGAATCAATCCAAGTGCTTCAGCTTTTTCCCACGCCATACTTTGAAAGACCTGTAATTTTCTATTCCATACCTTTGGAATTCTTCTACTTTGTCTGAGTGTGGTTCCATGACCTAGACTAGTTATAGAAAGCTAATATAAATCCCACTTTATAAAACTTTTCATAATGGAAGTCAATCACCCATCAAGGTGATGGAAATTAAATCTTTCAGAGTTGATATGAACTTGCCTAAGGATATCAATCAGAAAACAGGCAGAGCCAGGAAGATGACCCAAGACTGCAACTCCCTGGTCAGTCCTTGCAAGGACTGTCAAACACACTGCCTGCAAGCCTTTCCTTGGAGAAATATACCATGTGGAATCACTAAATCACTGGACTGCCCCCAGGAAGCAGTCCTTTTTCTTGCAAAGTGTGACTTGTAGCCGTGCCTCTTCTATTTACGTGCTGACTGCTCTTGGTGTGGCGTTCACCCTGCTGAACTCCTACGGCTCTGGTCTCTTGCAGGTTGAAGGCACGACAATTTAAAATATGCTTTATCCTCTCTCCTATCAAAATCTTCTGTAAATGGAGATGGGCATCCAAGTTTAAGTTCTGTTCAGAGCAAATTCATGCCTTTTAGCAATGGATTAGAGAAGAAAACCAGAGCATTTTAAAAAAGAAGAGCTGGTTTATTCTGCTTGCTCCAACCTGAGCTCACTTCACCAACTCAAGTAAAACTACAAGTATCTCTAAAATGAGGTTGTAGGGGAGGCTGCCCAGCATGAGCTGCAATTCCAGCAAGTTATTTCTTCTTAATAATCGTTCAATAGTGAAGACATTAAAATGTTCAGCCTTCTCCTTAGCTATATGATGTTTGCTGACACACAGCACATCTCAGCCACATGAGTAAACACATACTTATCTACCTGGTTTAAAAATGCTAAAATATTCTAATTGTTATTTGGCTGATCTATACATCTTACCTTTGCAGTTGCTTGTGCATGTTTACTTTTTTATTGTTTGTTTGGGAGTTTTTTTGTGGTTTGGTGTTTGTTTTTTTTCTAATAAGTTACATTTATTCATTTTCTTCTCTGCTCTATTGGAATAGTTTATCTTAATTTAAGATGCAGTAACTTTGTTACCAGTGGAAATCAATGAATTAATTTGATACCATCAATTGCTTAACCTACCCAATGCCAGAGGGACCCCAGTGCAACAAAGGGTGTACTAATACTTCATGAACATGCAGCACCTGCACCAGCACACTCTTGATTAAAAAACACAGGAGACTTTTCTTCAAAGGATTCTGAATAAAGCCTTTGGTCCTGTCTCCACACATGGATTTCTTTTATTTTTTTTCATTGTCCTAAATACATTTGTTAGACTACCTCATTTTGAACTGTAGCTGAAGCTACATTAGAGAAAGATTTTTCATGCGTTTAATCCATCACTGAAAACAATCAAGAGTTATATATATATTTGACCTGATAAATATCTCAGCATTTAAAATCCTTCTGAATCCTTGGATAGTGCTACTTAATCTCTTAAACATGCACTTATAATTACTTAAGAATCCACACACTGGAGGTCTAGTGACCCAGTTGTGCTCTACACTGCCATGTGTCGAGGTGATTTGGTTTTTATTAATCCAAATAATTTTTGAACCGCGTGAACACAGTCAGGACTTTGCAAGTGCTAATGAGCATTGCTTGCAAGCTGAGCAAGTGGTGTTCTCCAGCCAGAAGCTCTGTGATGGGTGCACATCCCTGCGATGCACACTGTGGTGGTGAGCTCTGCCCTTAAAAGATCTTTTAAGTGTAGTGTAGTTACCAGGAGATGTGTGTGCTGAAGCTTGCAGTGATATCGGATACTGTGGCAAGGAAACTGACTGGAGATTGCCTGAAAGTTTTGAACTCAAATAATAGTTTCTTTGCAATGTAAATATTCTCTATAGTGCAGAGGAAAATTAAATGCTTTTCCTTCCTTTGAGGTACAGTGGTGGTCTTAGCTTGACTTGAACTGCATTTCAGGGTAGTTTCAGTCTCTGAATACTTTATTAGTATCACTAGCTACAAGCCCTTTTTATGACCCCTTACCTATGAATTATTTCTGTTCCAGAGAGGAAGAAAAAAATTATTATTTATGAAATAATATAATGTCTAGTGTATATCTCTCCTGAAGCATTAGAGGTGTGTTTATTGCTATAAATGCACCAGTCTTAGTCATCATAAACCCCACTGTATGAAGCTGTTAAAAACTGTTTCTCATAATAATATGTATGTATTTATTAGCAGTTGTCAATATTTTAATGTCTAGTCTCATCTATAGCTGTGCTTAGAGAGATACTGCCAAGTTAAATGTTTCTTCTTTTTGTTTCAAATGGTACATTTGATAGTTAAAATGAAAGAATGCAATAAAAAAAGAAGTTGAAATAACTGTTTGGTTTTGCTTACAATAGTCCAGCCATGTGGACTGATTAGTTGCCATCTAAGCAATTTAATTTCAAACATCCTCTCAGGGTATTTCTGAGACGTGCCCTGCACTGCTGGTTTCTGTCCATCCTCAAACCCATTGCTGTCTGCTTAAAAAGCTCTTCTCTTTTCTACACCACTACCCCATTTACCTGCTCCACGCACACTTTGAGACCCAGCATGTCACTCACCCCATCCCTGAGTCCTCTCCCCACTGATGGTTTCATGTCAAACAAGTATCCCAAGTGGTTGCTGGGGGAGATGAAAGGAGCACCCTTGGCAGTAGTGTGATACTGTTTGCATAGACAGCTGAAGGAACACTGGATTTTCGAGGTGATAGGCATTTTGGGCTCACCTTGTCAACCCATCCATGTCAACATATAGAAGGTGGGCCTTTCTAGGAGCTGCATAACATGTGACAGCTCCTAATTATCATACACTGAAGACTTTTTCTGGTGACCAAGAATTATTTCTAGAGAAGCAAAATGGCTTTGTTCCAGGTCCCCAGTGCAACTGCCCATGCTGGACTGGGTCTGTCACTGCAGGTAAAGCCCACCATGATCTGTGCTTGCCTGTTGTGAGCTGCTGTTGGGTACACTTGTAATAAGGTACATCTGTAATAAGGTACACCTGCCCTGAATATTGTCCTCAGGTACTTCCCCTTCTGAAGACACCTCACATCCTCCTCCTCCTATCCCACTGCAACAATGGCACTTGAGGTTCCTCCTTTACTACAGGTCAGACCAGTAGTCTTTACTGTCATGTAGCTCTTGCACCATCTGGAGCTGAAAGCCTCCTCAGAGGGCACTGGCTCACCTTGCGTAGCACAAGAGTCATTGTCATTCAGACTTAAATATGCTTATTTTCTCAAGGGCAAATAAACCTGCTTTCTTCTCACATAAGTAGGCTTTGGCAGTGAATGAGCCCTTTAAGCTATTCTGCAAATAACTGCACTATAGGATCAAGAATTTTTTCAGAGAAAAAGGGGAGTTTAACTGTGAGCATATTTACATACAGATAAACTATCTGTTTTTCCTGGGGTCTAATTCAGAAACCACAGGTAGGGTAGGAAACTCTGTATTAATTGAACCAGATCAGTTTGCTCATGAGCTTTTCATCGCTCAGAGAATCACCTCCTTCCAATACTCTCTGAAGTCAGTGAGAGTGGGGCCAGAATAAATGCAAGTGCAGCCCTTTCCCTTGCCAGAACCTTGGGGGTCTTGCTACAGCACAAGGGCATTAAAAACCTCTATGTCACATCTTGGCCTCTAAAACAGCTGGAATATAAACAGGGCTTCTGTGCCACAAAGCTCTGTCCTTAAAAGTACCATAAACAAAAATCAGGGCTGTGAACCTGTGGTGCCTTGGAGGTCTGCCTGTGAGTGCCAGAGACAGGATGCTGCTTATGCACTGAAGAAAACACTGCCACGTCAGAGGCGTTAGAATGGCATGATTATCCTATAAAAGGAACTTGAAAGGTTCAGCTCTCCAGCCACCTGCTCAGGTCTGGCTATGTATTGTCTGAGACAGCTTGGTTGGGAAAGGAATTGTTTGGATAGGGTGGTCTTGACTTAGGGACAGCTTTTTATCCTCTGAGAATAAACATATTTTCATTGTGGAAGGTTTTGCAGGGTTTGGGGGTTTTTTTCAAAATCTTTCAAAAGTAAGATTCCTATCACAATGAGATAGATGAGCTGTATTAAGCACATAGTGAAGAATAGTGCCTGGGTAAAATCCACAAGGAAGATGCTCTGAGGAGAATTCTGTTCTGTGACTGTAGGTTTCTTGTGCTGACTTGGAGAGCCCAGAAGATCCTCTTCACCTTGTTTGACCATATGATGCCTCCAATGCCATGCTTATGCCTCAGAGGCATAAGAATATCTAAAAATGGCATTTAGACACTGTGATTGGATGGATTAATCTCATCTCAAGGAGAGAAATTCAGATATGCAGACCCTGGACTTGCAATTCTCCCTGTGTGAAAGCTACTTGTGGCTCTAGCAACATGAGATGTGGCTTGGTCAGAGAATTCTGCAGAGCAATGTGTCTCCTGAAGTCACTGCTGATTTTAGGCCTCCCAGCCTCCTTTATCTCCAAGGGCTCTTTTTTCTTTTATCTTGTACAAAGAAAGCAAGTGAGTAGTTCAGGTATATTTACTAAACTGAACTCTCTATTGAGTCATCTCTGATCCATTCATACCATAAATTCTGATGCCATGGCTTATCTTTAAAGATTACATTGGTTACTTTTGATCTGCCTGCTTTTCACTCTGTTAACTTTCTGTTTGTCATCATGGATGATGCATAGTTCTCTCCAAAATTTGTTATTCATCTTTAGCTGTGCATGTTTTAAGGCTGAATCTATTATTTCTACATGGCACATCAGAGATAGTGCTTTTCTTGTTATGAAAACAGTCACTGTAATTAAGTGAAGATTAATGGAAAGGTCATTTCTGTGAATATCAAGAGTTCCTGTAATGTGGTATTTTCCATGTTAATATATTCAGAAACTGAATTGCAATACTGCCACCCCCAACTCTGGTATTTTTTGTCCTCTCTTTTACCCCCATGTGCTGATAATGTACAGGGCTGTGATCTACCCCCAGACAGTTGCTTGTAGTAGCAGCATCCTGAACTTCTGTACCTGCACATGATGTATCCCACTTAACCAACCCTTCATGAATCATTTGTCCTTTAAAGCATATGTTTTATTCTAGCAGAACATATGGTCTGCCTTGGTCTGCTTTATATACTATTTGAAGCAGCCAAGCCTCATTCCTAGATGTTTTCTGCCTCATTAGAGTCATTATTGTTTTGGTCCTTTGTCAGAATGAAGTCCAAAAAATTTCTCTTTTTTACATTCTGAGTATGCTACACCCTTGACAATTATTTTTGAGTCCAAGGTGTCCCAGCCTCTCTTAAATTTTCAGCCATATGCTGCAGAGTGAGTGTGAATCTTGTCAGTTCTCAGGAGAGTTTTCATGCATTTATGCCCCCAAATTGTGCCACTGAAGCTCTTGAGTCTTCTGACATGTTTTGAATAAAATTCTGAGAGCATGTTGTCAGTGACTAGCCTGAAGAGCAGCTGAGGATGTTCTTACAGACCTCCCTGCTGCAGAGAAGGGTCATTACATGTCTTCTTTTTCGGCCTCCTCTCCTATAAGACAAGCAGCAGAAAATGCCCAAGTCTTCACAGGTCCTGGGCATGGATCTGTGCATGGTGGGAAAACATGCACAGGGATTTCTTGCTGAATTCAACAACATGCTCTGGTGGGCTAGAGGGACGTGCTTGACTTAATGCTCATGCTTGAGCTAGAGGTTCAGCTGCCTGCTGTGGAGATGTTTTTGCCTAACTCACGATGTTTCCTTGTGCACAGGCTGCAGGCACAATATGGGAGTCATGCTGAGGTAGCACGGGATGGCTTTGGAAGAGTTTGAAGCCACATCCTCAAAGTCTGAATGTATATCAGTAACATCAGACCCTGCTCCTCCTTTTCCTGTCTGACTCTGCAAAAGATGCCTAAATTTGGTCTTTCGCTTGTGTTGAGGTGCTCTTATTAAGAATGCCTGAGCGTGATGCCATTTTGATTGCTCACACAGCTGTGGAAATGTTTTTTAAAGCCCAAAATGATTAATCTCATTTAGCATGTGCCTCATACATCTGGCCATACCCGGGCAGCCTTGGTGAGGGCCCACCCCTGCTGTTGCAGGGACAGTGCTGCAGTGACTTTGGGGCACCAGGAGGCCAAACTATTTTTTTCAGCTATATAGATTACACAGTGGAAAATCTGCACTAGAAAC
This sequence comes from Vireo altiloquus, assembly GCA_013396875.1. Classification (NCBI taxonomy): domain Eukaryota; kingdom Metazoa; phylum Chordata; class Aves; order Passeriformes; family Vireonidae; genus Vireo; species Vireo altiloquus. The sequence goes on from VZRF01009394.1 coordinate 989,599, forward strand.
CAGCTACTTCTCATTTGTTCTGTCTGTCTGCCATAGTAACAGTGTGCACAAGCAGTGGCTCACCTGCTTGGATATGCCCTGAAATCACTGTCTGTCCCTGCTATTCCTGACTTAGCCTGTCCCTGACGTTCCTCTTATTAATTTATAGTTTATTCAGAAAACACAGACATTTGACTGAGGTGCCTTTGGGTCTTTTAGCTGGCTTCTAGCCAAGCTTACTTGTCAAGGAACCTTCCTTTTCTTGTGGTGCAATATGTTTGCGCTGGTTGCTAAGCAGATTACCTCCCAGCTGCATATTTAACAGGAGTGAGAATGGTAACACAGAGTTTGGAGGTGCTGGAGAGCAGCATGGGGTTTTTTGTGTTAGGAAACAGTAAATAAGGGACTAAAATAATGATAGCTGCTGCTTCCCAGGATGGACTTTTTATGCATGAAGTCCTTGAGATTCTGATACTTGCAGTATTTCATGTGGTGTCTTTATTTCCATTAATGGCCAAAAATGTTTGCACAGGCAGCAAGAAAGTTCATCTGAGGAAATGTAAGTAATGTAAAATTTGTTATGAAATAGATGTTTTTTAAAGCTTTACTATTTCCCTCCAATATCTTTTAGACAAAATCCTACTGGTGCCTGTGCCATTGTATTTCCCGTCTTTGTGTAACCCTTTCTATAGAAAGCCTTCAAGTATAGCTTCCTCTACTGAGGAGTTACTGTGTTCTCTAAGCAAAGCAATTACTGATCTTCTCATTTTCCACTCATACGATTTCTCTATAAAAATGTGATTATACTGATTGCAGCTTCCTAGTCCACAGAGCTCCTCTAAGATGCGTATCGTGGAGCAAGAGGAAATCAGGCAAACGTTATCCTCAGGCTAATCTTGCTGTTGAAATTGGTTTGAGGAATAAGGTTACATTAAGACCCCATCATTTTGAGTACTTTGGGTTTGGGGGTTTTTGCCTTTTTAGTGTGCCTAAGCTCTGGCCAAAGCAAACACTTAGTAATTGATATCATCTTTTCTTGTATCCCTTCCTTATTTTGTTTCTGGATCTTATCTTTGATGCTACAAGACATCAAGGGCAGAAATTTCTTTCAGCACACGAAGAGCTCCAGCCTAGTACCCATGAGCCATGTAAATCACTAGATTTGTAAATCTAGTGTAAATCACTAGACAAATTTGGAGTAAACACACATTTTCAAGTTACACTTCTAAAAATTAGGAGCTTCTCCCTGAACACACTGGACTCCAGCAAAGCCCCTAATATAGAGGGACTGATAATAACTTGGCTGTCCTTGGAGGAGAAACTGCTGGGAAGGGTATCAGACGGGCTGAATTCATATCACTACCTCTCGTCATGCTCTCTGAATCTCAGCATAGCAAAAGGGCACTTGTAGGGCAGGCAGAGCTACAGCAGTTTCCTCCTTGCTTTCTTTAGGATGATGATACATTGGGATTTTGGGATGTTCCCAGACAGCAGCTTCCTTCCACTTCTCCATAGATTAAGTGATGGCCTTACCACATGCCCTGCTCTTCACACAAAGCTCAGAGGCGCTTGGGAGCTGTCGTTTGCTGCAGCTCCTGTCCTCTTCAGAGCGTGGCTCTTGCTGCTTTGCCTTTGGCACAGTTAATGATGCACATCCAAAGGCCACTTCCAATTTCCTCAAGTGGGGATTTCTCTGTCATACATGAACTGCGGTGCATCCAGCTGAATAAGGAGCATGTGCTCTGTACAGCTGAAATCAATTTATACCAGGGACTGAACTGTCAGGCTTGGAGAGGGAAAGCAGGATGAGCTCCAGTAAGTTTTCCGGTACCTATTACCTCCACCTGCAGGACTGTCTGTGGGACTACCTACTCCATGGCAATCATGCATTCCCTGATTTACTGCTGCCCATGTCTGGCCCCAGCAATGGTGAAGTTGTTGGCTATTGCTGTTCAGGTAAATCAGCCAGTCTTGGCACTACAAGCAACACTGCAGAGACACTGCTGGCCAATTTCCCCAAATAAGGGGGCTGCTGCTTGCCTATGAGTCTGGCCAGTGTTTTGGTGGGTAACATATTCTGCACCAGTCTTGAGGAACCTGAATTGCTCAGGTCTGGGAAGGATCAGCTCTGACCGCACAGTCTCTTCTTGCCTGTCTGTCTTGTTTCCAAAACCAGTGGCCCTACTGTTGGACAGATCCAACCAAATTCATCAGAGAATTTCAACATAAACAGCTACAAATAAGAGCTAAGATCTTACTGATGCTCTTACTGAGGGAAAGCCTGCAAAATGAAGTCATCATCTTTAACAGCAGGAAATCTTCAGAGGACAACAGCGGAAGTGTCCAAATCTGCAGAAACATTCATTAAAAACACTCTCTCTCTTAGACAGCAGAGAGTCCAGCAAGAAGACACAAGGCACCAGACTGTATTAGCTCCAATGCTGACAAGGTTTTTTCCCTTTCACTTGTGTTTGGAATCATCTAATTGCCACCAGCTAATGCTCTGTTCTCCACAATATTTTTCCTTTCACACTTTTTAGAAAGATGGGGACAAAAGGAACATCTCTTAAACTTTTTACAGTCTCAGGAGTTTTACTCTTCCCTGCTCTCCTTCTGAAAAGTGAACAATTGTTTCACGTGTATCAGAAACACTGAACAAACTGACAGCGGATACTGAGAGGAGAGAAAAATAAACCATACTCACACAGAAAACCCTTTTTCTCAATGACCTTTTCTTATCACACTGAGAAGAAGGTAGGCAATATTATCCTCATTGCTAGCATGTTTCCCCAAAATATGCTGGCTAATCAGCAAATATAAAGTTGAAGTTAACAGTTTTACTTACTAAGCATTGCCTCGTGCCTACCTTCATTAAAATTTATCTACCGTCATGTTGCCCAATCATCCACTTTGATTAGATCCTCCTGGAATTCCTCTCCTTTCTCAGTCATTTTGTGTAACTTAAATAATTCTGTTTCCTCAGCAGATTCACCACCTTGCATACTGCTTCCTTCTCAAGAATATAACAAAATTTGTTGAGTTGCAGAGATATTGAGAGCACCTACATCTTCATCTTGGCAAGGAAACTATTTACTCTTCCCTACCACTTCTTTTCTCTTTTTCAAAACTCTTGCATTTCTACATACGATTGCAAACTTACATTAATGTTCTCCCATGGGGGACTTTCCCAATAGACTTCAGTAAAAATAAGCAAATATATGGCTTCACTAAAAGTAAGCAAATGTATGGCCTAGTAATTTTGTGCCCTCATAGAACTCTGCCAGCTTTATTGCAGGTAATTTATTTTGACAGAAATTTTCCTTTTGTTTCCCTGTATATGTTTAACCATCTGAGTTATTTGTGTCTTCAGTTATCTTTTTAATGTTTAGATTACTGTATTTTACAGTGTAGAGTGAGAAAAAGTGTACTGCAAAACAAGGAACAGATTCCTATTTATACTCTACAATAGAAATAAAGACAAAACCATGGTGATGATGGCCCTCACCATGATTTCTGTAAATGAATGGGGCATATCCATGCATTGCTGAAAATCCAGTTAATAGAAGTTCCGATACTCTTATTTACAATGATGTCTTTGTGTCTTTGCTCTTTTCAAAGAGTATTTGCAACATTTGTAGTTTGTTGCCTACCAAGCATTAAACTGTTTTCTTTGTGTCTTGTGAGTATTAGGAGACACAAATTTAGCTTACGTGCTATGAAATGGATCTGGGCCAAAACTGTCTGAGGATACCCAACATTGGCTAGATATGATTTTCCTTCCACATATAATGTTATTTTAGGTGGTGTACAAGTACTTCAGAATTAGAAAGTCAGATTTTTTTCCTTCTTCTACAGTGTTGGACAACAGACATCATTTTAGGTGGAAGAGGTGCAGAAACATGGATGGGCTAATTGCCAGTTGCACAAAAGGAAGCTTAACACAGATGGGTTTGTCCTGTGCTGGATTTCAAAGCTGTTGGTGTGACCTGTTGTGCTGTTGGGTGCATTTGTACTGTCTCATGAAAGTTATCAAAGGCAGGTCTTGGATGTGCAAAATGGAAGAGAAAATAATCTTAACCTCCTAAAGATGGAGCTGTCAGAGCTGATCCACAGCAGAAAGAAATCTTCAAATATAAACTTGAGAGAGTTCAGAAAGCCGTGTTAGGATAAGTTTCTTTATTTTCTTAGTTCTGTGCATCTTAGCTGTCAGAAATAAATGGCTAGTGAACTGAGTCACCCTGCTGCCGAGGGTGTATGTTGTTTGTGAGTGAAATATTCAACCAGAAGAAAGCATTCTGTGCCTGGCAATCTTTCAGAATTTCACAGATCAAAAAGATAACTTTTGAGAAAGCACTGCCTACTAGCCTCTCAATCAAAAGCCATAGGACTACTAATGTTTTAGATGGTGCTAACTATTTTGTTAGGGGGTTTTGTTGGTTTTTTTTGTTGTTACCTGTGCAAGTGAGCACCATAATATAATTTTTTTTTCATCTGTATGTTCATCTCTGAGTAACTTACCTCAATTTGTTTACTGGGCTGTTTTTGAGATTTAGCCACAAGTGATTCCGTGCTGGCTCAGAAATATGCCACTTCAGCGCAGTTCTTGCTCACAGTGGTTCAAGTATCTACCATTTAAATGCAATGGCAAATAACTTCTTGAAGTCATGCAAAAAATAATAACGATCTGAAATATTGCTACCTGATCTGCTTGTAGACTAAGCATTTTGCACCTGCAAAAGAAAAACTGCCCTAGAATATACCTGTAACATCCTGTCTGTAATAGCTAATAAAGGGAGGGTTTGTGTTTATTGATCAGTGCTTGTTTGTAATATTTGAATGGGATAGGCCTCACACTTCTTAAGAAAAAGAAAAGCTATAAAATTGTTTTGAGTTGAGAAGGCTCTCCCAGCCTTCTCTGTGCAGTGTTTTATGGGGTAGATTGGAATAAGGTTTGACACTGCCCTGATATTTTAAGAGATAAAAAATCATTTTTCACTTCTGACTGGAGCAAGTTCAAATTGACTAACAGATTATGATAAATTATGGCTTCATTTGGAATGGTTGATCAGTGCTGTCAGTATTTGTGTAAAATAAATCTGCAACATTTCTACCTGTTCCCACACCAGAAACTGAATGTGTCTTAGAAATCACAATAAGTGAATAACCCAATTTAAACATTTACCAAGCCATGCTTGTAATTCAAATAAGATCAAGCTGCAGAAAAAGGAATAGTAGACATGTATGGATGTCCATGGTGATATTCACTGTACTTGAAAAAGCTGGGTTTTGAAAGTACTGCTTTATGTTTCTGACTTCTGATCCCAAGACTGAGGCACGTCTTGTTTTTGAATCGCTCAGCTGTTATCTAAGTGTTGCTTCCTACTCAGCAGCTCCCAACAGAGCATCTCACAGCTTCCAAGCAACTGTTATGAAAAAAAACCTTCTCAATAACCCCTCCAGCATACTGGCAAATAGAAGCAATAGAAGCATAATGCTGTACCATGGGTTCTACAGTGTGTGCTGGGGAACAGTGTCTTGGTCTGTTTGCATAATTAAGGTCTGAAAGCTGATGTATTCTTCAGGTCTTTGGGCTGCTGCCCTCCTGGTGCTTCATTGTTGTCTTTGGCACATGTGCCATTAGTACCTAATCCTTGGTCCTTCTGGCACATCTGGTGATTTATTTGGTTTCATTTTTGCATTGTCCTTCTTCCTGGCATGTTCATTCTTGTCAGTCCTCAGCATTACTGTATTGATCTTTTAGTCATCATGATTCTGTAATCTATAGGCTTTTGCTCGGAAGATACACTCAGAATTTTGTTTTAAAACTGAGTGATATTTCTTTATCATTAGGAGTAAGAAACTGCAGAGCAAAGAGTTAAGGCCCATCAGCCCTACCAGAAAAATACAGCATAACATGTTTTTCTGCCCATTGTGCCCCAAAAATAGGACCTTGTCTTTTGGAAGTCAGGCAAGTGAGGACCTTCTACAGTGAGAAGATGGGACCAGGCACATTTGATAAGTGCTGCGGGAAGGGGAAGTTGGAGCAATGTGCCTTCAGTCCTCCAGGCACAAAGCTCTCCCAGTGGTTCATCTCTCAGCACATCACATAACCAGAGAAGTGGAGGCCCCTGTGGTACATATATGTGTACAAAAGAAAGGAACAAGCAGATATCTGAGGTCTCTTGGAAGCTGTAAATCTTAGAAATCTTGTTTTACATGTCAGTATGATAATGTTCTACCTTTAATAATATGAAGGCAAGGATTACTTCATTTCCTTAATGTCTTGTGAGGCAAGCAGCTAATTACCTTCCTGACTTTAATTTCTTTTTTTTGTAATCTGTTGATGAATAGAGGTAAGGAAATTCTGCAAGGTATTTTCCACTAATTTTTCTCCTGCTGTCTGGACATCTCCTTAGCCCATCCATGCCTTCTTTGTACATTCACTTGGAGGAGCTGTTCTACTGTTACAGTTTTAATTATTCCTGGTATTATAGAAGATTATCTGATTATTCTGTATCTTGTACACTCTTAATTATAAATCAGCATTACTATTATCAGAATCACCTGGAATTTTTTATGTTCATCTACAAACATTAACATGAAAGTATAAACAGATTATCTTCAAAAGCAATTTAGATAAATTCTCAATAAAGCAAGATATGGCAAAAAAGAATCCTTTCCTTCCTGACATTAGCTGTTGAAAGAAAACCAGAAGCAGTTTAATTTCCTTGTAGTTGTCATAGTGGGAAACCATTGGAAACCATGACATCTTCATGCAAAGAGTTTTTATGTCCTGGTTTATTTAGGTAATTTGTATTACACCCACTACTGGAACCGAATGGAGTAACATTTTTATTACAAGAAGGAAAAAGATGCTGTAGTTTTACACAAAATGGTCTAGCTAGAGTGTTTAGACCTGGATACATTTGTCTTCATAAAGATTGAGCAGGTAGAGGTTGCAAAAGCTCTGATGTCTGGACCATTGCTTTTAAAGACCAGAAGATGAAGAGTTCTCCAACCTGCCAAGCAATCAAAGATTGCTCTTTGCAAGATGTCCAGTAGCTCAAGATGAGTAAAAAAGAAACAGAGAAACAAAATTAAGGCCAGGCTGGATCCTTTTCACCTACCCCCTCCTACATACAGTTTGCACCCATTAAAGAACTCTGCATGTTGTATCTCAGGGGATTAATAATTAATGCATTGTTTTTGAAAGCCTGCCATGTCTCTGCAATTATTTTAATTTATATTCTTTTCCTGAAGGGATTAATTTCCAAAAAAATGTTATAGTTCTTTTGGACTTCCTGTAGCGATTGTAGGAAACCACAGGAGTACTATAACCATTAGCTTAATTTCAGAGCTGAAAAAGTTGAGCAGCTCATAGATATGCAGGAACAATGCCAGTAGTTTGACTTTAAAGTACTCAGTTTAGATATAGGTCAAAATATTAAGCAGAACTTCATAAAATTCTGAACTACAATGCTCATCTGTCTTTCCAACCATCCCTCATTACTTTGCAGTGTATGTAATTAGGAAAGTTCAGTCTATGGGCATGAGGCAGGTCTGCACTCAAGGCAGGAATACAAATCAGTGAGTCAGGGTCAGGATAAGGTTTGGACACCACAACCAGGGACAGGCCCAGCTCAGTAATCTTCAGGCAAGCCCACAGTGATGAGGCAGGTCTGGTCTGAGTAACCTGTTGGCTAGAGCTGTGCTCTGTACCAGCTGGTCCATGGTCAGGGATGGGCATGGCTGTGATGGCATTGTGAGGCAGCTCGGGTGGGGACACAGGCAAGAGCCCCATTGCGAAGACAGCTCCAAGAGGAGAAGGGCAGCCTCTGTACAGGACTCCTGCAGCCCTGATTTCACAGAATCCTCACCAGATGTAAATCAAGAGGAACGAACAGAAAAATACTAGAACTGCAGTGATGAATTTGCAGTATATCACTGGATTAAACTAAATGTTTGGAGTTGGATTATGTAAAAACAGTAAAAAGGACAGGAGGACACTAATCATTATCCACAAGTATGAAAAAAACAACAAAGCATTATGTCAGGACAGTGCAAAAATATATGTAACTTCCCTAAGGGATGTAGGCAACATTATAGAAAGAAAAATAAAGATGGAAGTCAGAGGAGATAAAAAAACCTAAGAATCACATATGTGCAGCCACATAGCTGTCTATGAAAACAGTGGTCAAAGTCTGTGGCTCAGAAAACTTTTTAAATGGCCTCACTGAAGCTTTCTACCTCTTCTAAGGATGACTGTATGACTGAGCGTAGATTCTCACCATTTACTCCTTTGTTAGAGATCTGGACAATGATTTCTGATTTTTTGTCAGACAACTCAAAACGTTTTTTAGAATTGAAGCACTGTGAGAAGAATCTTTATGAGGTATTTCTGGGGTTTGAAAAATGTTTCCGCTGTGTACGGCGTCCTATTAATTTCCAGAGTCAGTAACTAATGGATGTTAACTGAAAGCAGGAATCATTCTTATGTCTGCTATTTGAGAACATCTGTGAATAGCTATTTTTATCTCTTCTTCTTCTTCCAGTTACAACAAATTTAGTAACATAATTTCTTGTATTTTGTTATATATACAGCCATAAATTCCAAAGATAAGGCAGTGACAATAGGAAGCCTTACTTAGTTGAACGAGCCGACAGGCATATGGTTGAGTGCTCTTAATAAGTTTCTCATTGGTATAAAGAGATCCTGCAACTGAGTCTTGAAACTTGTATAGAAACTTTTGTAGAAGAATTGTTGAGTGAAGTTAATTAACACCTATTATTATTATTATTATTATTATTATTATTATTGCTCTCAAATCTCAAAGGCCTGTGTTGGTGCATGATTAAGCATTACGTTTTGTATAACTCTGTCTTAGTAAATGGTGTGGTCTGGTGGCAATGTGCTGGTAGGACAAATGCTATGTTTGCAGTTAAACTCGTCAATGTTTTTCCTTTCTCATTGCCAACATCAGTATTAGCTAATTTTAAACTTTATAGAGTCAAAGAATATCCTAAGTTGGCAGGGGGGTCATCAAAGTCCAACTCCTGATCCTGCACAGGACGTCCCCAAGAGTCACACCGTGTACCTGAGAGCATTGTTCAAACTCTTCTTGAGCTCTGTCAGGCTGGTGCTGTGAGCACTTCCCTGGGGAGCCTGTTCCAGAGACCAACCATCCCCTGGGAGAAGAACCTTTTCCTGATATTCAACCTAAACCTCCTCTGACACAGCTTGATGCCATTCCCTCGGGTCCTGTCACTGGTGACCACAGAGAAGAGATCAGTGCCTGCCCCTCCACTTCCCCTCACGAGGAAGTTTTGTACTGCAGTGAAGTCTCCCCTCAGTCTCCTCTTCTCCAGGCTGAACAGGCCAAGTGCCTCTGACCAGCCATCAAACAGATATTGCTGCCTTCCTCCTGCTGGTACAGAAGGGCTCTTTATTGCCTCATGACACTTCCTGTTGTAAGGTAGAATCACAGAGGTGCACTGGGTAGCAAATATGTTGGGAATCAAAGCACCTGGTGGATCATTTTATTAAGGAAGTAAAAATAACATTTCTGTGCTCCTATTTCTCATCTATAGAGTGTAATTAGTGGTGTATATTTTCTCTGTTGAGAATGCTTTCAACGCAAAAATATGAGTATTCTGGAAAAAAGGTCTTGAACTGTCACTGGGCAGAAAGAAGAGGAAGGATTCTTCACTTATTCTCACCGTATTGTCCAGGGAGGCTGTTCTCGCTGCTTACACTAGCTTCTGACTGTGAATGATTGCTTTGCTCCTTTGGGGATAAAAATCCCTCACATCTGACTGATCTTTCTACTGGAGAAAAAACACTATCCAAAATACTGAGTTTTCCCATCTTGAACTCCAGTTTCTATGTAAAGGTGCAAGCATTGGAGCTATGTGGCTCAAAGTCAGATCAAAGTAGTAAAACTCTACTGATTGCATTGGCTGGTGATGTCTTCGTAGTGTAAAATGAAGTGTCTGAGATGCCCATTTTACATCTGCCTGACACAGCTGACACTGTTGGTCCAGGACATTTATGTTTACATGAATGTAAATTGCAGCAGAAACCTACAGGGATTGTTTTGAAAGGTCTCTTTCCTTTCAGAGACAATACTGGAGGTAACAATAGGCAACTATGTACTCATACTTGCAGAGATTTTCTGGGAATTACTTTAGGCATCTGTCTCATCACTTTGCCCCTACTGTGTGTTTTGCTTCCACACATTTTCTTTTCTGTGCAAATGAGTAAGCTAAGTAGTAGGTATTCCTGTATAAAATCATAGTTAGGAAAATTTCCATTTACCTCCCTGCTGAGACTTCATGGTTGTGAACTTGTAAGGTAAAGTGAAATAGAAAAAAATTAACTCTGAAAGCTTTAAAAGTTCTTTCAGCCTTTATCATTCTCCAGGTCCTTCATGATTTAACTCAGATTGTCATTGACAGATACATAATTTTTACTTTGTCTTAGCAATTTTTTAAAACTTCTCTTTAACTGAGAGGGACAAGCAGTCTGGGTGATATATCACCATATATGTAATGCATTTCTTTCCCTTTTCGTAAGAGTATTTATGATTCAAAGTGACAGTCCATGCTTTTTTCAGTGGAGGAAGAAAATGCTGATAATATACTATAGAGAATGAAGAGCTGATGTAGCATTCAAACCTACTTAAGCAACATTTGCTTCATCTTAAAAGCAAATCTTTTCATGGACTCAGCCCCATGTAGACCATGGCTTACTACTAGCTTTTAAAGACTCATGAGCTGTTCACAGGTGATTCTTGTGGCCAAAGCCCTGGTGTTTGGTCACTGACATCAGCATCTGTGTCTGGAGATCTAATGAGCTGCAGTGGTCTGGGAATTTGACGCACTTATGAGTAAAATGGAGGCAAGGACTGATTCCTGTCTCGGAAGTCAAAGACTGTGGACTGGCAATATGTTACTGGGGACTAGCTCCCTCTGTAGCAAAACTGTGTTGGAGATAAGTCATTGGAAGAGCCAAAAAATAGAACTAGTAAATCATTAAGGACAATCAAGAACCCAGTGCCTGAGTTTGGTCCTTGGTATTCTTTTATTTTACTCTTTAAAGACACTACCTAAAACCCAGGTATAGCCCCTAGGCCAGGTCTATCCCATGGGGAAGTGAAAAGACCTTTAGGAAAACACCACTGCTTCCTGTACCTGTATTATTCCTGGAGCTCTCCCTCTTCTTGCTTCTTTGAAGTATTAGGTCTCATCCACCCAGAAATTCTGGGATGTCCCTTAAACAGTCAGGAAAGTGATTCACTTTAGATTTATGCAGAATGGCCTCTCTGTGTAACAACTCAGGGCTACATCTGCCCATCTTTGGGGGACCTCCATCTGCACATCAAATCCTGGTGTAAGACAGCTACACTCAGAAGATTAGCACAAAAGTAAATCCTGATATAGAAAATATCAGGGTGCATTGTTATGAGAAAATGTCTCCTCTGATAGATGGCACAGGCTGCAGTCTGGGGACAGTACAGAAACCTGTTCAGCTGATCATGTGTTGGTGTCTCCTTGAGATGGACAATCCTCTGTGCACCTCCACCTGTTTTTTTCAGGTTGCTGATGAGGTGCTGGTAGCATACCCAGCTCACAGAGACACATCTGCTTTGCCATACCTATGTACAGGTGCTTCACCTGGAGCTGAATTCTATTAATCCTTCCCTCTCTTGCAGAGTAAATCTTTGAAGATCAGATCGTGCCTATTTTTGTGTTCACTTCCAGTTGCAGGTCAAGGACACTGGGATTTTCTTTTAAGAAGGTCATATTGCTTACTTGTGATTCCAGCAGTGCTACCATTGGACATGTGGCTGTCACATAGATTGATACGCTCAAACTGGCTGGATAATCATCACTCCAGTCACTCTGTTAGGTTTTATCTCTCTTGGACATGCAGATCAGCCGCATCTCCCAGCTGCAGTGCAGGCATATGTCCATCCACAAGAGCCTGGAGGTAGAACGTGGGGGATAACTGGGGTATTATTGAAATGAGCTCTCCTCCATCAAGGCACTTTCATGCTTATTGTTATGGCTTTTGTTCTCAGGCGCTGGCCTGCTGGCGCAGGTCTGCTCTGGGGAGCTGTCACTGCCACTGTCACTGCACTTGCTGTCAGTGTAGTGTTCGTTAATTTTGAGGGAAATCTGGGCACACATATCTTTCTTTTCTTTGTTTGGTTCCCCAGCAGTCACTCCCTTGACTCCCTTTTTTAAGAATCCAGATGTTTTCCTGCATCCTTTTAATTACTCGAGAGGCGTGCACCATTTACTTGGCATAATGTGCTTTGGTTTTCCCGTACTGCATGTTGGGGTGCACGCTTCTCTTCCATTTTCTTTTCACCTCTGAGATTACTGGAAACCAATTCACTGACAACAAAAGGAAAAGGGCTTGCCTGTACTTTGAATATTTTTATCCTTGAGAAATCTTTCACATGCTGTAAGCAGTGTTCAAAAAAATCAGCAAGCTATCAAAAATAGAGCAGCAAGTCGTGCGCTCCATTTATTTTTGTCTCCCAGCTCTCCACGTTGGATTAGGAAATACTAAATATTTTAAAATGAGGAGGGAAAAGATGAATTCTGGACTTGATGCTAAATCCTGACTATACTAGAAAAAGATAAAACAAACTTGTAAACTATTTCATGATGCATAAATACTCAGTGTTGTTTAAAAATGTATAATTGGACATTGTTTTGAACTCCCTTGTCATTAAATTAACTCAGCCTTGAGGAAATACATTAATATCTGCTTCAAGGAGAGAATCCAAAATACTCTAAAATTTCCAGTACGTGATCCAAGTCTCTTACAAACTGTTCCTGTTCTCTCTTTCCCTCTCTCACATCAGTAAAATGTTACATGTTAGAGAGCATTTTCTGTTTTCTTTTGAAGTAAATAAACTATTAAACCTTCTGTGAAGCTAAGCTGATATCTTAAAAGATATTATTTTAAACAAATACATCATGGGGGCTGCATGGTACCTTTCTGTGGTCCCCAAAATATCGATTAATGTTGATTCTTGTTGATGTTTATCCTCATCTGTGTTTTTCTCAGCCCACACTCTGGTTATTAGCTATCTAAACACAAACTGTTCACCCCTTTGTGCTGTTCCTTTACACTACAGTCACTGTACAGTGTCATCAGGGTTGGAGTCTGCCTACTTCTTGCAAATGGAAGGAAGTAAAGCTTAAATAAAATACAAGAATGAGCAACTCTACAGAATGCAGACTCTATTAATTTAATTGCTTGTATGGGACAACTGCAGTTGTTACCTCTCACTGCTTAAATGAAAATGTTTATTTCAGTTCAAAAATGTTGTCAGCTCCAACACAGCAGAATACTGACAATGGCTATAAGGACAGCAATAACTCGTAGCCAGTGTGTAATCTGTGCTTGATGTGTGTGTAATTGATAAAAATTGCTTTCAGTTGGTAACAATCAAAGAATACACCACGCTCCATATATCTGTCAGGATAGCTTTGTACTGGCTTTTGATGATCTTTGGAAGTGTTGCAATAAGACAGAAGGTCAGTGCACTTCATTCTTTTTAAATGAGTTTCCATATGGTCTTTAGTGTGTAATATGAAAGGTGGAGGCACTCTGGGCTTTCTGAGGAAGCATCATTTAGGTTAAGATAATGCTAGCATGTACAGATTGTTGTGAAACTGTAGTCTGGTTGCTTGTATAAAGAAGGCTATCAGCTAGTACTCAAGTGATTCTTGTTTGAATAAATCTTCTCTGTCAGGAAAAAAAATAATCATGAATTAAAGATGAAAGAGCCAGGATGAGTGAGCGTGTGTGTGGTGACAGAGTACTCTGTCTTACTGGCAAGAAAAAAAGAGAAGGATCAAGGGATCAGGGTCTTTAACAAGGGTGGGCAGAGAAACATCCCTGAGGGAGTCATTTGGGTACAGCAAGCGAAGGGTAGGAGTTATATTCCCATCTCTTTCTTGAGGCCCTCTCTCCCAAGCGAGGAGCAGCTCAGACCTCCATTCCTGCACTGGTCTTTGCAGCAGGAGCAGGACGAGGAGCAGCAAGTGACACTGTGCTGATTGCTTCTCCTGTCATCTGGGAAAGGTTATTCCTCTTGCTTCCGCACTGACTGAGATGGGGTAATATTTTTCCATGTGTTTCTGGGACAGGAGCACAGTTGGATATCCATGAGGGCCAGGGTCTGGTTCCTAGCACTTCCTTTTAAAGGGGTCATTTGGCTCTTTGGTAAGACAACAGTGTCTACAGACATAGGAGATGCCAGCTCCCTAAATTGCTGATACAATATACCTAAAAAAAGAGGTACTCCTCTGGAGAAAACAGGATTAGTATAAAAATTGTGTTATTGGCGAGGAACTGGCCAGAGAAAAGACAAGCTCAGGTGCCACTGAAAAGGGAATTGTTAGGCTAAGGTGAAGATATTAATAGAGTCCTTCCAAAACTGATTTGGAGACTAATCTTATTTAGTATTTTAATTTCTGACCTTGGTGGGGATTTGTTAATGAAATTTGCTGACTATCTCAGGTGTGAAAGCTGCATCAATAAAGAAGAGATTTGTTTATCATACAAAGAGTCAGATGACCTTGAAGTCTCTAGTAATAGAAGAGGGATGAAATTCAATTGTACAAAAATACAAGTTCCTGCACTTAAAAATTAATAACAGGAATTTTTACTACAAGCTAAGAGGATCAGCTGGAAAAGCCTCAATGGGAAGATCTGGTTGTATTTCCTACACTGTGACCATTAATATAATCAATGGCATGTGACTCAAAAAAAATCAGAAACAATCCCAGAGAGTAATAGAAAGCATTGTTTCAGCAGAGAAATTTGAACTCCACCTCCTAAGTCTTTGTTGAGACCTCCTTTAGAATTTCTTCTTAATTCAAAGAGATTAACCCCAGATGGGACAAAGGCAGAAAGGCCTGCCAGTGGCCTGAAACTGTCCATAGCCACAAGTGAGGGGAAATTCCCATGTTTCTGATAGTTTGGCAAAGTGAAAGCCCAGGGGAGGTATAGCCCCTAATACACATAGTGACCAGCGATAGTTTCTTCATTATGGTGGATCTATTTCATTTCACTTTTTGAGGACTGCTAGCCAATACTGTAAGGGAACACTGCAGTTACAGCTGAACATGTAAGGTGGTGTCTGGAGAAAAGTGTCCACCAATTTTCTCTGGGTTTTCTTTTCTTTCCCCTGATTTCCTGCATAACTGTTTCCTTCACCCCAAAGATGCAGAAAAAGGGCTACTAAAGTGATCAGAAAGGTGAACACCCTGATAAATAAGATAAAACATAAAAGATTTGTCTTGTTTAGTATTACAAAGTTATGTATATAAATATTGTGATGGGAGGATACAAAGAAAATATTAAAAGCCATGTTGGCTTGAAAACATCTGGGTACATATGGCTGTGTAGAAACTTAGACCTGAAATTTTAATAAATTTAGAAATCATAAGGTTCTTAATATAGGGGAAAAGAGACTCAGGTAGAATTTCCATGCAGAAATAGCTAAGAAAGCCCCACACCTTTTAAGCCTGTGAACAGCACTGTGTGACACAGTTCCTCACCATACCAGGACAGCGCATTTCAGTACACAGATTCTCCAGTCAGTCTCTGTGTTTTGCTATTTGTTCCTACCAAGGTGCAAGACACATAGTCAGGCTGGAACATTTTTAAGCATTATAGGAATATCTCATCAACATTGTATGAGCAGAGGTTCTCCTGCTTTGATTTTTACTTATATTTAATAGTCGAGATGATTTCATCAGTGCTTTCATTCATCTTAACTTACTCAAGTATAATGGAAGCTGCCTGCATTTAGAAAGTCTCCTTTTCAGAATCACAGATGTAATTGTAACTGCATCATAATTGTAACTGCATTCCTTGTCTTATTTTTGCACTGAGTAGAAATAATAGCACATTCATAACAATTTTCTAAGATACTGCTGCATATGTCCAAATGTGTGTTTAGGTGGCAGAAAACTATTGCTGGTTTTTTTCAGAAAATGTGAAAATAATTGTATATTTATATTTTCAAGGAGGAAAAATTTTAATTCTCATTGGCAGAAGTTTTCAGCCTCTTCCTATTAGGCTTTTAACTTTCGAATCGGGTTTTTTTGTTAGTATTATTTCACTGAAAGAGAAGGTAAAGGAAAAAGGAGATAGGCAGAAAAAGGGAAAAAAAACCTCAAAAGATTGGTGCAATAGCTAGAATAGCACAAATTTTATTCTGGAAAAAAACTAGGAAGACAGAGAAAATCCCTTCCTCAAAATGAAATATTGTTGTCAATTTGACATGAATAGGGCTCTGCAGCCTAAGGAAGAAAACTCTGGCTAGACACAGTACATCTTCAAGTCATGAAAAGGTGTTGCAAGAAGTAATAGTCTGTTCTCAATGCCCAAAGTTGATAAAACAAGTAGCTAATGGGTGAAAATTGCAGAAGCACTCAAGTGGGACATTATAAAAACCCTTTTTAAATAACCGATGCTGTAGGCAGGGAAGGTCACGTGGGAGGCTGGAGAAGTGCTCTCATCCAAAGGAGATCCTGAGAAGTGATGTGTATTCCACCTGCACCACTGGGTCGCACAGGGGCACTGAGCTTTTCTTGCAGGCTCCTGCTGGCTCCAAGGGTGGCTGGAGGAAGGGACCAGCACTGTCCACTGCTGAAATGTCTCTCCTCAATAAATACTATTTAATTGGAGAGATATGAACACATGCACACAGCCAACAGAAAAAAAAACCAAAACAAACAAAACAAAAAAAAAAAATTCATACTTCAATGTCCTTCCTTTTTCTGATTTAGTCTGTTGCATATACTTTGGCCAGTTGTAACGACAAGATTTTTTCTATTTATCACTTATTTATTTTATGATGTCCACAAGTTGGTACACAATTTGTTTTGTGCACCCCAGAAGCCTCTCTTGGCCAAGCTCTCTAACTGGACATCTCAGAAGTCTTAAGGGAGATCTGAAGTTATGAACTTGTGCTATTTTATGGGCAGAGATGTTTAGCAATGCCTTGATGACTTGGGCAACCAAACTCTCCACAAGAATTCTGTCTGAAAGCAGTACAAATAATAAACACCTTTTTTTTTTCTTTAATGCAGAGAAATGCATTGATTTATGAAGAGGTTAATGTTTTGGGAGATAGTTTTTAGAGGTAATTTATAATAAACATTGTTTTCTGGTCATATTGGCCTGTAAACAACCTTGGTAGATGTTATAATGTTATTGTCAGCAGCATATTAGGCATAAACTGAGGGTGTTAGGATCTTTGAAAAAGAAAGGAATGCTCCTCTCTGTGACTGAGTTATCCCTACAATGAGGGAAACAACCATCCCCTTTTAAAACAACCCCTTTGAAGCAATGTACAAAGCAGATCATGCGATTCTGAGATCCACTTTGGTGATAGTCATTGTTCTTCAGTGTGTGTCTCTCTCTTAAAAGCTAAGCGTGGTGCAATTAAAAAAAGTTCAAATTGAAGTATAAAGGGGTTAATAAGGAGTGATTTAAGGAGGGAGATTGGCAAAGTTCAACACATTCACATCTTCTGAGGCAAAGACTCCAGACTTGATAGTTGCTGGTGATTTTTCATTGCTTTCTCCTCAACTGGAAATCTGTGTAAAGAACAGGCTAAATAATTTACACATGGTTAATATTGAAGTAGCAAGTTATTCCTTCAAGGCCAGCATTTCCTGGTTGCTCTTTCATGCTTGAATGTGTTCCCCTGCACACACTGAGAAGCACGCAACCAGCGGTCTCCCTTAGCTCTGGTGCCTTTTAAAACAACAGAGACATGCATCTTTCCCACAACCTCAGCATATATTTCCTCACTGTCCTCTTTCTTTTTCATTCATAAATACTGTAACTGGTCACACCACTCATATTCATCACTGTTTCTTTATGAGTCACACTCTATAAAAAAGGCAAGAAAGCAGTATTGGACTTCCTAATGCTTCCCAAGTGGTTTTACTTCAAGTCATAATTACTAATTTCTATTAGATGTTTTAATATTTCATTTCATTGGTTCAGTGTGAAGGGGTTTTCTTCTGGCCAGTCTTATCAAAAAGCTCTGCGAGTTGTAGCAATAGGATGGTAGTTAATGGCTTTAAACAGAAAGAGGGCACACTTAGATTGGACACGAGGAAGAAACTCTTCACTGAGCAGGTGGTGAGGCACTGGAACAGGGTGCCCAGAGAAGCTGTGGATTTCCCATCCTTAGCAGTGATCAAGGCTGGGTTGGATGGGTCTTTCATCAAGCTGGTCCAGTGAAAGATGTCCCTGCCCATGGCAGGGGGGCTAGAACTAGACAGCCTTTAAGGCTCCTTCCAACCCAAACCATTCTCAAATTCTGTGAAAATAGTTCTTCCACTTGCTGTATTTGTGATTGTTATTAGGAAATAACTTTCAATACCTGCATGAAATACTGAGAAGGTGTGACACATCATTTGGATTACAGCAAGGATCTGATAAAGGGCTATAAAGGACGTATATTTCATTCTCTTATGTGCACCTCTATTTTAAGTACACAGCCACCAGCTAAGGCACATGTGTGCCTGCATGGAGTCATGGACACATGAAAGGTTATCTTAAACAGCCCAAAGGAAAAAAAAAAAAACCAACAAAAAACAGCCATATGACCACTCTTTGAGCTGCCCCAAGCTGGTGTTTATGCTTTTCAGTGTCCTGTTTTAGTAAAGCAGATAGTTTTATATGACAAATATTTCTGTAAAATGGTTAGGAAACTCTTGCTGTACATCTTTCAAGTAGTCATAATCCTGATTTACAGACAGCATGTTTTGGCCTGCACCAGCTTAATGCAGCAATACTAGTGTCTAATTTCTCCTGGGTGTAATTTTCATTTGCTGTAGGAGAGAAGTAAATGCACAAAGGAATGAGTGAATCCATTCAACAAAAATGCATTGCACATGAATACTTCTACTGGCTGGAGATTTTTCTGCTATGTCTAATTGGCCATGACATATTGTATTACAAATTTCCTTGATTTCAGCAGTTTTCGTAGTTCTGTGAATCTCTATTTGCTTGAAGATTTCTCTCTTTTTTTCTCTACTATTTTTTTTCAAAGTAATTTCCTCTGTTGGCTCTTAGTTTAACTTGTCTTCTAGTGGCATTCACCTCATGGTGCTTATTTATGTGCCTATGTCTCTGATCTGGTAAATATTGGGTGCGCGCACATGCACACACAACCCACATGCCTGCACATATATAGAAAATCAGATATTATTCTGCAGAAACTTGCATCCTGAAGAGACATGTTAAGAGGGACTGGCAAAATGTGCTAGTTGTCTGCGATTCTGTCTGTAGTGCTGTATTGGTAATTGTTTAAAATTCTATTATCTGCATCGGATATATGTCTCTGCCCCTCAATTATTAATGACTTGTTTGGCTGAGAGCCTTGGCAGAGCCTTCCTGCTACCTTCCTGCTAATGGCTTTCCTAGATGAGTGCTTACATGTTGGACAATCGCTGGCTGTGCTTGTAGAGTTCTTAGGGAAAGCACTGACTGGCTTAATTCATAAAACAAATAAATTATCTGGGATCTACTCAGGGTATTTCCTTGTTTATCCTTGCCATTGATCTTCAGTGTAATTATTTCTGTTGAACCAACTCTAGTTACTTCCCAAAGAAATTACATATTAAACTTGTCCCTTCTAGCTACTCCTAGTCTTTCTTGTGCAGATTCCCAGTCCCTAATGAGATATTGCCTTCTTCTTGTACAAACACTCCTATAAATTCACAATTTGCCGTATCCGTGTGTGTATTTTCTTAATTCTCTGTTAATTTCTGGATTAAGTGTTCCCAACTTGTCTTTCTACACAGTACTTTGGATAAGCTATTTCCGATCAATCTGAGAAAAACTGGAAGGCAAATTCCTGAGATTTCTACATAAGCTCTGGGCACTCCAGTTTTCTTTCTTCACCAGCTTTGGATATGTCCTTCAGGCTCAACTTTAGGAGTTCAAACATTAAACCATGAGCTCCCCAGCACGAGTGCCTGCCAGTGTGAACCAATAGGTTGTTCCAGAAATCTTTATAGGTGTTCCTGGTCATGTGGTTGGTGGCCTGCAGGTGGTTCTATGAGTGGGAAGAGCCTGAGTGTAACAAGGCACAGTATTTTTAAATAATCATTATGTAAGTGGCACTGAGATTAGCTCAGTCATCGTATAAACGGCACTGAGATTAGAGCATGGTGCTAATAAAGCCATGGCAGTGGGTTAAATCCCCATATGGGCCATTCACTTAGGAGCTGGATTCGGTGATCCTCGTGGGTCCTTTCCAACTCAGAATATTCTGTGAAAATCAAAAAAAAAATTTTTTTAAGAAAAGCTATCTCTGTAATGCTTTGGGCCTGTTATCACTTGGTGGACAGCCTGCCTAATGACCACCACAGGAGGCAGGAGGTGAATTAGTACTGAGCCCTCACTGCTCAGTGAGCACCTCTCCAGGATTGCTCCTGGCACACTGTTGAAACTGGGATCTGAAAGGAGCATGGAAAACCAAGATATGGCAATTAAAGATTGTAATAGTAATCCATTTGCACAGGAGGATAGAGCTAATATCCCCTTGGCAAAGTTTTCTGCAATGTTCTTCATTTTGCAAACCTAAACAGTTTGCAGGCTGTCATGTTCGAATTACTTGGTGCAAATATGTTCCTTTTTCTAAGGTCCTTTTTTTTGTTGTTAAAAAAATTTATAAATTAAATGTTTTAATTTAGAATGAAACATTCTTTAATATATCTTGGTCCAAAAATTGGATTTTTTACAAGACTTCCATGACATTTGCAAACAATTGGAATAGGAAGGGAAATAAATATTTGTCTCCAACAAAATATTTCTAGTGAAAAACAGAGAAGTGGGGTTTTTCTAGGAAAGAATTCAGTGGAGATACAAGTTGAGATTTTGGAAACCTGGCTGTAAATGGGCCATGCCTTTGCCAGGCTCACAGATAAAAATTAAATAATGAGGGAAAAAACATTGCTCACCACTTGCAGTCCATTGTTGTGAAAGAATAATCATAGTCTTTCTGAGGAAAATTATGTTTTACAATTAAAATATACCTAATATAGTGATTTAGCAGCACATCAGCCTGTAATAAGCGGAAAATAGGAGGCAATTATCTGTCTTCTCACTGTTAGGAAGCTTTCCTTCTGTACGTGAGAAGCATGAGAAGTTCTGGGGTGACTGCAGAGGACAGGTCATGTTTAGTATCCCATTCTGCTACAGGCACCAGAGATTAGCTGACCTCCAAGGTCATATCTGATACTCTCAATAGACTGGAGAAAGATGCCCTGGCTGTGTAAAATACTGCCATTTATTTATCTCTTCAGATTTGGGGAACTTGGCTCTCAAATAAAACAAATTGGCCAATGAGAATCAAGAGTGAAACAATATTGTGCAAAACATCATTTTCCAGTCACTAAATGTGGATTTTTTACGCACGAAACCCACCCCTGGGGTGGTGGTCAAGGAAGCAATTGTTATGATAGCCTCTTTTTATCAGACAGCTTGCTTTCTTGCATGGTCAATTTTCCACAGCAATCCATCACACTGAAGCACTGCTCCTCTGAGCCCCACAACACCACAGATAACTATGGCAGCAGGGAACCCAATATGTAATTACTACAATGACACCCTCTACCAAATTACATGAGCTGGTCACAAAGCAAGGTCACAGAAAATTTGTTATGTTCTTGCTGCCACATTAAAAGGAGCTCCAGTGCCAGACACATTTTGCATTTTACATTTTTAGCTCTGCATCTCCCTCTCAATCTTTTTTTTTTTTTTAATCTTCCAAATTAAAGTAGTATTTTAACTATAGGGCTTTGAAATCAAGATTTTATTTGTTGCCTTTGAAAATATTAATGTACTTAAATGAGAAAAACACTGAGAGGTACAAAATCTCTCTGTTCCTGTACACACAAAAAGTGCATCTAAGCCTTTCACACAATTAACTAGATTTATTGTTGTTGTTGTGTGCTTTTTTTCTGGATAACAAATAAAGGAGCAATCTAATAAGGGAATCAAACAAATGAGATGTCCTTTATGAAGAGAAGCTGATAATGAGTACTTGAAGACTTCTGTTTTCCTTTTTTGTACTGATAATCACAGCAGGTGATTTCCTTTAACTTAGTAAATTAATATTGCCAAAAGGCATTGAGGAAGACACATTCCACTACTAATAAAATATTGATAAACATGTGAGTTTTTTGTCACATTAAATATTCTTCATATTTGGTACCCTAGAAGAAAAGCTGAACGCACAGCTTTTAATCCAGCTACCATATATTAATGAAAATCTCGTTTCAAAGGATGAAAACAGTTTGCAGTAGAGGCAATTTTTAAAAGATGTACATCCCTCTTCAGTTTTTATGCAGACTATAGGCCTACTTGTTTAGATGTGTGACTGTATGTGAGCACACCAATTATAGAGACAAGAATACTTGTAGCTGTGCAAAAAAACCCAACCCATCAGGAAAAAATCGATTGAAGCTTCAAAGGCAAAAGAGTTCTCCATCACTTTTTGGTAGTTTCCTTGTGCAAAGTGTCCTCAATCCTTATCCCCTGTCTGCCATCCAACTCTGTAACAAACAGCTGTAGCCAACCCCAAACACAAAAGCAGAACTTCTCTTTATCACTGGTATTTACATTATTTGTTGGAAGGACATTTCTCACTGACCCCTTCACAGAGACACGTCTTTTAAAAATCACATCAGAAGGCCTTGTGTGGGATGCTCAGAGGAGGAGGAGCATGCAAATTGCAACCACCTGTAAAATATTTGGTTTGGGTGACGTTTCACTCTCCCATAGGGATTTGGTTTTGCAGTCCAGGTCACTCTCCAGTATGGCAGTCCATTGCCTTAACCATAAGATCATTCATTACCTTTTCTCATCCTTTGATCTCCTGCTCCATTGACTGACAGCCTCTCAGTAGCACTGCTCAACCCTCTCATCCAGCTGAGTGCCAGTAGAAATGTGTTTTCCAGCATCTGCAGCCAAACCTTGCTTGTTGTTCTGCACAAGAACAATATGCAGCAGAGAGTTGTTTCTCACTGCTCAGCCTGGATTTATTCCCTGGGCATAATCCAACCTGTGGGCAGGGGAAGGCAGTGCTGCTGAAGCAAAGAAAAACACTGAACTCTTTCAGCTAAAATTAAAAAAAAAAAAAATAATAAAGTGGTGGGGGGAAAATATTCCAAGTTATTAAAGTGTATTTAAGTGATAGCTTTTTGAAAATGGGATTTTCAATAGAAAGCATCTGCTCCCCCTCAGCAGCAGTGCCATTTTGGCCTATACATAAACTTTTCTAGTCGAGGTGCAGTTGGGGTGAAGGTGTGCCTCTGTCCCTCTGAGAGGCTGCCCCCCAGAATGGATGTAGCCATGCCTAGACACACATAATTAGTCTATGGCAGTGTCTCATAACCTCTTGCCCATCAATCGTGGGAGTTGGCATCACATCCTCTGGAGAGCTGCAAATGACTATAGTGATAAAAAGAAAATAACTGTTGAGAAAATGTGCTTTCTCCCCAGACTGAGCTGGGCTTTGAGCAGGACAGCTCCCCTCTCTCCTTTCAGGGATCAAAGAGGGCCTGCCTGCTTTGTAATCCACTGTATCTGCTGTCTTGAGAACACAGACACAGATTGCTTTGTGATTCACAAAATACACAAAATTCAACCTTGATTGCTTTTCTGTTTCTGTTTCTCTGGTGTTAAGCTCAGAAGAGCGACCCACAGGGAACCTGGTTTGATTCCTGGGTATAATTTGCATGTGGTATCTGGGACAAGGAGGCTTTCAAAGCCTGGCTCTTGCAGTGCAAGCACAGTTTAGTGAGTACCCTACCAAGAGTCCAGCGTGTTGAACTGGGCTGTTTTTT
This sequence comes from Vireo altiloquus, assembly GCA_013396875.1. Classification (NCBI taxonomy): domain Eukaryota; kingdom Metazoa; phylum Chordata; class Aves; order Passeriformes; family Vireonidae; genus Vireo; species Vireo altiloquus. The sequence goes on from VZRF01009394.1 coordinate 1,013,485, forward strand.
CCTGCATGGAAGATAAAAAAGGGTTTTCAGGGCATAATGAAACATCTGAAAGCTGAAAAAAACACATCTGTTTAAAAAGAACATCTTGTCCTAGTAGTGCCTGAGCTGTGAGTATTGACAAGTTGGAAATCCCTATTCAGGAAGTATAACTTCTCTTGTGATACATTCCCTATCTGTACATCTCAGAGGTTTGGTTTTGTCACATATGAGTTATTTTCATGCTCAAATTTTTTTAAGAGATTTTTTCAAGATTATATAATAAATAATTGAGTTGTCCCTGATACTGTGTTTTTCATCTAGCTGCGTTTGGAGCACACAGAATATACATTTTGAAAAAACAGCAATAATTTTAGCCTACTGCTGAAAGCAGAATGAATCTCAGATTTTTGTGCACTGTATTTTCCCTGTCTTCAAAACAACAAAGTGTTACATTTCAATAATGACCATTCTCCTGTAAAGCATTTCAGAAGAAAAAGTCAAGGACAATAGAAACCAGTATTTCATCCCAAAGACTGGGAATGATGCATCCAGTCACTCTCACTGCCTACAGACCTTTTATATTTCTCTTCTGCTCTTTGAGGCTTGGCTTTCCCTCTTTATCAGGGGATACTCCACAGATCCCTTATTGGTAACCAGAGAGGGAATGAGACTTTATTAATGATACCCTTTTAAAGAAACTGTGAGGAGAAAGAAGAAAAAGCCTACTATTTAAAAAACCAAAAAAAATTAACTTTTGCCTGCTCTTTTGAAATAAAAATATTTTTCTGTTTCAGACAGAGAAAGGAAAGTGGGCCCAATGGTATAATACATGGAGATCCTATTGGACTTCACATAATACAAAACCTATAAACCTATCTCTGCTTTAATTAAACTACTAAAGCAGTTATTCTTTTAACCAGGAAAATTGTTGCTCTGAACTGAAAGAATGGAAGGCAGTAGGCAAAGACCCCATGACCAGTTAAATCCCTCATCTTTAATTATTTAGTATGCCGTAGTATTTATGTGAAGTTTATAACCTCTACATGTCTATATGTCAGAGGAGTTGTGAGCTATGACACAATGTGTTGGGGGTTCAAGCACAGGACACAACTCTCATATCCCTCTGGTCCTGCCTTTCAGGCTCTGCTTTGCTGCATCCTTCTTCCAGAAGTACTTCCCTTCCTTGGTAGTATGTAATGGAAAGACAGCTCAGGTTGCTGTGGAAACCCTAATTTTGACATCAGTGGATAGTTTGCTGGTTAAGATTTCTGTCTTTAAAATTGCACTAATTTTTCAAAGTGTAATTAGTTATTTATATAAAGACATTTCTTTTGCAATATTTGAACAGTTCAGTAGACATTGTAGGAATCTAATTCTGAGTAAGGGTTTAATGTATTTGGGGATAACAGTAAAAGACAAACTACAGAAGGTGACCTCTATACCTATTTACTTTTGATTTTTTTGAAGGGTTACATGTTGGTTACTTAATATATTTTTGTAACTAGGTGGACACCCATGGATTTTCCTTCAGGTTTATGCCATCCCTTAGGGATGTGCATTGTCTTTGGAAATTATGACTCGTAGCCTGTTGGGGTGCCAACAATGAAAATCTAGAAAATTCTCCCGTCATCTATTTTATATTTGTTACAGTTTCAGAAACTGTTTTGAAAATCAAGCAGGTTTATATTTTCTCAACAACAAGGCTCAACTGAAATATTTTTCACAGTTCCAAGAGATATAGGACTGTGACTTTTGATAATTTCTCAATGTAATTCTTTGTATGGTAGCACCATGACCCATGTCCAAGTCATTAAGAGTCACAGAAAAAGAAATACTGTGACATTTTGGAAATGCAATGATCAGTCCTGAAGAGATACAAAGTTCTGATATAAATTCAATAGACCACTAGTAAAAATTGTAGTTCTTTTAGATCCCATGGCTATTTTTAATGACAACTGAGTTTCATCTCTTCAGTTTGAGAGAGGAGAAAAAAGCAAAAACTCAACATCCACAAATAATAAGACGGACTTCTTAAATATCAGCAGTTTGTGATTTATAAGAGGTTCCATTCATATCTCCAATACCACCCACCCACAGAGCAGTACCCACCTTCCTTAGAAACAGAAAAAACAGGAATCATAAAAATCGTGGAGGGAAGATATCGTGGCTGCAGGGAAAAGGGGAACACAGCTAAGAGGTGTGAGACAGAAACCTGAATCACAAAGGTGTTTTTAAGGTTAATTCTGCATGGACACTCAAATCCTGTTCACGCGATTGGAGGGCATGAGCCATGTCAGCACAAAGTGGCTTTGCCAGCCTCTGACATGGGTTTGACTGAACACACTGGTCTGGAAGGCCAAGTCACTGTCAGACACAGTCACTGGAGGTATGAAAAAATGAACTCCTCCTCCAATAGATCAAGATGAGAATGAAACATTTCAGCCCATAGTAACCATTATTCTTAAGCACTATGAGAGTGAAGATACCTACATGCAAGTATGATGGATTCCTGTACTCTGGTCTTGTCGTCCCTCCCCTCTCCCACTTTTGCATGCCTTTGGAAAGAGCTGCTACGTGTGGCCTGGGATATCAGCATCCAAAGTCTCTGTCACTTTGTTTGAAAGGGATTCACAGAACTCCAAATTTTTCTAAAGTTTCGTGATGACTCCTAACATCTCCCTTTCATTCCAGTGGCCACAGTTTATTTCTTCCAGAGCTGTGCAGTGTACATGCTCACTGGTACCACTGGCCACTGGTTGGGCATGTCCTGCAGCGCTGGGCGTTTCTGTAACCCATCCATCCACATAGCAGGCCTCGTGTCTTGTTTGTGTGCCTTCACCGGCTTTATGTGCCTCTTGCAGCCTGCAGCCAGGCTCTGTGCATCCTCAGGGAATGCATGAGTGCGTGATCTGTGTTACTGCTTCTCATGTTAACCTACTTTGAAGCAGATACTGCATGTCAACACAAAACCGGTGACTTCTATGTCAAAAATCCATAAGGACGACATATAATCTCCAAATTCAGTCCTGGACTATAGACTGTGCTGTGAAAATCAGGGGGATTATATGAAGTTATTGAAAAATAAGGGCTCAAAATCCCTAATAGTGTCCACAGACTGTTGTTGATATTAAGTGAAGTGGCATATGTGCTTTATTAACTTTTGCATAATGGCAGTCCCCTGCCACAGTGTGATCTTTCAGTCTTACCTTCTTCTCTGTCATCACGTGTTTATGAAATTGCCGTGGACGTTCTTTCCCTGAATCATATCACGAGCCACCAGATGAAAGAATATTTCAGGAAAGAAGATTAGGAAAGAAGGATCTTGAATAGTTTATATGAGCCAAGGACATCGCTGTTAGGATTTATTTATATCAAAACTAAATTGTCTTTACTTTCTGGAATCTTAGTAAAACTGACTTAAAATGATTGTGCTGTTTTGGTTTAGATAAGCAGGTAATATTTTTTAAAAGCATGGTGGTGTAATGTGTCCTACACTGAATTTCCCTGTAGGTGATCAAATGCCTGAACAAATTAAATACCATTTTTGAAGGACCGAAATGTATTTAAATTTCAGAGAATTTTATTGAACCTAGTGTACATTCTTTTTCCTCCACTCTGTAAGTACAGGATTTGGTTAAAAAATAACTGAATTGTTGAATCAATGGTGATCTGATCTAAGAAATTACTCCCTCTCTTGTTCGTGGCTTTAGATTCACTAGCACATGCCCACTTAGATGCAAGAAGTGATTCATTTGGAATTGATGATCAAAGGAATGTTTTATAACCTTAGATTAGACTTGTCTGGTGGGACAGACTGCGCTGCTCTGACAACTGGAACCTATAATGTTAAGCATTGCCAATATATGCAGCTTGAATTGTCTTGTACTTCCTGGGTTTCCAGATCTCTGTGAGATTAATTTGATGCCCATGACTGGTGCAGGTGAGGGTAGGTGACCTCATTGCTGGCATCACAGATCACTACAGTGTTGGTTTGGTTTTGGGGTTTTTTAGCAAAGCTGTAAAAATTGAAAGGATAACTGGAAGAACAGTGACAATGCGACACACACAGTCCTTTTCATTCCTATGCATAAAATATGCAAGGGTGGCTGCGTGAGGTGAAAAGATTTCTAAATAATACTGTGGCATGCCAGGCCTATGCCCACAGAGCACAGCTGGTCATGGATGGTGAATTTTCAAAAGGTTTTCAGAGCCTGGCAGAGACTTGAGAGGACTGAATTTGCTCTTTAAATATTGAAGGGTCAAGGCTAGGGATTTGCTGTGGTTAAATTGTGGTATTTTGTTGAATTGCATTAAGAAAACTAAATGAGGTTTTCTCAGCAATATACCAATATCAGAATTAATTGTGTAATTTTTTCTAAGTGGTTTGCTTATATGAGAAGAACATTTAATTCAAATTATATATTCTTGAAAGAATCCCTGAGGCAGCTACTGGCAGGGACCTCCACTGAAGACAGTCACAAGACTGTGAACAATACCTCAGGAAATCAGAAAAATCTGTTCAATCATTGTGGTTGTTCAAGGGAGATTTATTAATTTTTCAAAAAATAACTAGCATATTTAGACATACAGGAAAAGCAGTGGAAATGGAGTCTTCTCACACAGGGTGTCAAAGATTAAATAGAAGGAAGTGTGTTAAAATGAGTAAAAAAAATTGTCAAAGATAAGACAAAAAATAACATGATCTTTAACAAAATTAGCAACAGTTAATTATTAGCTCATAGGCTGTAATGCCCCTGCCAACATTGTTTCACTCTCCATTATCTATTTTCATTTGGTGTGAAAAATGATGCAGCTTGAAAAATGATGGAGTAAGAATCCACCTTCTGATCTCAAATTTCTATCTGATTCAACCCATAAACAAAAATTATGTTATTTATTTATTTATTTATTTATTTACTGCCCTAGCTGCATTAATGGGTTTTTTGCCAATGTTACAACCTGGTTTCAGCTACTGCCAGAGCTTCCCCATGTCCTCAGAGCTCCTTGGGGCTCTGCAGACAGCTTCCTCTCCCTCCCCTCCTCTGCTCTCAAAACTTGGGAATGACAAGTTCTCACATTGTGTCCTGAAAGCTATCAAATGCTATTTAGTCAGAGGTCTGGCAGGCTGAGGCAAGAAATGTGATTTAAAGACAAAAGCAAAAAATCCGGGATATATCTCCTGGCTCTACAATCCCAGTTACATTGTGAAAGAGCACAAGTTTTTTGGGACATCCTTGGCTGGTACCTGCTCCACACAGCTGCCCCTGAGCAGGATGTGCTGAGCCCCTGGCAGCAATGAGACCTGTTCAAAAGCAAAAAATAATCCCCGGGGATTTCAGAGGAGGATGAAGAACTGTACAGGTACCAGGACCCATAAAACCATGTGGGTCGCCAAGCTGATGGTAGTGAGGGCCTGTCCCAAGAGCCAGGAGGGCGTGTTGGGTTCCCTGTACAGGACAGGTTACACTGCTATGGTTTGGGGATTTAAGAAGCCTCCAGAAACATTGTTTTGTGAAACATGCAAAGTGTGCCCACTGTCTGAGTTGTCACTGAAATGCTCAAGCACAGCACCTCCAAAAGCAGGTCCCATGTCAGGAGCAGGAAAGGGCCCCCAAGACAAAACTGAAAGGGGAACAGCACGTGCAGGTCACAGTGTGAATGGGGGACAGGCTTGGAAAGTTGGGCCTTGTAGACCAGTCACCTGTAAGAGTTCCCTAGTGTTTGCATGGAAACAAAGTGCTCTTACTTTTAACTCCACCTGGGAATTACGTGTTTTGCTACAGATAAATAGACTATTGAAAACAAATGTCTTTGAATCCAGCATGCACAGAGGTTTCATAGGATCTCAGATTTAAATAGCCATAGCATGTATTCCCAAGGCTTTATCAGATGGGAGTGGATCTAAAATCATTCTCATTTGCATGATTCTATTGTTTCGTAAATGCAGATGCTAAAAAGCATTCATGTTTCTTAAAATCCAGGTGAATTTTCTTTGGAAATGCACGATTCAGAGTTTCATAAACTGAAATATCTGTGCAGTTGTGTTGTTTTAGCCAGGGGTGGTACAAGGATATAAAAAGGCAAAATATTTACAGGGAAAATAATATTATTTATTAGAATATATGACTGAATTGGGGGAAAAAAATAAGCAAGGTTTCAGACACATGAGATTTTCCTCAGGGCTGATATATATGTCATAAGCTTTGAACTATATTTAAACTACTTTGAGCTTAAGTTGATTACGTTAATAGTTAGATGATGTAAAGGAAAAAGTCCTTGGTACTTGAAGACTAGAGGTGTATCTTAGATAAGTGGAAGTTGAAAAAGGCATTAGTTCATCTAGGACAAAGAAGGAAAAGTAATAACCAGCTGTGAAACAGCAAGGGTCTAGCTGGGAGCGAGCAAAATTGTTATGTGCCATAAAGTCACCTTCCTCTCTGAGTCCGTAATTTTAAGTGTCCACTTGAGTTATGAATTTCAATTCCCAGACTCAGCTTTTGATGATATTTTTTAAGACTTTTGTGGGACCAAGGACTGAGAAGTCAAAAATGGAGTGGCTATTCTGCAAAAACAGATTTCCCACCGACAATTGGGTATTTCTGTCCTCTGAAAATTATCTAGAGCATCATCGTTCTAGGCTCATTTTTGGGAGGGTATCCAGTGCACTGGATAGAAAGAAGCAAATCCAGGGCTGTAGGATGCCCACACTGTTGGGTTTGGGGTGTGAGAAGCAGTTACTAAAAGGGTCTGCATCGTGCTGGTGACACTGGCAGATTTGAGGTTTAGGGGGTCTCTTACACGGTGGTGCATTTTGACCTGCAAGGCGTTTGTTTCTGATGTTAAGATTGACAAGTTGAGGGGGTTGCCTGATCACCAAGAAAGGCAGTAGTAGGAAATGTTAATTTAATTTATGATTGTCCCAACTGTTTGTTGATATCCCCCCTCCCTCCTTTCCAGGATGTTTTGTGATGAATAGAAGTACAAAACCTTTGGGGTTTACATTTCATACTCCGTTACATGTGTACACTGTCCAGGCCTCTAAACACAAGCCCTTGTTGAAGGTAGGAGCAGTCCTCTTCAGGAAATTTAGATCGATGAGGTGCATGCTGCCAGTGTCCTCAGGGCACGTCAAGCTTGATATAGCCATGACTGGTTTGGTGTATTTGCAATGCCTGTTGTATTTGTGGAGGTTGGACTGCACACTGTGGTGTCTGAAAATGTTTAAACATTTGATGTTGTGGCAAAACTGACCCAGATGCAAAACCATATCTGTAGTTGGATTAGAAAGGAGCAGAAAGAGAATTTGGAACAGCTGCCTCACCTACAGTATTTGTAAATGACAATGTAAGAAAGTCTGAGAAAGAGCTGGGAAAGAGCCTTATTTCTCAAGTCCCACACCTTTTGGTCACCTTTATAAAAAGCTATATTTGTTTTTTAACCCTTCCTTATAGTTCAGGCACTTCCTTTTTCTTTCATCTTGAGGGCAATTTTATAGTCTGAGAGCTGTTTTGTCTGGGCATCCCTTTGTTGAGTGAAAACTAGAAGTGAGTGGATAAAGTGGATAAAGTTGAGATCAACGTAGGTGTCACTTCAGATTACAACTTTCAGCTCTGCCTGTAAGGTTCTACAAAGAATAAAATGAAAGTTAAAATGTTTGAAGATGGAATTGAGAGAACTATTTTGTCAGGGTCACATTTAAGGATAAGTGCTGAAGAAAGAGAATGTCCTGAATTTCAGCAATTTCTCATCTGCTGTCGTATGGGACCAGACCTTCCACTGGTGTTGTCCCATCAAAGACTACAGTGGCTCTTCAGTGATTTATGCCATGGTTTCTGCCTACCCCTTTAGTTTCAGCACAGCTTCTGCTCTCCCAGAAATATTTCCATTGTATTTTTTTTGGAAGACATTTTCTTCTTGCTTTCTCCAACCGTGAACAGCACACAAGAGGTACCACTGGTCCTGCTTCTGTGTGGAGATTTCCCAAAAACGGTGGTCTCCTAATCAAAATTTCTCCTGAAAATGATTCATTTAAACCTAGAGGTTATAACTAAAAACTAACTCATGATGTTACTTTGAGAATCAGTTGATTGTCTCTCAATAGGCCCATGGTATGCCATTTGAGGACAACTTAAACACACCATAATTGGGAAAGATTTATTGTTGAGGAAAGCCTCTGACTGACATGAGCCAACTTCTGCCTGTAAAACATGCCCTGAAATTTAAATACATGTCAGCAGCAATTCTAAATATAGCTACTGGCATTACTGTTAGTGTAAGCAGAGCTAGTATTTATAAAACCAATATCCTTTTTGCTATGGTGGGCTAACAGCCTTTGTCTAATTATTAATATTTTCAGTTGAGGGAATTTTGATATGATGAATTGCCTATTACTTGATAAGACACTTTGGATGCAATTTAAATTCAGTGTCAGTTCCACTTCAGTAATAAGCCATATTTTCACCATTTTTTAAATTTACATACTCAGTCCCACAGATTTACTATAAATTATGGAAAGAACAATAAAAATCCAGAAGCTAATCACACCCTGGACTATCGCTGCTGGCTAAAGCTGTGTTACTGGTCACAGATTTTATGATATATATGGGAAGAAATAACAGCAGTCGTAGTGCCAAAAATTCTCTATTTTAATTCAATACATATTTTGCAAATCATTTGTTTTCTATAAAATGCTCCCTTTTGCATTGTACTCAGATTACTGTACCTCATGGGGTCCCTGTTTTTGCGTAGATGGAGCGTTCACTACCTATTATTTTAACAAACATATTCAAAACTCTATGAGATCCATGTGGTTCATATGGGTCTGGTCCAATCCAGTACATGAACTTCTGTTTATTTTTCTTTCCACCTCTGCAAGGGCTGTGGTAATTTTTTTCTGAAGCATTTGAATTTTAATAAATTTTCTGAGGTCTTCCACAGTTAACCAAAGGAGTTAATATCATTCTCCTGGGGGAGTGAATATGGAGAAAATCACGGTATCATATGTTGATGTTTTCTAAGACCGCAAAGAGTGGTTGTATTCTGTCAATAGTAATAGGGGAAACGGAGTGGATTGGTTAAACAAGGGGTGTGTTGTGGTCAAGGGAAAGAGTTGTTTATTCTCAGTATAGTCTAAGAGAGAAAAAGATGAGGCCAGGCACTAGTACAGGTTTCCTTCATGCTTGTGTCCTTGATTAAATCATAGAGAGGCTGAAGAAGTGCTGCAGCATGGGATGAGTGTCCTCAGGGATTTCCATGTTATAATTACAGTAGTCCAAGAGGAGGAACAACTTCAGATAAAATCTGAAATATCAGGAATTACAGTGCTCTGTGTTATAGAACACTTAAATTCTGTGTTTTTCTAATGCAATGGTAGACTGTGTTATACCAGTGGCTGCAAATGCTTCCTGAAGAAAGCAAGGACTGAGCCCAGTGCAGGGAGGCTGCTGCCAGATTTCACTGCAAGCTGCAAACAGGAAAAACATGGTGGGCCAGCAGCACCCATCAGCTTTGGAGCACCACTGCCTTTGAAGGAAACCCTAGGAGGACACAGGGGTTGAGCATTTAATCTCACATCTGGGAGGGTTTGTTTGCCATCTGGCTGCACAGTGTGGGCAGTGTTCAGTTTCTCCTGTCTAAGGCAGGAAATCTGGGAAAAGAGCCACTCCAAGGTATTGCAGCAGAAAGGGAGTTTTGTTGCCCCAAGGGCCAGGACCTGCTGCAGGCAGAGGCAAAGGGAAGTGAACCAGGCTAGGCACAGAGCCAGGGAGAAGCCTTGTTGAACCTGGCTGGGGGAAGCAGGAGGGACAAGCAGCTCTTTCTGCCCTGCTCAGCATCACTTGTGCCCTCTCCCTAGCCGTGGTGCAGGCCTGGTGGCTATCCATCACACCCAGCACGCTGCTTCCACAGACAGGCTTTGCATTGCACATGCCTCAAGCACAAATACTGTCTGAAAGGAGACTGCTGCAAGGTGGAGTTTTAGCTTTCAGGTGTGGGTATCTGCCAGCTCCGAGTCAACTCTGGTTCACTCACTGTCATAAAAGCAATGACTTTTTAACCTGTTCCAGACTAACTGAACAGAAAACACACTTTATAAGCCTTAGACTTAGAAGATGTCCAGCAGAAGATGACTCATTGTCTTACAATGTTAGGACTAGAGTGTGGTCAAATTTTTGATGTTATATCCTTAAGAAGGATACACCTTGGTTTGGGACTGCACACCTTCCCTGTGCTTATTGAACAGATGCTTGACTTGCTGAAGGATTATGAATTAAGCCTCATCTATTTCCAAAGACTTGGCTCATGGATAAATATACTTGTTTGGCTGTGTCTTCTTTACTGTCTCTTTATAAGATTCTTTTTCACAGACAGACCATCTTCCTGATAACACCCATGCTTTAATTACGAGCATGTATAACAGGCACACAGAGGAGTATAGTGCTGGTGTGAACCAAGTGCAATGTCTGGAGGCTTAATAGCTTTCTTGAAAAGCATTGTTCTACTGTGGATGTCAATCCAGCCTATTAACACATTGACAAGTGTAGGGCAGCAATCTCGTTTCGACAGAATCCACAGCAAATTAGGGATTTGTTCATGGCTCCCTCCAGGCGCTGCTCTCCGCACTTCCCCATCCATTGACTCCACTAGAACTGCTCACTGTGAGCAAAGGAATCACAGCCCAGTGCTCAGAGGGGCCAAGGGAAGCACACCACTGGTGTCATGGGCAGCAGCAGTGGGACAGGCAGTGCTCTCACAGAGGTGGCTGCCTGGGGTGTACCCAGGAGGACAGAATGGGGAACAGACAGGGAAATGCTGAAAGTCTGGCTTGAGCAGCTGGCAGCATGCTACCCTGCAGAGGGGATGTAGATTCTTCCATAGACACCCTCTCTCTTCCCTGCAAGCAGCTGGGGAGCTCCCACACCCCTGCAAGGAGCAAACGACTGTGGGGCTTGCAGCTCCAGGGCAGCCTGTGTGTCAGTGCAGCAGTGCTGGTGCTCCTCGGTCACCACAGCCCCAGGCATTGTGGTGGGGCCCTTGGCTGCCCTCCTTACCCCAGCACCTGATGCTTCAGCTTCAAGACATACCAGCTCTTGAAAAAGCGGCTGCATTTAAGCCTGCAACCTTGCACTTCAGCCTCAGGGGTCAGGAGACAGAATGGGATTTTAGAGGTGTTTGTCTAAGCAGCTGTTGCACCATTTTTTGCAGGAATGTGTTGGATTCACCAGTTCGTGTGCACATAGAGCCCCACAGCCTACTGGGCTGTGAGGGAGCTGTGGGGCTGAGTCGGTACAAGGTTGCCCTGCCAGATGGTGACTGAGATAAGTCACCATTCTTCCCTTTTGGAAGTCTTGCTCTTACCTTGTACTTGCTATTAGCTTTCCTGTTTCCTTGAAAAATAAATGGATGCTAGTTTTATGTTCCCCTCCCGCTGTTTGAATGATGCTGAGGTTCTGTGGCAGGCAATGAAGGGGTGCTGGGTTCAGGAGGGCTGGCAGAAACTCCCTAGAAGATTTGCTTCCTTTGTTTCTCTGTTGTCACAACATTAGCTTTTGTCAGAAACCTGCTTGTTCCGAGTTTTTAGGCTGCTAAATATTGATGATGTCTACACAGACATTTATGGTGTTTCTAAGCGTCTGTGCTCCCGACTCCCTGCTCTGGAAAGATTGTCACTGCTTTGAACCCTGCACACAATTTAAGAAATCAAAGAAGAGTGAAAGAGTCATGGCAACAAGTCACTAGACACAAAGGTAGTTGGATCAAAGAGAATGTCTCATGTACTTTCCTCCCTATGACCTCTCATAAACACCTCACTCTTAGATCCTGGCTGCACAGACGTGTAAATTATTCAAACCGACAAACAAATTAGATACTGTAGTCTTAGCTCTGAGAATTTTTGGGGCAGTGGAGGAAAGAGAAGGCAGTAAAATATTTGGTAAAGATATAAAATAGATATCAAGCTAAGCTAATATATACAAATAAAAACCACATGTAACTATGTCCATAAGGACCCAAATGTTGTGCCAGAGTGAATCCCTGTTTCTGCAGAAGTTGGTGTTGAATTTTCTAGCATAGGATTTAATCTCCCATCTTTTCACAGGTGTAATCTTTGCTACTTTCGGAAAGGAGGATGAGGGAGTTAAATGCTTATGAGTCAGCAGATTGTGGCAGGACCACAGGCAAGCATGAGGCACCTGAGTGTGAAGAAGAAACAAAGTTGTACCAGCTAGGCCAAGGGAACTGTGAGAAGATGCAGGAGGAAATGACACTAGGTATAGGAAGGCATTCATAGGTCAAAAGGAGTTCCAATAATTTGTTAATTAACTAATTGAGTCCCAATTAACCCCACCCTGCATTTGGCCCATGAGACACAAGGCTTTAGCTCAATGCCTGCAGCAGTCAAGCAGTCAGCAAGGATTCCCCCATGCACCCTGCCAGCCATCACTGTTTTCACCACACAGCTGGGAGTATGCTGGCTCTCCAGGTACGTACCCAAACCTCCTCCCTCTGAACTGTTAAAGGTGTCAGTGCAGCTTTATTCACCGTGGATGGTGGCCTGAAGTGGCACAATGGTCCTGCTGTAGGTGACTGATCAGTCCCACAGGTCCAAGCGATAATTAGATGTGAGGATTTTCCTCGAGATCCAATTGGAAAAGGCACTGGGAATTAGAGGTAGATTGCATCTCCTTGCCATGGCTACAGACCTTTGATGGCATGGTGTTTCCTGCTCTCCAGTTATGGTAAGCAGTCCTTCAGCTGAATGAAGAAATGTGGGTGCCAGACTGCCTCAGGTAATGGGGCTCGGTGTTAAGGTGTGTGGATGGTATATATAAGACCTCTCACATGGCTGGGATCAAATTAGATGGGCCAGAGGTCCCTTCTGGTCTTAAACATTTGCTCAGCAAATTAGATTTAAGAAAAATGGTGTGTTAAAGGCCACAGAACTGAATGGCAGAAGAGCATCTCTTGTTCATTTTTCTTCTGTTTGTCATTCTGTCATCTTTGGGTTTTAAAACTGTATGACATGGACTTCTATTGCTTGTCTGGCTGGACTTTCTGAGTTTTGAGTTGAGTTGTCAGTCTCAGCCTACATCAGAGACATTTTAAGGTCTTATATTTAACTGCAAATTTGGAACCATCTCTACTTTCTTCCATTCTAGTTCACAAAAGCATTTGATGGCAATTTTTTCAGAACAATTGATTTCTGATTGCATGAAAAGTGAAAATCAATCATTTGCCCCAACTAACCTTTTAAATCAAATTGAGTTTCCTAATAAGGTCGTTCTTTCCAGATCATGGTTTGCATATTGTCTTTGAATGGTCCTTATTTTAAAATAATCCACCCTCCACTTACAGTTTTCTAACATGAAGCTTTTTTGCTGAAAACAGAGAGGTTAGTGATTTTTTTGGTTAAATTTAAAACATGCAGCCTGAGATACATGCAAGTGAGAATACCATCATTAATATTATCACTTTGCAAAGAATGCTTCCTTTTTGGAAACTTTATTTTATTTACTAAATGACCCAGTTTATTAAATGAAAGGGTTTTTTCCTTTTCACAAGCTGTATGCCTTTCACTGTATTTTAAGATTTGTTTAGGTTCCTATGCTTCAGAAAATGTTATACAATTCATGAGTTCAGCATACAGTGACCTGAAATATTCTTTCCCATGTCACATCTTCACTGCAACATCAGCTACTTGCACAGTACATTTTGTACAATATAAGCATAAGCCTATGCCCTCAAACACCAAGGGTCATACCAGATGTCCTGGACCTCCCAGCAATTTATATTTTTAATATCATATTCTTAATCATTGCTTAATAATGAGTACATAGATCTTGGGTGACCTTGAATTACTTCTATTAAAAAAAAATACGTAGTTTTTTAGAGTACATCAACCTCAATGAAAAATAAAGCAAACTAGTTAATTGTTGACTCAGGTTTTTGTGTGTCGCTAGCTGTATCTTTGTTCATAGTTAATTTCATAGTTCTTTCTATATGTTTAATGGTTTAGTGTCTTTCTCATTGGTGTAAGTACTCCATGAAGCTAGAGAGAGGAGACAGGCACCATTTCTGGGAGTAGGAAGGGCACATCCACCTGAGATGGCAGGGGTGCTGAGGACAGAAGGAAAACCTTGGGCCACATAAATTCCCCTTGGCCTGGCTTCCTATCAAAATGTGTCTCAGGCAGTCATGTGTTAGCAGTTCTTCTAGTTCCTTTGAATTTGACAGGGGATGAAGAACTTTTAAATCCCTGCAAGTTTCTTGAAAGTAAACATCTGTGTAAAGGGAGAGCTACCCTGTAAGTGTTTGGACAGAAAGAAAGGGAGAAATATGAAGTCACATACTGTTAGGCACCAGAGGATCTGCATGGGACAGGGCTCTTAATAAATATCCCAGCTCTGAGAAAATGTTGTGCTTTACTTCATCATTGCAGAAATAGAGATGCCGAAAAACTCCAGTCATCCTCTCCTTTGCTCATGAAATAACATCTGTTTTAACTCTAATCACAGTTGTGATAGCTGTAGTTTCACCTTACATATAGAAGCTTTCTTCTGATAAGCTGCTTTATTTTTTATTAATACTTATTTTATGCATTTCTCAGCTTGGGAGCAGAAAATACATATTCATTGAGACCACTATAAAATGGAAAATTGCTTATTTTATCTTTCAAAGATTAGATCCCCTCAGTCAATCAGATGATTGCAAATGCATGCTTTTTTTTGTTTATTTTTTAATCCCATAACATCCAATTAATTTAGTTTCATCTCTTGCATCTAATCATACAATGTATCTTCCTCATGGGTGGAAAGTAATTTGTGCTTTACCAAAACGTGAAGATAAGGGGCCAGTCATTGCATTCTACCCATTTTCGTACTAAAGCATATCTGGTGCTGATGGTCAGCAATTACACACCTCCCAGGTGAGATACCAGTCAGACTGGTCAGTCACAAGAGGCCTGTTCTGTACATTGTGCCCACTTTCACAGTTTTTGATTCATAGCTTCTTTCATAGCTTCATTTTGGTTATTAAATATTTATAGTTAAGAGAACAGACTTGTTAAATGAAATTGCTTGCTGTGATTTCACCTAATGGCTTCATGCTTTAAAAGAATTAATCCATGAAATATCTTAGATTTAGGGAAGAGTGTGTCCTTAGGGTAAAGCTCAACTCTTGCGAATTGCATTTGATAACATCAGGGACTTAGAAGTCTTGATAAAACTTTTGCTTCAGAAGCTTTCTGACATGGAACAACCAGACCTTGTTTGTCAGACAGAATAAGTGATGAAAGATTCTTATTTTTACAGAGAGTAAATTCCTGTAAATTTTGTACATCAAGTTACGATATGCTGATATCCTCTGAAGATGTGACATTTTCTCTGAATCTATAGTACATATGTATGAATAGAAGTTAATAAATCTACAATGCTAAACTTGCCCAAAATCATCCAGAAAAAGTGGGTTCTCTATGTACTGTCACAGCACAATTGTCCCAATTTTTCTTACCCTGAAATGCACTTATAACAGTTACATTATTATAGTCGCATAAAAACCCAGATGGAGCATCAGTCTGACCCACTGCAACAGATCCTATATTCTCTTAGCAATGTAGTAATTTGAAGTTTCAGATTACGATCTAGCAGAGCATGTAAGGCAGTATCTAATTGTCCCATTTAAACCATTAACTTATCTGGGCTTTTCTATGTGAGCATGTACTTAAAACCTAAGTATGTCCTGAGTTGGAGGAGGGCCTTCTGATGGTACTTAGTGTTAGCCAGCTCAGCTTCAAATAGTGGTATCAGCAGCACAAATTTATTCTGTTTTATTGCCATTTGGCTGCCTTCTAGTTTCTTTGTTGCTTAGCAAAACAAAATTGAATATTATAATACTTCATGCGTTACTGGATCAAATGGTATTTTACAGATGAATAGAGAGCTAAATTTTGTCATCTCTGCATTAATAGCATCATTATAATTGTTTTTATTATTATTGTCCATTGTGTTATTTTGCAAATGAGATATTAAAGGCCCAAGCAGATTAGGTTTGAGATGCATCTGTTCTAATTAGATTCCTTACAGTTGGACTGCTTCTGTCTGCTCTGTCTGCAGTACTCACCTTAGTCTTCTTTTGTAATCAGCAAAGAGAAGCAACATCTCTTGAAAGTAACTCAGGTCTTCCTAGAAGAGAGGCTTTGCAGATGTCTCTTTTTTTCTGCTGACCATGAAGAGATTGTTGAGTCACTCATTCAAATTCAGGTAGTCAACCTTTTAGGGAAACAGTTTTGCTGAATTCATCGTGGTCACAAAAGTGTCAGTGGCAAATGTGAAAACTGAATTCAAGTTTGTCTTTCTTCTGGCTTTAGATCTGTGCTTTGGTCCCGTTTTAGGGTATTTCATTTCGGGACCCTGATTTCGTAACTTTTTGCTAATTCAGACTGGACACGAATGTCCAATGCCACAAAAGAACACAAACTGTTACGAGGTGTCAGTGAGTGGTACTTTTCTGTCAGCAGCTTTAGAGATACCTGAACATAAATATTGTTGGGTAATCTTCTGCTGCTTGGTGCACATCTGCTCCAGATGACTACAGTTGAATTTATCAGTATCAAATTTTTTTGAATTTTGTAATCCTTACTCAAACCATGATTCTACAAACTAGTATGAGATGAGGCTTGATGCTCTGGTGCTGTGTTTTGCCTTTGTTTGTGTGTTTCCTCTTTGTTAAACTTCATTTTTCTGGTGTATAGAACCAGGAAGCAATCTTCTACTGCCTCCCACGTCCCCAGGGAAGGACATGGTGGAGTTGCCAAAATGGGGTTTTCTCTGTGACAAAGTGATGGTGAAGAAGCTCAATTTGATGTTAAAGGTTTCTCTTACTGGACTGGGAGCTAACCACTGTCCCCCAAAGACCTTGTATATAATGACTTGCAATGTTTAAAATAATTGATCTTAACAATTTGAGTCTTATTTACAGCTAGTCACTTATGCCTTAGTATGGAGTCCCATCATGGCATTACCAAAATCTTGAATGTGTCTCCTGACTCTTGGCTCCTCTTCAGGCACATTTTTTATTTCAGCACTTTTTCATTAGTCCAGGAAGAGCTGAAGATGGGGAAATCAGTGGAGGTCACCTCTTTTGTCTCCTTTTCTTCTTCTCTCTCCTGTTTCCAGGATCATAGGGAAATGCTCCCTTTAGATGTAATACAATGCTAACAGGAAAGAAGGTCTTTGTGCATTTTCATGTAATCATAGACTCATCAAGGTTGGAAGAGACCTTGAAGATCATCTAGTCCAGCCATCAACCCAACATCATCACCGTTAAAATGTATTCCCAAGTGCCACATCAAATGCTTCTTGAACAATTTCAGAGATGATTACTCCATCAGCCTCCTGAGTAACTTATTCCAATGCCTAACTACTCTTTCAGTGTAAAATCTTTCCTAATACCTAATCTGAACCTTCCCTGACACAACTTAAGGTAATTTCCTCTCATCCTTTTACCTGAGACATGTCAGAAGTGGCTGACCCCGCCTCACTACATCCTCCTTTCAGGTGGTTATGAATTTTACTCAGATCTTCCTGAGATGTGGGACAAGTGAAGGGAAATGTCATCTGGCAACTGACCTGTGCAGGGACAAGGTCAGCACTTAAGCAGTTACAGATGTATGGGGCAAGAAAAGTCCAGCACCCTCATCACAACCTGCCTCCAAGCACTGCTGCCCTTCCCACAAACTACATTAGAGGTCACATTTGTGTTTTATGGTGTCACTACACATGTTGTTGTTCTAGACCGAGGCTTTGATGATTGTGCAGCAGCGGAATGAAACGTGTAGCTTTTTGACAGTATTGATTTCCAAAAATAAAAGCCAGCCACTGACCCGTGACAACATGCTTTTTCCTTCCCTGCAGTATGCTGCACTGGGCCATGGTCTCAGTCCTTGCAGGGCCATTTTGTGCTGGAATACAAAGAAGTAGCTCTGAGTAAATGAGCAAAGATGCAACAATGTCATGGTTGAACCCTAGTCAGAAACTAAACCCCACACAGCTCACTCAGTCCCACCAGCATGATGTGGAAGAAGGGTAAAAGTGAGAAAATTCATGGGTTGAGATAAAGACAGTTTAATAGGGAAAGAAAAAGCCACACATGCAGGCAAAGCAAGACAAGGAATTAATTCACCCCTTCCCATGGGCAGGCTGGTGTTCAGCCATCCCTAGGAGAGCAGGGCCCCATCACACATAATGGTGACTTAGGAAGTTAATCTCTCCAATCTCTCCCTCTTCCTCCTTCGGAGGCTTTATATTTCTGAGCATGATGTCATGTGGTCTGACATATCCCCTGGGTCAGTCAGGTCACCAGTCCTGGCTGTGCCACCTCCCAGCTCCCTGTGCACCCGCAGCCCACTCAGGCAGGGCAATGCACCAAGCAGAAAAAGCCTTGATGCTGTGTAAGCACTGCTCAGCAACAACTGAAGCATCCCTGTGTTATCAACACCATTTCCAGCACAGATCCAAAACACAGCCCCCATTAGCTATTATGAAGAAAATTATCTTTACCCCAGCCAAAACCAGCACAGTCAGGCTGATTATTTCCTGGATCACTGCATCAGAGAGATTGAACAGATGAATGTGTTTTGGTGTATTTCCAGAGAAATGATTTTTCCTTTAATCCCATTGTTCATATCTGGCAGTTGATATCAGTTCAATGAATTACTTCTGTTTTCTTTGCAAAATTATGAATTTAGAGCGTACCTTGTAACTAAAGAACAATTTTCAACATGTTTGAAGAACTCTTCCACTCCATCAAATGCTGGATTCAATTTCACTGAAAACAGTTTATCTTCTAGCGGTTTTGTCATGTTTATTATATTCTTATTCCATTATCTAGGTAAGCAGACTGAATTTTCATCTAAATATTTTCCCAATGTTATTAATAATTAATTTGACAAAATTACAAATACACAGACAGAAGAAAGTAGCAAAACCAGGATTTGAGTACCCAGCAGGAAAACAAATAGTCCTTTGTTTGTTCCTCCAGCTCAGGTAAACTGAGATGTCAAGCCTCCCCCTGTGCTTGGTGCGGAAAGCCGCGGTCCCGGGGGATGTGCGGCGGGCTCGGCTCGGCTCTCGGCATCGGCGCTGCCCTCTCCCGGCCGCACACAGAAATCGCTGTCGGGCTCCCGCCGTTTGCCTAGGAAAGGGAAAATCGATGGCAAAACGTATTCAAAAGGAATACGAGGCTGAACCTGAATTCAGATGCCNAAGGCTTGGGATAAAATTCCGAGTTAATTCCCGACGAGCATCGATATGTGTGAGTCAATAAGGAACTCGAGACCTCAAGAAATACGTTTCTCCACAACCGGGCTCTGTATACGCAGATGATTTGTGTGGTTTTGCTTAGGCTGGTTGGTTCCCAGGCCATTTGCAATGCAAAGGTCTGTTTTTCTTCTCCGTGACTGAAGTCTGTATGTAACAGGGCTCAGTGAGGAAAGCAAATGACTCATCCCATACGCTCAGCACCCCTCCATGACACACATATGCCTTCACACCAAGAGAGCTGAAGAAGAGAAGGGATAGAAGAAAGTCAGGGGAGACCACCCACCCTCTCTATCGAAAGACTTTCCTGGTCATTAAGGCTTGGTCTTTATATTGGAGTTGCTCCAGCTGCCTGGGAGCCAAGCATCTTTCTCAGAGAAGAAAGAGTGCATGGGGATCAAAATATAAGTAGAGGCTGACTGTATAAATCAAATACTTCTTCATGATGTGTGAGCTGACTGTACACTTTGGCAGAGATCTTAGGAAATGCCTAGATGCCATTTAGCTACTCCTTTGGGATATCCCTCAATAGTTTGTTTTCCAAAGGGGGCTTTTCACTTTCTGAGGAACCAGCACCATTGCCTGCTCCAAACTGAGGCATTTCTGCTGGCTTCAGTGTCAGGAAAACACATCCCCTACTGAAAGGTGGGCAGTAGGAAGGTGGGGCAGCAGTGGGGCCAGGGAAGGGCAAGTTCTGGGGCTGGGTAGCAAGGGGCAAGGTGTCAGGGGGAGCAGCACCATGCTCCTCATGCAGCTGAACTGCCTCGACAGGCTTGTGCAGGTGCCAGCCTGCCTCCATTTTCAGCATATTCTGTTGAACACAATTGCCTCTGTTTGCCTCAACAGAGACATGCTGATTGTAATGGCAAGATGTTCAGAAATGCAAAAAAATGTGAGTACAGAGCAAAAAAAGGAGGGACTAAAGTGTGGCACTGGTGAGTGCTAAAAGGTTCTGTGGGCACAAGCAAAGACTGGACAAGCCCATAGAAGTGAAAGCCACAGAGGGCTTCTTTGCGCACAGAAAGCGCTTTTGAGGCTGGAAAAGGCATAGGAAGAGAGGAGGCTCACTCTCTTTTGCTCTGTTTCTCTGTTATTTCTTTTTTTCTCGGTCTCTAATCGCCAGTGAAAACACAAAACTGGGTTAACTGGGTGTGTTGTCTGCCAATAGGGCTGATGTTTTGTGCTAAAGTGACCTCCCCAAAGCTGGGGCTTGATGTTCTAAAGAGATTCAATTCTCTATTGTTGTTCTGCACCAATACTGCAGGGGTGAAAAAGAAGCACAACCAGTTTCAGCCTCATTGTGCTAAGGGCTGTACAAACTCAAGAGCTCTCACAGTTCGGCTTTGTTTCTTACTAAGGTGTTTGCTACCTTTGAGTGCTCCTATTTAAAACTATGACATAGATACACCTACACACAGTTTTCAAAGAGTTGTTGTTGTCATAGTTGTTGCTAGATATCAGATATCTCTGTAATTGTGACTCTTTTCTATCTGTTTCACGCTGTGCCTCTGAGTTGTTTAGAAGCAACCTGAATTATTATCAAGCCCTTCTAGGGAGGCCCTTTTTAGGTACATAAAAGAGCTTACATAGGCTGTTGTACTTGCAAAACCACTTGAAGTGTAAGCAGTACATATGTTTACATAAAGGGAAGCAATAAATAAAGAACTTTCATCTTAAAGGTTAGTAGCAGTTGACAGATGCTGAGTTTGTATTAAATATACTCTGGTAGTACTTATACATATAAGTAATAGGTGACATACTGTCTTGTCTGATCTGGGTGGTGGGAAGGACAGTGACTGTGAACCAGGGAGTCTCTGCCTGTGTCACTGCTGGGCTAAGCCATGGCCCCACAATAACCAGCTTGTGGCTGCAACCCTTGCCAGCTGAACAAGCTGTCCTTGTGGGGTTACCTGCCTCCTGCTCAGCCCAGAAACACTGTGTGCTGCAGGTGCCCACCTGCAACCAGCTGGGATATTGCCTTGCTCCGCTGTAAACCCAGCAGTGATTTCCACTTCTCCTTCCACTTGGCACTTTGGAAAGGCCTGAGAAGGAGAACCTGTCAGCAGTCTTCTGCTTCTGGGGAGCAAATGGAAATCATAACTCTGAACGAGTTCCTTGTATGCAAATGTGTGTTTGTTTGCATGTAATGTGGGATGCTGGGTGGTCCTGGTTTTGTGAAGGGAGCCCCTCGGGAGTCCAGGCCTTGAGGCTCAAGTAATCCAACTGAGAGTCTTGTACTTACCTTCTGAAAAACAGTCAGGCTTTCTGAAGTGATTGTTCCACCACATAAAGAGTCTTACAACAACTTTGACAGATACAATGGAGGTTGACTTTGGGTCATAATCACATTGAAGGCAATCAAAAGGCTTTAAATTAATAAGACATGTATTAAGCATAGCTTGAAAGCACTCCCACTTCACTAATCCACTCAGAGTCATAGCTTTTGAAGGAATCATGTAACATTTAAGTTAATAACGTATTTCTTAAAAATAGTTCTTTTAGTAGCAAATGTATGACAGCTGAATTTATTGTCAAGCCTCCTAATTTGGGATTCCTGCTTAAATTGGAGTGTCTGTATAGCATTAGAGAGGCTTCCCACAGCTTACCAGTTGGAAAGCCCAGATCCATACTTTCTTTCCAGTATCAGCGCAGTCATTTTGACAGACACGAGGAAGAGCTTTTCCTCCTTCCCTTGGGTCCCAAAAGCCATCCTTGTTGTTTCATGTGATGTTTCACTTTTAAATATGATCATAATGACTCAAATGCTTGCAGTTTCTCTCTTAATTTATTTTTCCATGATTTCCCAACTAAACAAAATCTGCATAATTCAGTGGGATGAGTGCTGTATTAATTCTCCATCTCTCCTGCATTTTGAATTGCTCTGAGGGAAGGAGCCCCTCCAGATTCTACAGGTTTCGTAGAATTAGCAGCTTGCTGAAGTTCAAAGATCCAAATTAGTGCTTTCAGTTAAGCAAATTCCTGTCTTGTGGTCTCAGTGGTGCAGGGCTTGTCTGGCCTTCTGGAGCAAAACTTGCTGCAACACCAGAGCCTGCCCAGCAGTTAGAGGGTTTGGCAGGGCAGTGAGGGTTCTCTGTGTCATTTATGAGGCCTTTTCAGGAGGGAAACACTGAAGCTGCAGACACAAGGAGGATCTACAGGTAGGAGCCCATGCTGTACCTGGTGGGGAGCTGGGAGCGTTGTTCTGGGAATAACTGGCCCTCGGATGTGCTGTCACCATCAGTGCAGTAGAGATGTATGAAGCACATGGCATAGATACAAAGGAGGCCAGATTACATCAGTCCTCCTATTCACAGAGCAGATTGTTGAAAAAGTGAGTAGATGGAAAGAAGTTGGCGATGATACTGGCATTGTTAAATAGGGATGGTCTTCCAGATCGCCCAAATTGCAAATAATTTTTGATTCATTGCAACTCCCTGCATTCTGCTAACAAAAACAAGAAGGTGAAATACTGTTGAAGAACCACCATCACCACCCCCAATTTATCTAATTTAGAGGTTTTTCAGCAAAATACGTTACATTTCCAAACTCACAGCAACCCTTTGTTAAACTTTTTTTTTACCATTTCAGAGAATACAAAGAGGATAAGAACCCTGTCTGGGGTGTAGCAGTCAAAATTTCATTATGAATTTGATCAAAGTCACAAACCTTCCAGAGAAACCAGCAATATCTAGTGTGTTGATTAATCTGAAAAAGTCCGTGTGTTTTTTAGGCTTTCTGTTGTCTTTTCCTTTTATAAACAAGAAAACCAAAACAAACTCCAAAGGAAGTTCATGAAACTGTGCCATGTAAAACCAGAAGAAAAATTTGTTACCATTCATAAAAGATGAAGCTTTTTGCTTTTTTCACAGCTACCGAGAAGCCACTGACTATTTTTGAGGTTGGGGTTCTGGTGGAGTGGATCTTAATTTCTAATAATGGCTATGCTTCACTTAGGAGGGGTATGGTTTATAATATAAAATATTGTCTCCGTGTGTGTCTTGTGGGGCTGGTAGTGTTTCTTGCTCGCAGACAACAATTTTTGTCCACCAGAACTCCTAAGTTTTCTCCTCAGGGCTGCTCTCCATGAGTTTCTGCCCTATTTTCTAATTTTGATGTAGAAAAGAATATTATCCTTTCTGCAAAGAGACTCAGCAGTATCTTCCACTCCCTCCTTCATCCATGGGAGTTTGGAAATTTGGAAGCAGACAGATGGCTTGGTGCAATGTCTTGTCTCCCAGATCCTAAGGAGTTTACAAGTAATATGCATGCAGTTTTAATCAAAATTTGCCTTTCTGCGGAACAGTAAAACTGTTCTGTCTCCTCTAAAAGACTCCTTCTTTATCTTCAGTATCAGTGCTCCAAAGCTGTACTACCATCCACATGTTTAAATGTCAGGGACTAGGGCTCAAGTGGCCTGAGATGTGTTCAGGTTTAACTGAGAGAGGGAGGAGCTTTTTAAGCAACTCCTTAGAGGAAATGCACCTTTAAACTCCATGTTATCACAGTGGTGTGGTGTGATATCACTGCTCATGCCATTTCAAAAAAACCCACAAGATATTTCTTTAAAAGGAAGATCTTGGAGATGCTCTCAGGCTACAAAAAAGTGCTGAAGAAGGAGGTTAAAAAAATAATAGAAGTTTCTTTTACTCTAATAGAAAACAGATTTTTACATTGCCACCTGCCTTCAGGATTCAGAAATATAAGAGAAGCACCAAGGGCATGTGATGGTCCTGTCAGATTCTGCCAGTGTGGAGGAGAAGGAAACTCTGCAGAACCAGCAAAACAACTCAAAGGCACATCTGCTTCTTAGACTCTTCTGAGGCCTCTGCCATTTGTTAGCAGGGCTAAGAGCTATCCAACTCCTCCTCCAGAGTACTAAGCTTTGGGCACCTTTTCCTAAAACTGAAGTATTATGGAAATCACTTGAATTACAATCTTCCAGAAGACAACACTTTGGTTTAATATTTCTGCACTTGTGCTATACATGCACAGTTAATTAAATGCGCCTGATATACAAAAACACATCATTTGTGTTGGTATAAAAAGCTACAGAGCATACTCCTAACTGTACTTTGTGCCTCTTTAAAATAATTTGCATTCATTCACATCCCTACCCACTCCCCACGTACCCAAACCCATTCTCAATCCTGTTAATAATTGCAGGTGTCTTGAAAAAATACATGAATTTAAAATAGTACAAAATGAGAAACTGTACTTTACTCGATAACCCTTATACTACATGTTTGATAAAAAAGCTTTTATTTAAGTAGTCCCTTACAAGTCTTAACTACAGAACAATTTGTACAGAGGTGGAGTTAATAGGATATTTCTCATTAATCCTGCAGTTCCATTTTCACAGACCAGAGATGGGAAAGTGAATTTATCTTCAAAGGTCCTGTTTAAGAAAAAGAGCAATGGTGAGGGTACAGGTAATTATGCCTCTTTGTAACATCAGGACCTTACATTTTAAAAGCAGTGGCTTTAGAAGCATGATCTTGTCCCACAAAGCACTGTTATCAGGTGTCCCAGCCAGGCCAGGTGCAATCCACACAGTATCGTATCATGCCAAAATGGATGTCACAGTCACGGATCCAGCCTGGCAGTAACTTGCCTACTGATGCAGAAGACCAGGAACAGATTAATTACTATTTTATAGCTTGTTTAATTTCAATGATACCATGATGTAATTTGCTGACACGGCATAGCACAGCACCTGCCCACAAAAGCCACTCAGAGAAGGCTCCCTGGTGCCAGAGCATGTGGCAAGACCACTGGGGTGCTGCAGTCAGACAGGGAATTTCATGCCTGGCTGCCCAGGCTGTGTTTGCACTCTGAAGAGGAGGTTTTCTGAGTAATCAGACTGGTATTCTTCACATTTACAAACTCAGCAAGAAATACATATCTAGAGCATAAATGGTATTATAATACCATAATTTATACTTAAACTGTCTGACCAAATAGTGGTGTATAGTCCTTACTTTAATCCTGGCACTGGGACTTGGGGGTCTTTGTTGATTATTCCCTTTTCACAGAATCACAGAATAGTCCATGTTGGAAGGAAATCTGTAGATCATCTGGTCCAACATTCTGTGGAAAAGTGAGCCTAGATGAGATTCTGTGAAACTTCTCCATTTTGCCCTTTTCATTTTTGAACTAGTGGAACAGAGCTGGGGCCAGTACTCAATGGCTCCCTTTCTCTTTTACAGAAAATGCAACTCCATTTCCTCTTCTTCCCTTTATATCATTCTGGAAATATTTGTAGCCATCCACTGTGGTTTTCTAGTCCTGAGAATTTTCCCAACAAGTTTCTGTAATTCCTATCACATCATAAATCTCCGAGTGGTCACAGAGTTCCAGTTCCTCCTGTTTGTTGCACAGACTACGTGTGCACTTGCCTTTGGAAAGGCTTGGGGAGGATTCCACACTGCTGGAATGGTGGTAGGTGCTCTGGCTGTGCCATTATAACCCAGTGATAATCACTTGTGCATGCTTCAGTGAAATGGTCTGACATTTTGTTTATCAGTAGCATTTATTGTGATGGAGAGAAGCCACTCTGTTTGATTCTGCTGCTGCCAGTCAGATACATTCAAGTATGAAGGGAAAAAAAAACCTGTAAAAGGATCAAATGAACAAAAGTTTTGATACTTTATCAAGTACAAAAGTTAAATGACTTGTTCTATAAAGGCGCTGACATTTTTTAAGAAACTACCTCCTCCATTTGACATTTGTGGGTTTCAACAGAATTTTAATTTTATATACTCTTAAGAGCTTTCTTTTCATGAGATAAATGCAATTAAACATCTGTTCCCTGCAAGATATTATGGGTCAACTGGTTTAGATTACTTCAGTTCATAGAAATATAATCATAGCTAAAACACTTTGAAAAACTTATTTAGCTGGATCACTAGGTCACAGCACTTAGTATTGCTAGTTGTAAGATTAGCTTACCGTAAAATAATTGAATTTTCCCCAAAATCATCTACTAAAGACACTGGTTTTAGTAAACATGAGATAAGGAAAAATTTTAAAAGGCACATCATTAAAAATTTATGCTTACTCTCCATGGAAAATGCCATTTGTAGTAGAAGCCTGTTTTGCTTGTGTTTCTCTCTCCTGGTGGTTTTGAACTGCCTCATAACTGACGATATTTATTAAAAAAACACCTTTGTTTGATTGAACAGGTTGAGATGTTTCATGAGGAAGACATTTAATCAGCAGAATTCTACACATCAAACTTACTTTTGTAGTCTTAAAATACACAGTGTAGTCAATGCATGTGTTAAAAATAAAGCTTTCCACCAAAAAATATTTCCTGACTATTGAAACCCTGGACTACACAAAAAAAAATTTCCAGATTTTTATTTTGCCATAGATTTTTTTTTCCTGTGTGACATCCAAAATAGCCACAAAACACAGATCTAGACAGGAGTCAGCCCAGAGCAACCCTGTACATGTTGTGCATTACCTACACAGATGTTTGTGAAAATTAACTGGGAAAAGCAGGTTCTCCTGTTTTTTCTTGAACAGCATACTGTCCAAGAGGGTGAACATGATGTGAGCACAGCAAATGGCTGCTCTGAACAGCTTAGAAAACTCCCTGCCTGTTTATAAAGCACAGTTTTGGTGCCTGTCACCACCTTTCTCCTCCAACTAAAGCACTGTTCAGCATTCATGGGAGGTTCTGCTCAGCTGCTTGCATCCTTCATACTCTGAAATGGAGACATCTGTGGGTTTGAAACTCCTTCAGGGCTGAGATGGTGATTAAGACTAAGCACAGTGAGTTAAATTTGAATGTGAAATGAAACAGGAGTTAAGATCCTAAGCAGCTTTGAGGATCTGTGCCCAAGCTCATAAAATGCAATTAATTAGTGACTAACAGGGGACTCTCTAAGGCTCTTCCATCCTTGAGGTTTCAGTATGACATCTCCCCTCCTTAGCCTATGTCACATGCTCTAAAGTCATCATTTTGCCACGTAAGGAGTCAGACACATTTACAGGCTCTTTGATCTAGCATAACTCCATGTAAACCTTAGCACACATGTGGGTTTGGCAGGGAAGGAGTGGGACTGAATGCTACCAGGCCTTCAGCACTGACACTTGTTAGGGCACTGCTTAACCACTCCTGGTCTGCTGAGCTGTAGCAACCAGCACGGATTGCTAAAGCTAGTGGAAATTCATTATCGCCATCGAAATGTCATTAACACTTTTCCCAAGGATTATATATACCTTTAGGTGTCAACATACTCCAAACCAGTGTTCAAGGAAATCAAAAGCAGAAATTCCAGGGAAGAGGCATTTATTGATGATAAAATTGTATGAGGGCCAACAGATGTCACATAGGCATGTGGCTCTAATTTGGCACTTCTTGCCATCAGGAGGAACCTCTTGCCGAGCAGATGTCATTTCTAATCCTGTCTTTCATGGGTGCCTGTGCCCTGTTGGAATTGGCGTGCCAGTTCAGAAGCAGGCTCAGTGCCATGAAAGCAGATGGTCATGAGCACAAGTCATGCTACAAAACTGGTGCTTCTAGAAGTGTGGGTGCTGAGACTGAAGGACTACCCAGGAGCATCAAAATCTTCCTATGCAGGAAAATTCCCCCTAAGTCAGCTGATACATGCCATTAGTGCTTTAGTGGTAGTACAAAATGGATATTATCTGTATCTTCTTTCTGGTTATTTTTACTTTTGGCCAGCCTCTGGTGATTCCAGTGATCATTCTGGCAGCTGAGGGCATTGAATAGTGTAAGTGTCTTTGGCAAAAATGCCATCAATGCTTGGTGTTACTTTGGGAGCTCTACAGTGCCTGGGAATTGCTGTGGTGTGGAGGACTACCCTGCTGGGCAAAGAAGAGGAAAAGTGGCCCTCGGACCTGTATTCATCCAAATCCTCTGTAAGACAGTGCATGACTGCGCCAGACAATACCTGAAATAAATCTGTGCTCCTGTTTCACTTCACAAGCTTTTTACTTGGTACAGAGAGTAGCATTTTGCCTAAAATATTCAGCCTAAGTCAAAATTTTGTTGCACTGAAGACAACACCTCAGTTGCTCTCACTGGGATCAAATACCATTTTTTTTACAAATTCAGCCTTCAATAACAATTAATTTTGGAAAATTTACAGAACACAAGATCCCAGAAAACCTGGTGCTTTGATAGAGCTGCTTATTTACTCTGCCAAAATGAACCTTAGAGGAATTTAAGTGTTTAACTGATCTGTAATATGTTCTTAACACGTCAGCAAAAAGGGCTTCTAAAACACCATGAGTGCGTGCTTGCTTTCAATTGTATCTCAGGTTTTAAGAACCAGCCCTCGCTACAATTAATTGATAGGCTTCAGTAACTGCAGAGTAAGATCAGGTTACTCAGATCTGATCTGTTAGGAATCTTAATCCATATGTCCAGGACAAGCATGCAGCAGGTATGTTTCTCTCTTCTCAGTTAGAGAAGCAAACATTTCCCCAGTAAATATTTCTACTGCTTCACCTCCTCTGAGTACCACAAGAGACACTTCAGTGGAGGATTCGTGATGTGGGATATTTCTTGTCACTGTGATCCTCACTGAATGAGAAAGGTTTGCAGGGAAGATTTGGTCATGAATGACCTTTGATGATTCAGCCCTAGGTTGTGCCAGGAGATTCCCGTTTCAGAAGAGAGATTCACAGTGATGTCTCTGGCCCATTTTAAAAAGTCTGTGCAGCCCAGGTATCTTTGGAAGGATTCCAAAAACCTTGTATTATCCTTTCTGACAAATATTACAATTTACTCCATGTGCTGTGGGGTTTTAGTCATCCAACTATGCAAAAGCTCTCAGCTAGCCAAGCAGCTGTATAATCCACGAGTGGCAGGCAAAGATACCACCAACATACGGTGCAACTTTATTACATAATAAAATGCTCATCTTTCCTGATAGAGATGTAACATTTCACCAGAACCCAAATAAAATGGGTTATGTGATTCCAAAGTCTGTCACAGGCAGCAAGTTGTCTGCAACTCCCAGTAACACATGCAGAAATTTTACTTTGTGGTGAAATTTTCACCTTGCCCAATGAGGCTGGTAACACGAGGGAACAGTACATAGTTCCACTCAAGTAAGAAATGCATATAGCTGGATCCTAAAATATATATTTTATTTGGTGATGTGAAATGAATTAGTTAACATTGATACAAGGAGGTGTATCAGCAGAAGGCTGTATTTCTGCTATCTATTATGTATGAAGGACACTCAAGATGGGTTTGTGCCACAGAAATTAATCTAGATTTCAAAAACTCAGTGTCATTAAAAACAGTAAGTCATGTTAAGGAAGGAGCTTCAATTCCACTTGGCAGAGGCAAAACATCTCCACTTTTCTTAAACCCCCTTTGATGTAAGTGAGGCTGAGCTGAATGACCTCCTTTGCCAGTGATGTGGAGCATACACTGCCCAGCTCAGTGGGTGCTTCTTGGCTGCAAGTCCAGCTGTGCTGGTGAGAAAAGGAAAGCCTGGAAGCCAGGCTAAGCTTGATCCCTCACCCTCTTCTTCACACTGTGACTGTGGTTTTGTCTATTCTAACCCTCTCAGGAAAAGCTGCTATGGTCAGCCTGGGTTGTGTCAGGATGAGCTGGCCTGCAACACTTGGTCAGCTTTTGTTTAGCAGTGAACATACAGTCTGATGGACCAAGCCTCAAACAAAGGCCATGTATGCAAGGGTATCCTGCTGCCAGTGCTGAGTTAGGAAAGCACAGCCTGAAGAGGTGATGCTTCCCTCTGCCCTGCCAGATACACCACCTCTGTCTTTTGCAGCTCTTCCAGCATTGGTCAACCTTGCAGGATTTATGCTTCAGGTTCTCAACAGCTTTCTGCACAGCCACATCCAGGGGCCCAAAACCATCTGACAGCAGGTGACACAAGAGAAAGGTGCTTGGCCTCAGGACTGGAGGGCACAGGGAGGAGGATGGGCATGCAGCAATCTCTTACAGATGTGTTAGCGTACAAAAGCCATAGCTGATAATAGCTGTCATTAATCATCAATGATGGCACCAAACTCCCTGCCTAATGATGAAGGGGTTGCCTCAGAGGTAAGCATTGGCAGTGCAGAGACCCAAAGCTATCCAAAGCTGTGCTGACAGGCACTGCAGATTTGGCTACTTATTTTGGTGGAAATTATCAACCTGAATTATTAACCTGAATTTAAAATTCAAATTTTCATTTCTGAGTGTAAAGACTTTTGAAAAATCAGATTTTATAATGGTGTGTGGTCAGGCATGAACCTTCTCTAAAATAAATATTTTACATTAAATTATTGCTCAAACATCTTTGTCTGAGCCCAAAAAAAAATGCAGTGAGAAAAAATACTTTGAGCTAAGCAAGTTAGGCTGAAGCATTCTGTGGGCATCAATTCTTAAGCATCTTCTTGTTCTGGATGGAAAAGAAACTTGTCATGAGCTGGTCTCTAATCTCCTGCATACTTGGCCTGTTAGGAAATACGAGGCACTAGCTGTCTGAAAGACAAAAAACCCCAATTAGTCAGCTAGTAGTCTTATCTACTATCATAACATCTTAATGACATGGTTAGCCCTCAGGGCTAATGATCACAATGTACCTCTTGGTCAATAGCTTTGTCTCAGCTTGAGCTACGGAGCTGTATGTTCAATCGTGTCTCTTGAAAATTACGCTGTGAAACCTCATACTGAAATATACCATGTTGGACTTCAAAACAGCAACCCTTAAAGTAGTGAAATAAAAATCTCAGCCGACAGGTTGCATATCTGGTAATCATTCTGTAACATTTATTTCCCACTTCGCATGTAACAATCAGGAATAAAAAATGGGCATTAATTGAAGGATGGCCAATGTTCCAAGTTAATGAAAAGTGTGTCCTGCAGGTTTTGGTTCTAAACATCACTTGATTATTTCCACTAGTCTAGGTACTTTTCTTATCAGATCATTCCCCAGGGCAGTAATTTTAAATTTCACTTTGTGCTTGTGCTTGTACTTGTGCTTGAAAACTGGGGCACAAAAGTGCAGCCTAGTAAAACCCAGAGGAATAAAACATCCCAGTGTTTTGCAGGCAAAAAAAAGTCTTTGCAATCTTATTCATCATCAGGTTTTCCTGCTCACTTCTCTGTCTCTGCTGTTTCCTTGCTGTGTGAATTTGGAAAGTGGCTTAAATCCTCTTTTAAAGCTTCTCCAGTTCTGTCACTGGGAAGTGATTTAGAATTGCTGAGTGGCATCACTGATGCAACAACTAGACGTAACTTCATTGTCATTAACTTGTCATCTAGTACTGTCCAAGGATCTTTATGCTGGAAAGGCCTTCCTATAACCCTGGGTAAATGTTAGTCCTTCAGGAAACATGCACAATGCCAGCATGTTCCCAGTGTCTCAGAGTATGATTACAGCTGTGGCAGGAGCTATCAGCTCCAAGCCTCCTGCCAGCACAGGGAATGCTTGATCTGCTCTGAAGAGCTGGAAACTCACTCGGTGTTGTAGGCTGCACGTAGCAGCCCGCAGGACAGGGAGCTGCAGACGCAGCTGCACTCATGCTGTAACACTCCTCTGCAGCTGGTTTGTCAGCAAGACAGAGACCCATAGGCATTGTCAAACAAGCTGCTTTTCTAGAGAGGATGCAAATTCTCCAACAAAAGGAGACTTTATTGCCCTTGGCTGCAGACAGGGAAATCTGTAGCTGCAGGGCTCCAGAACACAGCCCTTCCTATCGTTGTCTCCTCTCAGATCAAGATCTGCCACAAAACATGGCCCAATTTATTTCTCATCAAAGAAAGAATTCTCCTCATCTAGGTTCCTGCTAGTTTTACAGTTATCCATATTGTCATATGATATTTCCAGCCTTTTTTATAAATATTTGTAAATAATTTCAGAAAAAGGACACCTCTAAGAGGCACAAACTCCTAGTGACATATACAATAGAGTCTTTGTTTTCTGAGGGTGAGAAGTCCTTTAAATGAGCGGCTGCAGGGCCAGATGGTGAAAAGAATGGTGACAGATATGGAAGGAGAGTGGTTCAAAGACATCTAGGAGCCAGTGGGATTTCGGTCATGGTTTTCTTTGAATGTACAGCCTCCAATATGTTCCCAGCCCGAATTTCTCCATGTCTACTGGCAAACAAGTGTAGGGGAAGAGTGGCTGCAGCTGGGACCCTCCAAAGTAACTGCAAGTCTTCAAAAGAATATTCTTCTTTTCTGTATCCTTTTTTTCAGAAGCAGAAGAGGAGGATTCCTTGGGGCTCATAGGGAAGAGGTGATAAAAGTGAGGCTGGAGGCCTCTAGCCCCAGTAGATCGTTAATAGCCTGTTAAACACTACTGCAAAGTCAGCAGTGCTGCTCCTCATAGAGAACAGATTCTGCAAAAATACAGGGCCTTTTATGTGGCATCCCCCAAACAACTCGCCAGGTGCTTCAAAGGCAAGCAGAGTCTCCCCTGGTTTAGACAGAATGCCAAAGTAGAGGAGTAGGAGGGAAGAGGTACAATGCAACAAAAGATGTGGTCACCTGGAAACTGTTCACCCACTGCGCATCTGGTGTTGCTGTACAGGCTTTTACTGAAAAATAAGAGGTGGTATCATGGAAGGGCAGATGCTACTGATTCATCTGCTGCGGATAATAGTGAGAGGCATTATTTCATGATGGACTAACGGGTAACATCTGATGAATAATCTTTCTGATTTTCCTGTAAGTTGATTCCTTGAAGTAAAAGGAAACCTTTATTTTCCTCCTAGATCATGAGGAAAATGCATTCTACTAATCTTTAATTTAATTTCTTCTTTGAATGCTGTCTGAACTCTGGAATCCAGCACTATGTGTAGCAAGGTGAAACTCACCTACCTCTGCTCCTGGGGAACTAGATGCTGCCCTAGTGATGTCCAAGAAGTGGCAAACATTTGCTTTTTGGGGCACATTATACACGCATGTGTTGTTGTACCCCACTGTATCTTTCAGATCTCCATCTATGTGTGAAGAGCAAAGTGGGAGATAATGTCTCTTAAGTTAAACACTGACCTTTATCTCCTCAAATCCTGGGTGTATTGATATGGCTTTATGGTGAGTTGACCTTGGCTGGCTGTCAGGCACCCACTCTGCTGCTCACTATCTCCCCTCCTCTACAGGACAGGAAAAAAATGAGGTGAATAAGACCACAGGTAAAGACATGGAGATCACTTACCAACTGCTGTCACAGGCAAAAAATCTTGACTTGGAAAAAAATTATTTAATATATTAACAATTAAATTAGACTTGAAAGGTGTGAAACAAAGACAAAACAAAAAACTAAAATAGCTTTCCCCCACCCCTTTTTTCCAGTCTCAACTTCATTTCTCCCTTCCTAAGTCCTCTGCCTTCTCCATTCCATCTCCGCATCGAGCTTTTTTTCCTTGCATTTTTTCATCGGAAGGGCTTGTCCAAGCTGTGTGGCTGGTTCTCTCCAGGCACTGGCGTCTCTGATCCAGGGATCCTATGAGGCCATATTTGTCGGCCTTCTCACCCACTCATTTAAGAAATTAGGAGATCTCTTATGCTGTGTTTTAGACAGAAAAAAAAGTTGGTAGCTGGCAGCACTTCATCTTCAATACCTAGAAAAACTTTCTATTTGTTTTTTAATAAGAGGTTATGTAACTCCCCTGGGCACCTTGTACTTCAATGAGGGAATTGCTTCCATTTGGTCAGATTTGCGAGTTGAAATGTTCTCCACATAATACATTTTTCAATTGAGAATAAAGGGTTTCCATTAAAGAACACTTGAACAGCATTTCTCTGCAAATAATAAGAATAATTTACTCTTCAAGGTTAGTGCTTCCGCAACTGAAACTTATAAAAAAAATAGCTGAAGAAAGAAAAAACATTACTACAAGTGGTGCTTCCCAAACTGACTGGGTAAGCATATACACAAGGCCACTTCAGGAATAGCTTCAGGAGGGTGATGCAGACAGCCTGAGGTGGACATACGTGCTGCAGCATCCCCCCAGCACCTGCCAGAACAGGGGTGCTCGTGCACAGCTGCAGAGGAGACTGGGCTAGGCTGGGCCAGATTGTCTGCTGTTGTGACTTTACAGAATCAGCAGTGTTCTGTCAGCAGGTAATTCAGTTAAATGTTTCTTACACAGGTGAAAAATCCATGTAGTTTGGCTATTCAACACCGACATGATGTGCTGAGGGGTTGTTATGTGCACAGCTGGGTAAAGGTGACAAACGCTTCAGGTCTTTCTGTTCCTGCATAGAGGAACACTACACTGTTTTGTTTGAATTTTTAATGTGGCTTGAGAAAGGTTAAATATGTTTGTAGAGGTCCATTTATACTGCAGATCCACACTTTAAATTAAGATTTATATGCAGGCAGCCTCAAAAACACAGCAAAACTTAAAGCTGTTTCCTCAGAGCCAAAAGGTATATTCTTCCTTTATCAGAAAAGAGGATTTTCTTTTCCAACCTGCCTTTTTTTGTCTAGCAGATTTTCAGTAAAAGGGCAAAAAAAGAAATCTCTCCTTTACTTGCACACTTTCAAGAAGCCTATGTCTTAAAAATACTGGAGACTTGGACATGTCAATTATTCATATAACAGTATCATTTTTCCTGCAGGCAGTACCTAACCAATATTATATTGTGTCTTTGTAAAACAATTGAAATAAAAATTACAGGCCATTTCTGACATCCTTTGTATTTCTTGCCACTATCTCCACTCGTTTTTTCAAACAAAATGTTCATTCTTTTGCAAATGTCCAAGTCCAGATCTGCTGTAATCTTTTGCTCATCTTAGACCTTGTAGACAGACAGGTAAAAACAGCACTCCAACTTTTCCTTTCTCAAATGTTAAGAAAATATTGTTTTCCTTATGTCTACAAGGAATCTAGGATGTCATTATTCCCTAGATGGCAAGTTCAGGAGGAAACCAAAACCATTAAAAGTTTTTAAAAAGGTCAATATAAGGCGGAAAACTTGGCAACTTAATATTTGTTATGAGAATATTATTGAAGTGGATATGAGAGTTAAGGCAGAATTTTTCCTTTGCTTTTTATCTTATTATTTAAATGTCTGAGTGTGATCTGAGGGACTCTTTATGGGAAGTCCCGGTCTGGCAGGAGAATTTGGAACTTTGCACCACAGAGCCTTGGTATTCCCCTTTATTTCAAACACCAGCAGCTCCCAAGAAATAGGATGAACGTGTGGTGTGGCTCCTGTAGCAGCTACAAAACCATAAACAACTCATCCATGGAGTTATTTAGGAATTCCTTTGTTTCTTTATGAGCACTGTACACATGTACCTTTATAGAGCTAGACCAAGAGGAGGTCTTAAGTTCCTGCTGGAATCAGACTCTAACAGCTGCCAAGAATTAGCATTTAAGTAAGTTGTTGGGAACTCTTTATTTCTACCTAAAGGTTTATATTGGAAAAAGTCCATGTAACTTAGCCCCAGCTGCAGTGAGAATGTGTCATTGTAGATTCTAATTGCTGATAGAAGTTCGGTCTGCCACAGTTCACATACATTTTTTATGGACTTATAATTAGTGCAATTCCGGTCTCCTGCAGGTTCCACCTTTGGAAATGAAGAGCA
Organism: Vireo altiloquus; assembly: GCA_013396875.1. Taxonomy (NCBI): domain Eukaryota; kingdom Metazoa; phylum Chordata; class Aves; order Passeriformes; family Vireonidae; genus Vireo; species Vireo altiloquus. The sequence continues at coordinate 1,049,312 of VZRF01009394.1, forward strand.
GACCACCCCTAGGGCGTCTGCACCTTCTAAAGATGTTCCCAAGGGGAGCAGCAAGAGCACGACGCAGGCATCGAGCAGCACAGCGACTCCACGCAGGAGCTTACTGCCAGCACCAAAAACTGCCGCAGCTCCCACTGGTAAGTGCTCCAAACACCACCTGTGCTAAGCCAAGAAATGCAGAAATCTTGTTGTCATGCTGTTTCACTGCTTGCTTTTAATTAATTTTCATGCCATCCTTGAGCTCATTGCCAGTGTGCTGATTTGGACTCCATTTACTGTAGTCTCTTTTAAACACAGTCAACAACACAGCTATAATCTTATTTTGTGAGCTATGTGTGGAGTTGAAGGCATTTACTGTCCCTAACTACACGTATCAGAGATTTAGTGTATATATTGTTGATTCTCACTCAGCAGCTTTTTGAAAACATTGCGTTGCTTTAGAGACCAAAGCATTCCACTGAGCAGATAATTCATTGCTAGGTATGTTTGCAGTGATGAGAATATTGGCCTCTAGGTTTAAGCAATATTTGGTTTTTTCACTCAGAGAGGCAGAAGGAGGTAATATGCAAATAAAGCAAAAAACCCACACCTAGTCTTGTTTCCAAATTGTTTCCTTGCCTAAACTCTCCTTCTGCTCAATTCAGTTATGTCTCAAATGATCAACTCCATCAAGTTCAGATTAGATCTAACAGTTTAGATTCCAAAATAAATAATTTTGTCCAGGCTGGCTCTTACTCAACAGTGTTTCATTTCTATAAGTTACATTGGGTTTGATAACACATGCAAATGGTGCTGGGCAGGAAAAATCAGTGCAAAATATGAGACAAAGGCTTTACAAATTGCTAGTTCTTGACACCTGGTTTCAAGATAAATTAACCTGTTGTAGTGGTTTGACCTTGGCTGGACACCAGATACCCACCAAACCAACCAAACAAAGGAGGTAAGTACAATAAAAGGCTCATGGGTCAAGATAAGGATGAAGGGATAACTCAGCAATTACCATGTCATAAACTTGCCTGTTTTATTCTGGAAGGAAGCTAAACATGGAAGTAGGATTACCTGTCTGTGTTATGCAAACAGTCAGACACAGTTCCTGAACAGGGGCAGCTGACAAGTTTAGGAAGTTGTTATTATATATAACAGAGAGAAACAAAAGAAATATTGTTAGTCCAATGCTCTGGTTTAATTTTTTATGAGCCAAGTTAGCAGCATGTATCTGTGGCCAACTCCTGACTTTTTTTTTCTTTTTGTTTTTTTGTTATCGCAGTGTCATGATTACTCACAATGCTAAGCATCTGATAAGAGCAAATGTTGAAATAAATCAAAGAAATTATGAAGATAAGGTTTTTTTAGCAGTTCTAATCTTGCCCCTCTTGCAATAGCAAAGGAACACTGGTTATAGATGCCAATGTGATGCAGATACCTACAGAATGTAAATTTTTCTGCTTAGGTATCCTTTGGACAGTAATTTCTATAGGCTTGATGTTGCATATATATTCAGCACCTGTCCAGCCTCCTGTGCAAGACACTGCAGTTACTGAAGTGAAGAGCTTAGAGCACTCCACAGTTACAGCTGAGGAGCACAGGCACTACGTGTACTGCACACAGCATATTTCATGAAAGGAAGAAGAAAAGTATTTCACAAAGAGGATGGCAGTAGTTTCAATATAAATAATATTTCTGAAAGAGTGCAATATCAGGTAACGTAAAAATTACAGTTGTGTTTCAGAGACATACATAATTTCATCTATGTATGAATAGTAAATTAATCCACAAATGAAATATCTACCTATATTAATGAATCAAAAATGACCATCAAAATCACATGAAAACTTGTAAACATGAAATGTATTAGATCTTACTTGAGAAGACTACCTGAACAGTAAATTTTCACTTAAAAAAAAATAGAGACACAACTGCTCGAGGGAGATTATACTCCTGATATTTCACTAAAAGTGCTTGTGAAATAAATTGGACTGCAGGGAATAAAAATATATTTAATTAATGAAAATAGACTCCTTTAGCTGCTGCTGTGCAGCAGATGATGCTGTGCTTCAGATGATCAAAAAATAATTCTGGCATGGGACAATAGCAGTGGAAGATTGTTGTCATGCAGATTGTTTTGCAGGCATGAACTGAAGGCCTTTCGACTGGTCTATGAAAAGAATGCACTTAATTAAGTTTCAGTGTATTGCACAGCCCTTTTTATACTTACATGCTAGTCCATTCATAGAAAAAAGAAAGCACATACCTGATTAGAAAAAGAGAGGCCTTGTAATTTCACTTAAATATATTAGTTACTTTGGGAAGTAAAGTGATACTGTAACTAAAACTTACCATTTCTATATTTCTTCATATTTTGTTTAACTGCAGGTGAAAGCAGCTCTCCATCAGGAACTTTGTAACTATAATCTAACTCTGAAATTCATAAAGGCTTCCTCTTTCCACAGATGTTGATAAAAATATATAGGACTTGAAGCATACAAATATTAACTTTTTGGTTTAAATTTCCCTTAAAATGGGAGAATATCTTTGCAAAAGGCAATGTTCAGAGTCTCAGTTCTGTTCAGAGTCTCAGTTCTGTCCAGAGGCTGGACCTGCCACCCAGCTCTCTATGAAATCAAAGAGCTGAGGGATTTTATATTTTCTATGCCCTATTACGGATTTTGGGGTGTGTGTATAATGGGATTCCTATTTCTATTTGTTTATTTTTTAATGTTGGTCTCACAGACAAGTGACTGTTATCACCCATAAGAAACATCCTAATTTGAGTGCAATGACAGTGGCAATAAGGAAGTAATTTGAGCAGCTTGTTTCTACTTGTCCCACTAAATTAAAGACAATCAAAAGCATTGTTCAAAAAACTCACCCTGTTAATTCCTGTGCTTTTACAAGTACCAGTAAATCATATGTAACAGGACAGGCTGTTAAATGCAATCAGTCAAGATGAAAAATAGGAGGCCACTGTTATCTCAGCTCTCACCAGCAGTCTTATAGTGTAAAATGTGCTTCTTTTGATGAGATTCTGCAAAATCCAGACAGCACAACGTCAGCAGGATGGAGAGGGATGAGCTGAGGTCAGCTGAGGGGGGAAGAGTGAGCACCAGCACTCTTGCAGGGATGAAGGGAGAAGAGTCTGCTGCTGCTTTGTTCCCCCTTGCAAAGCCTTTCCCTTCAAAGCTGAATAGCAGTGTGCAGTGGGTACATTCATGTTGCTCCTGTACTGAACGCTGGGATATGCAGCACTACCTTGCAGGTGCATGTGGGACATTCAGCTGCAAGTTTTCCTAACTCTTGTCTGGGAACCACTCTAAAACATGCCATAGCACAACTGTGTGAGGAAGAAACAATAAAATGCCATAGGATCCATGCAAAACGGCAGAAAGAGAAGGAGTAGTTGTTTTAACTCTTAAACTAACGTTGGATGTTTTGAATTACCCTGAGATTTTCTATTCAGTCCAAAGAATTATTAGTTTTGTCGGGTTTATTTTTTCCTTTATTTTTGTAAACACAGGCTAAAGAGACTTTTCTTCTTTAATACAAGGCAATTGCTTTCAGACAAGACAATGATAGAATCATTGTCCTTTTTTTCTTATCAGATTGACTTTAAATTTGAAACAAACACAAAGAGAAAAGCACAAGCATTAGCAGTTTCTACTTCGACAAATACATAGTCTTTCTTCCACATCTACTTATTTATTCAGTCTTTCAATTACTCATAGATCACAGGAAGTAGAGAGCCTCTAGAGAGAATTAGACTGCTCTCATTCTACAGAACCCATCATATTTCAGCTCTGCTCGTTTTGTCTCAAACAATGCATGCAGGGATGTGTCATTACTCACCAAGGACATGACTAGTCGTGGGTATCAGGGGGAAAGGCAGGAGAAAGCTCAAAGGGGCTCTCTGTGTCTGTGAGTGACTGAAGACATTTGCTTGGCTTTTTCTTTTTTCCTAAACTTGCAGACTGCATTAGTTAACTTATAAAATACTCCTGAGAACAGCTGGAATCCATCTGAATGCAGTCAGTCCCACTGAATAGTTAATAATGTCTACATCATGTTAGGATTTGTTTTGGAATAAATACTCAATGTACAATTTGTTAGTGTGCTTTCAGTCTGAAGTATGAAAGCAAATTGAAGCCTATCCCACTGTTCTGGCTTTTGAAGACTCAGAAAGGTACAGGCAATTACAAGTGCTGATTCTGCAGTGCTTGAGAAGATGTCTTGGATAAGGTGTATTTTGCTGTGGTTCCTAGGCTAGCATTCAGCACTGCTGGGGGAATGGAGAAGTGGCTTTGTTCGTCTGCTGTTTTTCTAGGTGATTTCTGGAATGTTTTGCCCTGTGTTTCTAGTTATTTTGCACTTGGTCCTTCTGTTTCATTTGAAGCAGGCTGTGTATGTTAATTAGGAAATGTAAATACCATTACAGAACTGTGTGTTTAGAGGCCTTTTCCAAAAGCAAGTGTTGTAAGCACACTAGTAGGGAAGACAAACAAGTATTTATGCTCATTGTTATCTTATGGCCTGAAATAACCATTTCTTTACACAAGCATAGCTTTTAAAAGAGGGGAAACATTGGGAGATTTCTAATCTTAAATGGGATGTAGATTCACATAAAAATTAGTAGTTTGTGGCTTTGATCACTGGCTGCCAGAAAGACAACTTCTCATTGCATGAGCTCTGTCAGTGGTAGGAATTGGCAGAGCCTTGGAAACTGTTCTACGAAGCCTGGAAGTTAATGGTGGTTCCTGCTATGCCAGGAGCTTTTTGCTGGGAAGCTCAGTGCTAAGAGCCCTGATTATGCAGCCAGGAATAAAGCTAATGTACAGGCATTTAACTGGAGTTCCATTATTTCCAGTCTGTGGGCAATAACTCTAAGAATTTGAAGTAAATTTTGTTCCAGATCAGATTAAATAAACATTATAAAAGACAAATTTAGAAGACAATCAAAACAGTGTGCAAGTTCAGGAAATAGACACTTATGGTGCTTAATTTCCTTTTGTTATTTAATTTTGTGTATTTTTTATTATTTCATGATTGCACTCATAACACCTTTTGACATTTCAAAATATTTATGACAGAGTATGATTTGAGGTTTTACATGGGTTTGGGCCTGTAATAACGACTGAAAAATGTTTGTCTTTTTTCTCGAGTTACCATGGAGCATCAGACTTTTTACGTGCATTTTAGTCTTTGAGTTACTTCTAGTGCACTTCAAGCTAGAAAAGATCAAAGTACATAACCTCCTGCTGCACCATACCCTGTGGTACCACATATTATGCTAGTTACTGCACCAATGCTGTCCCTCAGATTTTTTTAAACCTGAAATTTTGTATTTCTGTGAAATGACACATTCTGAGCCCAAACACTTGTAATCTAAAAAAATTATTTTCCCTGCAGGAAATCAGCATGTTTTCTGAATGTTTCTTTCCTGACCAACTAACAGCTGTTGTTTCAAAAGGCAAGAACAAGCCCCATTTTTAGAAAAGCATTCAGCTCAAGGTCTTATATGAGGTCTGATGCCAGGGATGGCTCTTCCCCTAAAATTTCCCAGTGGGTGATGAGCTTAGCAAAACGGTAACAGTTTGTTCCCGCAGACCGTCCTTCCTGTTGCCTGCTGTGTGCTTTCTAAATCCCTCTCCTCTAAGGAGGGCCACAGAGAGGCCACCAAGGCCCTTTTACTTATGAAGGAGAAGTAAAAGAAGTGCTAGTTCCGTGTGTCCCTGTCCCTGGCTCCTTCCCAGCCCGCTTGCTGCACTGCTGCTCCACCAGACCTTAGGAGCTCTCCTGGTCTTGTAATCTGAACAAGGGCACTAATCTTCCTTGTTATTAGTCCTATTTATCATTTCTTGCCCAGATATCTCTTTGCACCTTCTTTCTGCTGGTCTCCCACCTTCTGGGGCCAGTGTCTCCCGTGCAGCTGTCCCTGCTGGCCAGGACCCATGCACAGCTCCCACTGCTTTCCATGCAGACCCTGCCTTGCTCTCTGCAAAATCCTAGGATTCCTAGCTCTGTTTTCTTTCAACCAAGCTCAATTCCCCAATGAGGAGAATTGTTTCTCGTTTTGTGCTTAAGGGGGCTGAAGGAACTCCCCAGGCGTTCTTTATTGAAAATGTCTCAAAAACAAAAGTAGTTAATTATTTACGTGTCCTTTGCTGCTGAAACTCACACTTTTCTCTACCATTGCCTGTGTTTGGCACCTGGCATAGCAAAATTTATGGAGGAGCTCAGTGTATGGCCCATTTGTGCATTATATTTTTATTTTGAAAGCCCCAGAAAAGCCAAAGCCTTAGTACCGTGAAAAAGTAATGCTTGAATCCGTAACTATATAAGCTATGTCTTATAAAACAAGCCCTGGTTTTGTCTCACAGCTGCCATCTCAGGTTGGTCCTTAGTAATGAAAAGGCACCATAAACTTATTTTATGTCCTACTCTGTAGTACAGTACAGTGTGGTAAGGGGGCAGGCACAGGCAATGTCTATCTTCAGTCACTTCACTGTGAAAAGTATTAATCACAAATGAGAATCATAGCCTCAGCATGTTGTATTTATGAACAGCAGAGGAAATCTAGATGGACTAAAGATATGAGGAAGTGTTCAGTCTTTACCAGCCCCTGACAACTGATGGCGTGATTTGCCTATGAACACTGGAAGAGAGTCGAAGAGAGTTTTAGAACTTGTCCTGTGCTTCCCTCCCACAAACAGTTGGACATGCAGGTGCATGTGCTCTTTCCAGAAGCACTCTGCAAGCAAACGCTGAGAGATTGTGGTAGAAATTATGCAGCTCAGCTTCTGATGCGTGGCAAATGCTGTGTCTGCAGCTCTCTGCAGGCAAGTCCTGATGCAGACAGGAGTGGAAGGGTGAATGAGGCATCAGAAATAAACTTAATACTGGAACTGCAAATAGGTGTGGCTTTGGAGGGAGCAGAAAACCAGTAAACCAGTAAGTATCCCTGAAGATTATGATCCTCATATAAAATTATCATTTTTCTCTGCTTGTTGAAAAAGCCAGGTCACGTTTCCATTAAGCAAAATGGAAGATAGTGTTACCTTTTTCTCTACCAGTCATTAGGCACCACCAAGAAAACCTGATTTTGTTTTACTGCTTCAGATACTTCAGATTCTGTGGGACTTTTTCCCATAAGATGTTTCTGAACATACTCATGAGAGAGGGGAAAGTTAGTAAGGCAAACTGTGTTTTCCCTCTAGAACAAGTCATTTGCCTTAAATTTCTCTGTTTTTCCTGTGTATCCCGGGGCTGCAACACCATCCTTCAGGCTAAAATGCAACCCTCAACAAACACTAATAGTTAAGAAAATAAAAGCAAACAGGAAAATACATTATTGTCTCAGGGTTTTTCTTTTTATTGCTCTTTCTACTTACTTCTATGATGAATGTTTTCTTCTTGAAATCCTGTTTCTGTGACTGTCACACCATGGTCAAACAAGCAGGGCAGGACCTCATGTTACTGCACTCAGCATGGTCCCCACAGCTATTTTGATGGGAGCTGTGGGTGGGCAGGAGGAGCTGAGCTTGGGTGGCCGCTCTGGCTTTCAGGGAAAGTTGTATCTCCCTGCTACAAGAGGCAGTCTCTGACTGCAGAACTTTGACAGCTGGCAAACCATCCTGAGGCCCTAACCAGGGAGCTCCAGTGGTGGGATGAAAAGTAACAGAGACTGAGTTACCTCTCTGAAATATTCCATGCCCTGTTTCATCCCACACTGGCACAGTGTCTTGCAGGTTTGTGCACTGACTGTGCTTGCCCACCTCTGTCCCTGACTGACTTACTGCCCAGGCAGAGACCCACTCTCATGTGTCTGGGCAGCCACATCCAGCTGCCATCCAACACGTCCTGCCTGCTTCTGGCTCAAGCCTCTCTCTTGCCTACATGAGACCATCTTGGGAAAGCTGGTCTCCAGAAAAAGCAGCTTCCTTACCTATGGAAAAGGTGACAGGGAAGGGACGTGCAGGTAACTTCAGTCAGCTTTGCACCATCCTATTCCACTTCTCCTGCAGCCCGGAATGAGGTTACACAGCACTCAGATCAGAAAGGATGGGTTACCTGTGTAGTTGTTCGTGCCTTATTGGCATTTGTGGTGGTGCAGATGACTGGAAAGGCGAGATTGTGTGTAAGGCCTTCTTTTGTCCTTCTTTAGTGCCGTGCATGTCAGCTCAACCACGTGCATGTCTGTGGTTGCAGACGTGGCAGGTTGGCATCCAACCCAGAAGTGCTGTGTGGCATCATTCTGTGCAGAGCCCAGGATGCGTGCTGGTGAAATACTTACATTTGCCATTTCAGTATGTATCTTAGTGACACACTTCTGCACAGTTACGAACAGAATTATAAACCAGATGTCTTTCTACCTTTGTTTTTTTTTTTCCTAAAGCAGGTGTGAAGAAAGAAGTACAAAAAGATCAGGATGCTAGCAGACCAGCGGTCTCATCCCCTAAGAAATCAGCAGTAACAGCTACAAAACTCCATTCACCAGGTATTTATGAACCTGAAAGCACTGCTTCAGGAAAGATTTAAACTTGTTGACTTTGCATCTCTTGTTAACACACTCAAATCTGAGACCTACTACTGTTAAGTGAGGATTGATTGTGTCCAAGGTTCATTAAGCTGGCTACAGCAGGCTTTATCATACCAATGCATGAGCTGAACAGATTTTTGTTCTCTTTGTTATAACCATGCAATCGTCTCTCCTTCAAAACAAAGAGTTGTTGCTATTACGTGTTTAAGGGCACAGGAACATTTTTTTTTTATCATTCCAATTTTATTACATAAAAAGGGAAGAGAGAGATTTAGTGACATAAAATACACCTCAGGCAATTGCCTGGAGTGATAGTGTATTGCTCAGAATCTACTCTTACTTTTATGTAGAGGCACTAAATTTCCTGGGCTATTTCTATGCGTAACTGGAAAAGGGATTATCTGTAGAAATAACCTTCAAAGTGCTATTGGGATGTTGTCAACTTATCCCTCAATATTGGGCACAAACACGCGGTTGTAACATTTCTGAGGAATACCTTTTTTTACTTACTAAAATGAAGAGAACTCGTGTGCATTTATGTCTACTTAGTGTACATTAACAAATGGATAAGGTGCCTAAAGGCTTTTGTGAGGCTGGCCTCTGGTTGATCTAAACGCTTCTGAAATGAGCATGCATGGTCTCACCGATTTCATTGTGCTTGCAGTTTATCTTCTGTTGCCTCGTTTTTCAGACTCTGCTTGAATACCTGAAATGTCATCTCTACAGCTATATGATACTTGAGTTATAACTGTGGGGGATAGAGCCCCGTGTTGCTTCATTTGGTGACAAAATATGAAGCATGTAGAACGGCTCTCCAGCTCCTATGACTTGCACCAAGAGTCTCTCCATTATTACTAAACTCAATCTCTATTCTTTTCCTTCTCAAACAAAAAAATCAGGAAAATGGAAGGTTAAATTTAATCTTCCCAGGCACCAATAGGACCAACAAAATTCTTCTCCTTACAAAGATATTAGAATAAAAAGATGAACTCAACACTGTCCTCTGAGTCATATAATTTACAGGCTATTTTGCACATGGTGAGATCACAGAGAGGTCCAAAGAATTTGTTGCAGAGAGTGCCAGACCAGAAGCTCACTGATGTTTATAACGGTGGGAGTCCAATTTAAGCATCAGCACTGATGGAGGCTGTAGCAGCATGTAACAGCACAGCTGATTTGCTTCCACTAGGATTACAAAGCAAAATGGGGCACAGGACTACTTGTATGGTGTATCAGTATTGTCTTAAGGAGGTTCGCATTTCCATGGGTGACTTAATAATTTCCATGGCTTAAAATGTTGGCATATCCGATTCATGAGGCCTCAAAAGTTTCTTCATTCTTGTGAGAGGCTGAGTAACTGACCTCTATCCATCAGACTGATTTAGAATTTCTTCAGCTTGGTTGTCTGCAATTAAGGCAATCTAAATTTGTTTATCACTGTAAGGATCAAGTAGGAAAACAAAACTCATCTTTTTTTTTTTTAGAGTAGCCTTTGGCATTCTTTGAAATAACTACAGCAGTAACAAAGCAATAATGACAATTTTTCCATCTACTTAACAATTTTAAAAAATAGTCAAAGCAGCCTTTGAAGAAGACACAGAGTGTAGCTGGTGCTAAGGAGCAGTAACAGCCTTTCCTCCATCAGAATCACAAACTCCTGCATCATTTACACTTTTTGATGGGAGAGAATGTGTCTCACAGGTAACTCCACCACAGCTACATCTGGCCATGAAACAGGTTCTAAAATTTCTGAGTGCTCTTTCTAGGTTGTATTTGCCTCTGTTACTGGCCTTCTCACATTCAGTTTCTTTTAATCAGTGCTGGTTTTTGACTGTCATACACAAATTTTTTGAGCCTTGAATGTGAAGACTTGCAAGGGAGTTTTGAGATGCAGAGTCTTGCAGGGATCTAAATTTTATCCTTTGATGCAATACTATTCCTGAGATCTGTGTATAGGAGCAGGTGTCCACAGATGCAAGTGTTTTCCTGCCACTTCATTTTAGAATGGTGCCAACTGTTTCTGGCATCTGTCACTCTACAGAATGCTTGACATCAATTGTCTCGAAGTAATTTTCTCACTTTCCTTACCAAAATGTTGGAAATTGGACAGTTAAAAGGCGAATAAATTGCATTCTCTATCTAAATCCTCATGGACAGTGTTAATTATGGGTATATACTTGTTATGTCTCCTTAGTTCAAACACTCACGTAGATAAAAAAGACTTGGGAGTTTTGAAGTGGATCAAAGGGGTTCAGTGATTTCAGCATACATTGGATCTGCCCCTCTGGTCCCACCATCAGCAAAAAGGACATTGAGGATCAGGGCCAGCATCATTAATATATACCCTGTTTTGTGCAGAGCAACAGAAGAGAGACATCAATGGCAGAATAAGCTTAGTAAGCTGCCTTTCAGACCCAAATGAACCGAGAAATTCAGATTTATCCCTGAGGAGAATAGCACCGTTTAATTTACAAGGACAGCTTATAATACTGACAAGGACAACACAGAGATGTGCACTTCAAATCTTCCAGCGAGCAGGAAGGCTGGAAAGATATAAGACTAAGCAACCTGATGGGTTTCTGTTTTAATTAAAACTGAACTCATTTCAAGGGCTTTCCCCTACACTTCTCCCTAAGCCTTCTGTTGTAACATCACTGTCCTGCCTAAACAACCCAAGATTTTTTTTTATACTAAAAAGAATTTATGGCTGTTGCTTTTATGAATTTCTTTTTTTTGTTGTATTACCTACTGTACAGTTAAGAGCCCCTTGACATGAATGGAGGAGTCTGTAAGAACATTCCATTACGGCACAAAGAGGTTGCCTGGCTTTAAGTGACATAAAAATGTGTAGAGGGCAGTAGCTATGCTGGTTGAACTCTCTTAATGACAAAAACTCCTTGTGTTGTATTATTTAGGTCTCCAACAATATGGCATTAGTTTTGATGCTGCAGAACATGGTATTCTTTTTCACAAATGCAAGTCATGGACACAAAGATTTTCAAAGCGTTTTTTTGCACTTGTGGCTCTTTGCAGTTGCACCATGAGATGCTTGGAGACATGAGGGAGCATCTCTGCTAGAGCTGGCTCCCTGTAAGCTGAGCCTGGAGCCAGGATGTAGCTGAGCAATATAGAATATATGCTCCCAATGGCTGCACACAAGCTGGGGGTCTGAAAAAGTAGGAATAAACTCCTGGGGTATTGCTCTGGGGTAGCCATACTGTTCCCCTGCCTGATCTGTAAAATTGCCCTAAGGATCTATTTGCACACCCAGACCAGAGTCTTAAAGATCTAAAAGATCTGAAGCACATCTGACAAAATTACCTTGGGAATTTGTAATGCTCTGCTTTATGAATTGGCTCATATTCCTACCTTCAGAGGCGCCTCTGTGGAAGGATTCTTTGCCTTTTTAGGAAAGGGATAAGTAGTATTCATGGCAGAAGACTGTCCTCTACTACAATTATTGCTGGAGACTGGTTATAGACATGGTTTCTGTATTGTTTTTCAGGGACTGTATACTACAAGACCATAAAATTACAAACTGTCCTTTTTTTTCATATTCTTGCATACACAACCTTTTCTACTAACACAGAAATATTCCAGACCCATGTCCACCATCTCTGGTAACACGTGGGACAAATGTGTCAGACTCATATTTTCTCCCTCTTTCTTACTGACTTTATCTTCTAGGTTAAAAGCTGGAGAATAATGGGAGGATCTGTGGAAGACCAGAGGTTCCTTGGCTGGTATTCAGGAATGAGCTAAAGAGCATTAGCTGAGGCGTAGCAAAAGGGTAGCAAAAAAAGACTGAGGGCAGCAAAAAAAAAATCAGTAAGCTGTGCAAAGGTGATGCCCTGCTGGCCATAAGTGTTTGCAAAGGAGACTTCTCAGAAAGTAGAGAAGGTAAAGACAAAACAGATTTTCTGAGCAGTGGCTTGAGCAGCCTGATGCTATTGGAACACTGCCCCTTCTTGCTTCATCCTCATAACTGGGAATATCCGCAGAACTAGATAGTTGACTCAAGCAGGATGTGAACTTAAGAAAAACCCTCACTGCCTTGAAGTGGCTTATCATGAGTAAGCTTTAGTTCCTGTGCCATTGATGTGAATATGAGACTGTACTTGCACTGATACCCTAAACTCAAGCTACACTAGTGCTTTCACATCTTTGTACAGTGTCAGGCGTGCTTCAAGCCAACTTGGAGCACATCAGAGGAGCCAGAGTCTGTCTGGGCCTGGGCAGGAAACCATGTAGTGATTCTGGTGTGGTCGATGATGCTGAGAGAGCAGCCATGCAGAGCCAGTGATGTAACTCCTGTGCATTGTGTGGCACTTGGTGGCACTTCAGTACACACCTGATAAGTGCTGTAATTTTAGACACATTACAAAGGTGAGAGCAAGGGGAGCTCTCAAGGTAGACTGCAGTATTGTAGATAAAAAGTGATAGTGATATCCCAATGGCAAGCAATCCATACCGTGTTTGCATTCCGGGAGGGACAACTCCAGCCCCACATTGTCCTGTCTAGAGGCCAAATGAAATCTGCAAAGGCAAACTGGCACTTCCATCGAGTCACCAAGCTGGGGGTTCATGTGGACAAAGAAACCATATGTAGAGTATAAATGTCATCTAGCTGTTTTCCACATCCACAATAAGATAAGGTGAATCCTGACCTGGAAGTGCCCATTTCTCTCCCTGCCATTCAAGAGAGTCCAGCATCACACATCAAGAGGCAGACCTCTGTTCTTGTAGAGGTCTAGCAGAAGCGAGGTGATCCCTTCCTCCAACAACCTCAGCTCTCAGTGATAAGCTCTTAGGACAGCTCTCCTCAACCTGTAGAAGACTTTCAGGCTCAGAGCCTGAGGTGACATGACTGATAAAAAGCTTTGAGCTTTGGCCCCTAAAAATTAATATTTCACTGTGCTCTTGCTTTGTGTTTTTTTGGTTTTTTCTAAGATTAAAAATTCTATGTGAGTGCTACAGAAATTCTGTTTTCCTTTTGTAGGGATGAGGCCCAAAGGCCCTAGAAACACATAAGGGTCGTGTCTGTACATATGAAGTGAGTCACCTGAATGGTCTTTTCTTCTCTCCTTTGTAGGACATCCCAAGCAAAGGCCAACCACCCCAAGAAATGGATTCTCCCCCAAACCAGGAGAGGGTCGAGACACTGAAAAGCAGTTCGTTCAGAGACTGAAGGAAAAGTGTGATGAGCAGTCCCGGCAATTAATCAATATTCGAGATGAGCTTAAAAGGGCCAGCTGTGGCCTTGATGTCTTCGCTATAACAACACAGTACTTTTTCAGGCAGGTAAGTGCAGTGGGTTCTTCTTACCATTGAAAAGATTCTTTGCCTTTACACCTGTCACTTGCCCAAATTTATTCCACAGTATCTGAAAATTTGTTATTGGGACCAAAGCATGCAATTTCTTTATAATGATTATTATGAGAAGGAAATTTTTATTTCATAGAATCATAGAAAGGAAATCTGCAATGACAAAGGAAATCTAGCATCTCTGTCAAGTCACCAAGCTTGGGGTTTGGGTGGCCAAAGAACTATGTGTAAAGTGTAGGTGCCTTCCAATCTGATAAGCTGAATAATTTGATGCCCTATATTTGAAAATTAAAGTTCAGGAACTTGGAAAAGGAAGAATTTTGAGTGAAGTATTTGTTGTAAGGAGGGAGTTTTTAGGAGTAAAGGAGGTGAGGAAATTTAGAAGTCCCAGTCTCTGATTGCTAGCAGTGGTGTGGAAAATGTGACCGAGATATTAATACTTGTGAGCAACCACAATTGTTAGATGAAGGAAGCAATTTGATTTCCCTCAATACTTATCTACTCTTCACCATAAATCAGGCAGTGTCCCTGTTACAGGGTTGCCAATTCCTGAAGATGTTAGGATAACATTATCTCAGCATGTAGAAGATTATGCACAGCAGGTACAGGGAACATAAAGAAAAGGTTGCTGGTAATTAGAAAACCTTGTTTATTCACTCAACTCAAGTCAAAATGAATAAATTTTAAGACAACCAAAATAACCATGAAAGACTTGAAGGTATTGCTTGTTTCAAAAGCTGTTTAATGACCTGGGAATTGTAGCTGGTCACTGAGGTCCAGGCCTGGTTCACACGATCCCACATATTTTATAACATCCCAGGTTAAGCTGGTGTCCCAGCTACTTTGTAAAACAGGCAGACAATAACCAGCAGTAGGACCCAAGGTTCAGATTGCCTCTTTGTCTCCTTTTGGAAGAGACAAGAACACATTGTCTGTGTTAAATGAGAGAAAGGAAACCAAGAAAACAAAACCTAAATTCAAGCAGTCTTAAAAATTCTGAAATACTTTATTTAGTTTTGAGGTATTTTATATTAGTGGGAAAGGTTACTTTTGAATAAATAACCACAGTTCACACTGTTCCCTAAGTAGAAGCTGATCTTGCCTGGGGGAGATTCACTGAACTGAAAAAACAGGGAGTTTTTAAAATGTCCTAAATATTTTAAATATCCTCCCAGGAGATCTCGCCCCTCTCTTTTTCTTTAGACTTGACTTTTCTGTATTTCAGGACTTGTTGGGCATTTCTAAACACATTTGGGTGGGTTTTAGGGCTTTTTTGCTTGGGTTTTTTTCTTCGGTTTTTTGGTTGAGTGTTTTTTTTTTCTTCTTTTTTGAGCTGACTGTGGAGTATCCTTGTTTAAATCAGAGGAAAAAAAAAGGGCAGAGCATTGTCAGCTCAGCTTGGTCTACACATTTTCCGCTGGGGAGAGATTTTTCATCACATGCCTCATGCACAATTTGCTGAAGGAACTCTGAAAGCTTGGGCATATCTCCTTCATCTCCTCTGTATATGTTTTAAATGAGAGCAGCTGCTGCAACTGAGCTTTGAGGTGACTGTAATTCTGTGGGTGCATGTTGGATCTGTCCTGAAAATGCCTCCTAAATTGAACAACTCAGGTGTCTTTATTTAATAGCATCCTCTCCAAGTCCTGGCCAAGCATAGCCTCACCTCATGTTCCCAGCTCCCCTGTATTATCAGGCTTGCTGGAGATTGCAGTGATGCCTCTCTGAGTGCCTGAGGGTGAAAAATAATACACCTGTAGAATTTAAACACCTTCAGGTTCGGGCAGGATTAGATGTAGATGTTTTCCACATTCACCCAGATGTGGTGCCTCCTTTAGGAGTATGGTTGCTTTAGGCTCCATTTTTAGTGCATGTAGGCAGGTGAGCACTTCATGAAGACTATTTAAAGCACCAAAGACCTGAATTTCTGCTTGAATTACTCACCTATCTCTTCTGAGGTCATTCCAGCTAGCACTAAGGCTGCTGCACTCCTAAATTCAGTGCTTAAGTTGAGAGCCTGCATAGAGTGGGACAATGTGGGAGTACTCAAGCAGTTGTGTAACTGGGCAGTCAGCTGTCTTGCAACACAGACACAGACTTACAAGCTTTTGAGTGTCATTCGAAAATACAGTCTATGGACATTCTCTGAGATGGCATTATTGTCTGAAAGATCGAGCAAAATTGAGTTGGCTGGCTTTGAGTTAGGGCAGCATGGGAAAAAAAGGAACTTTTCACATTATAAAAATAATGAGAGTTGTGTGTGTTTGTTTCTGAGAACCCTGCAGGCAAAATGGTTGGGGTCTGAGTGGGACTGCAGTTTGGCAAAAGAAAAACACTCAATCAAGAAAAAGGTGTGGCCTTGTTCCAGAGAAGTTCAGGGTTGTTTTGCCCAGCTGGCAGTTCCACTCTGTTTAGCAGAAGGTCCAACCCTATTTTGGTACTCGGGACCCTCTTTTGGGCTGATAGTCACTTGTGCCCAATGTCTCTCTCCGCTTACATCACAACAAAATAATATTCAAAACATAGATTCTTCTCAGATTTGGACCTAAATTCTGTTGGAAAACATGCTTCTATGCAGTGAGGACAGGAATGAGTCCTAAAGACAGCCCAAGGACCAGCGTTTTGCATGCAGGTAGGAGTCTGCCCATGCCCATGGCTCTCTTGTCTTGCTCGCACTGTTTCTGTTCTCTCTCCAAAGCTGGGGAAAGCACCAATGCAAGTGGTCCAACAGACATGTTCAGCTATAGAAAGAGAGTGTATGTAATGAAGAGTGTTGGACCACACCAGCAGTTTCTTTGAGTGCTTTAAGGTTACATGACCATTTTCTTGGGAGTTTTTTGGATTTTTTTTTCTGACTGTTTCAGACCACTGCTGAATGGTATCCTGGAATCATCTCTCTTTCTCAGTTGAAAATGCTCTTAATTGGCAAGATTCTTTTAATTGGCATCCAGAAGTGCACAACAGGTAGCAGTGTTTATTACAGACCCATTAAATGCCAGCTAAACCAATTTTCTGTCCTCAGGAAAAGGCTAGGCAATCAAAGCAGGTGATAACTGAGGCAGCAGACAAAAAAAAATTAAAGCAATGGTTTTGACATAAGCAGGAAAAGTAATGATTGCAATGCCTGTGCACAGCGTGGCTTTTAATTATTACTTAATTAGCAGATGTATTAGCTTAAGACCCTCATATATGCACATGACTCTTGTTGACTTTTGTAACTGCTTCAAATTAATTCTGAAGAGGAGATTAAGTTTGTCCTTAATGTTGTCAGATGTTCATCTTGCCAATACAAGCCTTGTGCTGTGCTGGTACTCCAAAGTGAACAACTGACTGACGGGAGCTGGAGTGATACCACGAAGAGTTTTTGCAACAGATATCTCTAGACCCCTGATCTGGATGGCTCCTGACCTGCTCCGGCTTGTTAGCCCAGTGATAGTGGCAGTCCTGTCCCACTTCCAGCCCTGTTCAGCGAAGTGGGCAGCAGAGATCCCTGTTGGAAGTGGTAACAATGCCATCTAAAGGAGAGTAACCCAAAGTGACAAATTCTGGAGAGAAAATCTTCCCAGACATAAATACGGAGGAAAAAAAAAGAAAAACCAAACAAAATCCTTTTCCATGTCCCTAGTACACTCATAGAAGTGTTTGTGTTGAGAGCTGTTGCAGCCAAACTGCACCGAGGTCCTGGAAACTGAGCTAATGGCTCTCTGCAATCCAGCCTGCCCCAGAGGCGGAAAGCAGAGCCCTAGTCCTGCCTCTGAAATCTCAGAGGATACTCTAGAGCTGCGGTGCACGTGAGGAGAAGGGATTCTGGGCTGCAGACCACAAGGGTGGGAGCAGGTAAGGGAAAGGGTTATACTGGGGTAGTGTGTCCCATACTCTGCTTGGGCCTGCAGGAGTTTCCAGACCTGCAGCACGGCCTCTTGGTGTGGTTTTCATCATGGGGGAAAAACTCCTCAGGACAGGTCCCAGCACGATTGCAGCTGGATCAGCTGGGAATGGAGGAACTACACAGATGTCCTGAACAAGAGCTGGGACTACAGTGCAGTATTTGATGGCATCCCAGGACTTTGTGTCTACCAAGACTGGGAAAGGGATGTCACCAGTAACCAGAGCGTGTTTGTCTGCACATCTAACCATGGGTATACAATACAAGTCTTCCAGAAAAGCAAACACACACAGCAATATCCTGCAAAATCTAGGGTGGGCAAGGAAAACCTTCCCCTCATTCAAATAACAAATAAGTGTGTGCTTGTGTGTCTTTTTGAGAGTGATGTTCCTGTCCTGTGAACGGACAATATGCCACCCAGTGTCATGTAACATCCTTGGCCAGATGCTAATGACCACTTGTGGTAGAGGCAAAACTGGTCATGCTATTTAAGTCACTTGGCACTTCCCACCATGGCCTCCAAAACATTAATTTGGGCTAATGTTTAAAGGGATTATCTCAATGGTAAGCTGAAAATGGTTTATTTTCACAACTGTCTCAGAAAATAAGCTCAGGAGAAATATATCTATTGTTTGTGCCTGGTGGTGGCAGAGTGGTAAGAAGCCAGCACTCATCAGAACAATTGACCTTCTGGCTTTCAGGGGTACTGCTTTCCCAGCATTTACAAAATATGTTTTAATCTGTCCCAAGAATAGTCCTTAGAAGAGTGCCATTCCTCCCTCCTTACAGTTAGGCTACGTGTCCTGTATTGAGCAAGCCCATTCTTTCCATTGTTCCTGATGGAGACCAGAGCAGTCAGAGCGGCTCAATATTTCCATTCTGTATCCTGAAAAAAAAAATACACTTTGGACTCATCAAACACCGAGAGTTTAGGGTTATGAATCAAAAACATTTTATTGCAAGGAAAACAAAATACTTTGTTTTCTTGGGAGGAAATAAAATAGAAAGAAGCTCTGTCATCATTTAGAGCTTTCTAAACTGCTTTTTAAGGAGAAATGCAAAAGATTTGTTGCGTGGGACTATTAGTTATGGTAAAACAGAGCAGTAAGTATCCAGAGGTGTACTCCTTTATTCACAAGCATTACAATGAAGGCTCTATAATGCAGATGCTATGGGACCTGCAGGCCACTCACACTTGGTCAGTCTACCCAAGGAATGGATTGGGGTTTGTGAAATGAAGGAAATCACCTTCAGCAGGCCCCCTGCTTATTTGCTGTCTATGCTAAAAGTCAGGCAGTGAGTACATAAGGTGCTATAGGAGTAGAAACCTTGAAGCAACTGAATATCTTTCCCCCCTTCACCCTTTGGGTACCTGGATGTTACACTGCTTCCAGACAGCATTGCCAGCTCTGCTCCAAGCCCTGCAAAACAGAATGAAAAAGGTGCAGGGAACCTGTTGACTTCTCCCTGTGTCCTCAGTGCCCTTCTTAGAGACACTGTGGTGACAAGAAATGCAAATTTCAGTTTTGGGAGGTGGAAGAATATGCTTCCCTGAGAAGCAGTGGTACAAGGCATAGGTACATGGCCTTGTTTTGAAAAAAAACCCCAAATTAGACTATGTTTGTATCCTTGGCTGGAGAAAAAATTCATTAGTTACACATAAATATTTCAAATTTTGAGATAAAAAAGAAAAAGCCCCAGGCATTATAATGCTTCTCTTGAAGAGGTTTTAAATTACCATTAAAAATTAAATACTTCTTTATTTACATGTTGTCCTTGAAGAGAAATATATATTTAGGATGTGTGCCAAGCATCAGGTAAAAGTGAATTTATTTTCTCCTTTTGTTTGTATTATCGATCTCTCTGAAAGCAACTGACTTTGACACCCTTGATTTTATACTGCATTCAGAGGAAAAAAGACGTAAGAGTCAGAAGTGGTTCTTGTGATGTTGGCAGCCTCCAAGCTGGGTATATGTCTGGGCTTGAGGGATTTGGCAACACATTGGAAGTAGTGTGAAAAGAAGTGATGAGTAATAGGGTCCAGTGCTACTGTGGCCTCTCCTCATGCAGAGGACAGATAAAACCCAAGTCACAGTGGTTTTGTGCTGTTCTTTAAGCTCAGCAAAGGAGTCAATGGAAATGTGCACCTCTTCTAAATTACATGCATTTTAAATTCCTCTATTACAGCAAAGAGGCAATATCCTCAGATCAATCATCATTTATTTTTTGGTGCTTTGTTTTTTGGAAGTTTTTTGTTTGATTGATTCATTGATTACTCCCCAGAGACACTCTACCAAGATCTCTAGTAAGAATGTAACAGAACAAAGGCGTTACAATTCTGTGTCGATCAATAGGGGAAAGGTTCATACATGAACATATTAATCACACCAGAAACTGAAGAATTTTTCTGTTTCCATGAAAGAACAGAACTATTTAACAACTGAAAATTTATAGATACCTTTCAGGAAGTAAATAAGGAAACCATAACTCTCATTAGCAGTGGAGTAGACAAGACCTGGCCTGTCCAGGTCAGAGGGATCTCATCCTCTCCTTGGGAGTCAAAAAGCGGAGCCTCCCTTCAGAGGCACACCTTTCAGCATATCTCCTGTTTCACACACATATTTGTGTCCATAAAATATTTATGACAAGACCAAATGTTACTCTTTAAAGTTGCTGTAAAGGGGGAGGCCATGCCTTAATCCACAGATAACCCTCAAAAGTCATTTCGAAAAGAAATTTTTGAACAGAAGTCTAAGGATGGTTGGAATCAGCCTAGAGAGAGAGTTCCCCTCCCAGAAGAAGCTGTGACCACCGAGTAACTTGACACATATTTACACGCTGGTGATTACTTTCCAGTAACCTGTCCCTCTGGCAGATCCATGTCCCTCTCTCCCATGTGGCCAACCTCAGGCATCACATGATCACTCATTCTGTGGCTGAAGCCTCACCTGGACATGCCCATTTTAGCATCCCAGGAGCTCTCCTGCCCTAAGACACACACCCATGGCCTTCCCTACCTTCTCCATGCTTGGATTTTCACACCTCTGGCAGCAATACTTTTGTTTGGTGGTTTTACACCCCCCTTAGGGCAAAGTGGCATGGCCCCACTAATATAGACATGTCCACTAATGGCCTATAAAGGCATTATTTTAATATTGGCAACAATGATCAGTGCAATAGAGATTAAGTTTTTCAAGTGATCTTCGTTCTTCTACAATCTAAAAGGAGGAACAATCCATAACAAAGATCTGGCAATGATAAATGCCCATCAAACCAACTATGTGCCAGCTTTTTAATTGCAAGAATATTATTGTTTTAGCCTTCACAAAACATAAAGGATGACATCATTTAAAAAATCTATTTTTGTCTTCTTATTTGCCAGTGGAATACAATCTGTTTAAGTTAACGTTAACATGTGTTTAATCAAATTATACAGAACAAGGAACAAAAAGATGATGGGATTGAACTGGGTTTGTTGAAAACAGAAGGCACTTGGCTGACTTTTTGTATTCCTCTTTGTTAATATTTGAGCTTCATATAGCATTCTCAATACAAATTAAGATATTAAAATTTTTGTTACTCCACAATTATCCCAACAATGCTAGACATTTTGAGGATGACATAAAGATGACGTCCCAGTCCTGGAGTGTTTAGCATCTAAATAGGCAAAAGCCTGATTAAAACTGGGAAGTCAAAGTGACTGAGTCTGGAGATTACCACATATTTAGTTTCTTAAGGGATTTATATGGGAAGATAATCACGTGTTTATGTGTATGTGTGTGTGTATAAACACGCCTGCATGCACGCAAGCACACATGTGCTGTGTGTTCTGCCTTCAGGTGTCCTCTGATCTGTGTTTCCAGTGACTGTACATGGGATAGGGCTGCAGCACCAGACAGCCTGGGATTGCTGACAGGGCCACAGTGACAGGCACCACTGGAGAAGGACTGGACAGTGAGATGTCCAGCAAGTGCATCACCCAAGTGCAGTGAGGGCAGCCAAGAAGTCACAACAAACCCACAAATACCAGGAGCTGCAGAGGCTCCTGCAAAACACACACAGTGGTTGTGTGTGTGCAGCTCTGTGAGCTGTAGAAGAGAGCCCAGTGAGTAGTTTCCCTTCTGCAGACAGGGATACTCCCACTGTTCATGTTTATTTACACCAAACGGGTGTGATGAATATTTTACATCCCACTCAGGTTCATCCCATCTGCCCTTGTCGGTGTTTCCCGTGGTGCAGCACAGGTCTCCAGGCAGCTGCAGAAATGAGCAGCAGGACGTGTCCTCAGCAGCACTGCTGGGCTGATGGCTGCTTCTGAGGCAAACAGGCTCCACAGCTATTCTTATTACCACACTCTGATTTCATCTGTGGGGGAAAATTAGCTGTGTTTCTTCCTTGCTTTTTTTTGTCGGCTTTTTTTTGTTGCTTAATACACTACAGTCAATTAATAGACCGAGCGGGATGCTTCTCCTCAGGGGATGTATTGGGTGTGTCTGCCCATGGATTGTACAAGCAGCCCTGACACCTTCGGTGTGCTGGCTGGGCAGTGCTGGGGCTCACCACCACTTACTCAAGAGGTGCCTGAACTTGGACCTTATTTGGGGCTGGAGATGCCTTTATACATCTGAGCTTTGGTGCCTCAGGCAGTTGAATGCGTGCTGCAGGAGGACCCCTCTGCTCCCACAACTCTTCAGTTCTGTGCAGGGTCTTGGCTTCCCCAAGAGTAGAGAAAGTTATTTTCCCCTTCATCTGGAGTATTGCATCACCTGGCACATGGGACATTCTTCCTGTGCTCAGGCTGAACCTTATCCTGGGGGATTGGTCTGACCACAAGATGGTTGAGCAGTGATCCCTTCAGCAGCAAGTTGGCTGCATTTCTAGAAATGGCTTTTGAGGCTTCTCGGAAAAACTTGTGTAATGTTGAGCTGTCTGCTTTAAGCTGCCTCACACTTAGCAGCCAGGCAGGAGGTAAGCACCAAGGCAGGTCTCTGATAGGCAAAGCTCCCCAGCCCTCTGGAGAGGTAATGACAACCCACAGATAACTTGCAGGTTAGGGAAAGAAATGCTTGATAGGTATAAGTATCTGCAGAGTTATTCTGCCCTGGAAAAGCAGAAGGAAAATGTTTAGGGGCGACTGGATGTTGTCCAAATATCTCTGCATTTCCAGTGGGATCTGTGTTGCAAAAGAAAAAGGTTTTGGGATTTCTTTCAGCTTTGACTGCAAGAAACAGAGATCACCTCCTGATTTGGTAGAGGTTTCCAGATACTTGGTCTAATTTTTTTTTGCTTTCACCTCTTGCTAACTGGTATTCTTAGAAACAAACACATTACGAAGGAGCATAACACACTCAAAGCAATGGCCAAATATATGAAAAGGATTAACTTAGAAATAAGCACAAAACAGTTGGATAAATGCCATATATTTGTGTAGGTGCTATATATATGACTATAATGCTTGAAATTCTTTCCCATAGTCTTGGAATACCTTTTGCTTCATGTAAAACTTAATTTCACCAATCTTTAGTTAAAAGGAAGTACTAGAAGTTACTGAGTGTTAGATGCACTTAAAAAAATGTTCTTCTTTCCCCTGCCCCAAAGGCATTTTTAAATGTCATTTGTAGAAAGACTTCAGATTATTTACTGTGTTCCCTCACCACTGCATACTCCTAAGATAGAACACTCTGCTGATATAACTCCCTGCCTGTCCAAAATTACTGTCACAATCCCAAGGGGTGAGAGTGTAAATATCACAAGTCCTCTTATGCAGATCCATCAGCAGATGCATTCTGAGCTGACGCACAAGAGGGACTTTGCAGCAACGTAGTGGAACTTTCCCAGTTGATCAAAATTCCTAGCAGATTGAGGCTGTTCCAGTGCAAAGCAAGGCTTGAAAATACAGACAGACTATGACTACTGTTTCACCTTATATGTTTCAAGACTGTGTGCCACATCTGCAAAAACCTCTTGTACAGACATGCTGACAGCAATGCAGCACTTCTTTTATAAGTGAAGTTATAATTTGATCTTCAGTTTTTCACATACAATTTCATATCCCCATTGCAGTCCATGTGGATTGTGGTTAAAGATTTTAGCAGCTGCGGAGGCAGATATTCAATTAGTGGCCTGCAAGCTGCCTGCACTTTTGAGCATATAAAACCAACACACTCACGTTCCCACTGCACTGGTTTTGAGTGATGGATGCAGCAAAGCCAGGCTGAAACCAGCTCTGCCTGGAACTGTGATCTCGCCATCAGCTGGAAGGGAGTAGCCCCAGGAGTAATTAGAGTTTCTGGTATCAGCACAAATCAATATGAATGTCAACTGTGAACAAGTGTTATGAAAAACTGTCAAGATCTTTGGGTGAGTAAGCAAAGTAAGGGGGTGATAACACCTGCATGTTCAGCACATGAGAGGAGATTGATACTGAATATATGACACTTCACACTGGTGCTCACACATCTCCAGAAAACAATGAAACAATAGAGAAGAAACTGAGAAGAGCAATAAGCAACTTTGAGATCTGGAAAAATCCCTCATTGTGAGAGACAGCAGAGAACAATTGATTTTCTCTGCGAAAAAGGGCAAAGTGGCTTGAGCCCAGAGCCGAGGAATCCTTATAAGAAGGATACTGCTGTGTACCAGAAAGCACTTTCCTCAATCAGGAAATGTCATGGGGCTGGTGTTCTTCCCCTGACATCTGGCCCGGCTGTGTTCCTTGTTTCAGTGTCCCATGTCCCGAAAAGATGCAATGAGGCTTCTTTCTGCTGTTTCAGAGCTTGTTTATTTCTGGTTCTTATCAGAGTTTCAGAGGCACAGACTGTGCTGTGACCTCCAGGAACACGAGGGCAGAATGGCAATGGCTACCAGAAGCAGGTAGCTTTTATATCTATTATCAACCAGTTAGAAAACTTTACGTATCTTATTTTGTTCCCAAAACCAGTGAATATCAGCCTTATTGATATGTCTCCTCTACACTGAATTCTATCTACCAATTAACAAGTCAAAGGAACTTATGTCAGAGGGAAAAAGGAAGAGAAGGAGAAGAGAGAAGAAGATGAAGAAGAAACAGCCAACACCCTAAAATCTCCATGTTGGCTCTATATAACATATATAGCAAAACCTAAAAACTACAACTACACATTCTGTGGTACACTAAACAACCATCTCTTCACTTCCTTGGTGTTTTCAGTTCATCCAGAAGTTGAGACAAATGCTCTCACGTGTTTGGTTCACAGGCTAAGTCTTTTTTGTGGAGCTCTGAGGGTAAAGCAAACAGCCAGAGGAGCAGGAAAAGCTCCCCAGCTTTTTCTGACTCCAACAGGAAAAGTTTAGCAGAAACCGCTGTCTGGAAGCAGAAGCTTTGCAGCTTCAACATGTGAAGGAAGCACAGACTTTTAGGACTAGAGATGATCAGTTATTAGAAGAAACCACCGTGAGAAGAGAAAGCAGATCCACACCTTCATGTCAGCAGTTTGCCAATGGATGCCTTAGTAGAGGGGATGTTTTCATCAAATGTAGTGATCAAACAGCAACTGTGTAAAATATCATGTCCTGTGATACAAAAATCATACTATTTGATTGAACCATCCCTTTGTCCTTTGCCCTTAACGTCCACTAAGATCTGTAGGTAGCAAGAATATCTGGACATTTAATATTTGGTGGTACAATACATGTTACAGGGAGATACCTATTTTAAGGTTGGAAGCCTTTTCAGATAGATGTCAGGATGAGTCTTCCATGCAGAAGAGCTTTTCATCACACTCTCTAATGCAGGCTTACTTGCACCTTCTTCTAAATTTTCTGGCAATACTCACAGCTAGATTCAGGATCTAAATTAGACGGACCAGGACTCAAAGATATATATAAATGGTAATTATTGTGTTCCAGGGACACTTTTGCTATCCTCTCAAGTGGAAAGTATATCTCCTTGATACTCTTTCTATGTCCTCACAGCCATCCAAGAGTATGTAGCATCACTTTTTCATCATATACCCAAAGTACAACCTGTCTCTCGCTTAACCCCCCTTTCAGGTCTGAGCTATCTAATTCCAGAAATGAACTCTAAAAGATTTCAGCTGCAATCCTCCCAAAATTCCTGGGCCTTGCTCTCACCTCTGAGATCTGATTCACATGCAGCTTCCTACAATCACTTCTCACACATCGTAACTTTAAAAGGTGCTGGTGTGGTTATTATAATGATTTGAGAACTCTTTATTATGGTTCCTTCTTAAAACCAGCTTCAATTACAGAGAAATTAGTATAAATGATGCATTTCTAAAATTAGTTATAAAAGTCATCTGAGCTAGGTTTTCTTTGTATAAAAACATCCCAAGCCCACAACTGATATTTTGAATTCTCATTCATGATAGTAAGTACTGTTCTTCTCGGCAGAGCACTGAGACTCATTCCTATAGGAGAAACTTGGTCCATGTAAAGCCGCTGGAATTTTTTAGGGCCGAAATTGCTGTCACAGGATGTCAACACTTGTCCCTTGCTCTGCTTGGCTTCAAAATACAGCAGCTTGAAGTTGTCATTGGCTTTGGCCCAGAGTAACTTGGGAGTGGAAGAGAGGAGATTACCTGTTTGTTGGGAGAAGGGAACATTTCTCTGCAAAGTTGATTTAAGAAAATGGCCATCTGCTTCCAGATACTCAGAGGTTTGGAATTTAGATATAGCCTTGCAGGGGATGTATTCCTGGGTAGAGGGAAGGTGAGGAGTTCAGTGAAAACATGCATTTTTCCTTGTGATCTTGGTGTATAAATGATATTTCATATGAAGAAACATGAACTCCCTGACAGCGAGAGCTAGTTCATTTGGAATGCTTACTTTGTACTGTTCCAGACATCAAGAACTAGAAAGCATAGTAAAAAAGCATTGTTCTCTCATGAATTTTAATCCACGGCCTTGCAAACTACTGCCACTAAAATAAATGTAATGCTACACTAGCAGAAATAACAAAACTCTGAAGGAATTCTGTTTAGATCCTCACATTCTTTTTATATGAGAACTGAATTTTAAAAGGAGTCATCTGGCTGGGCTCTCTCACTTGAGAAACAGAGGACATGTAGTCCGTGTTAATTTGATAAATTCTAGAACAAACTTTCTATTCAACCAAATATGCAATAGCATAATCGTGTAGTTGAAAAACTGTATTAAAAAATGTTTTCTTCCATATAAGTTGCCTGAAGATCATTAAAACCTCATGGTACTGAGTAATGCATAAAACGTGAAACCCCACTGTAAATCCAAGGGAAATTGCCATTCTGGGGCCATCTGGTATGATTTTCAGCTCTAGCTGAATCATCTCAATGAAACCCATTACTGACTGCTCGTGTCTTCAGAAATCCCCAAATCACTGTATTGTATTTTCTGAATTACATTTTTAAGTTAGGCAAGAACAAAAAAAACAGCCCCAACCTGGAAAACAATGTACCACGTGTGTATGTCTGAAGGGCAATGTGGAGAACTGTGCTGCCAACGAGAGAGCTGCGTCAGAGAAAACTTGTAATGCACCTCCAACAAGGAAAGTGAAATGCAATAGTGAATGTATTTGCTTTTCTTATTTCCTTGGGCCACTGTAGTTTTCAGTCTGACAAGATTAGGGTTCAGGGGCTTGTGACAGGATTCTCCTGGCTGACAGCAGAGTGTGGACTCCATTTCTTGTCCTGGGGAAGTTGGCCCTGCACTAGTAAAGTTGACTCTCCCAAATTCACCACTTTATGCCTGCTTTAGTTTTCACCCCTATCTGATTAAGTGCCCAAATACCTGTGGGACTATGAGGAAGGAAGCTGGGACAAAACAAGTGACCAGGAGAGGGTGACCAGGAGAGGGGAAGACTAAAACACTTCCTTTGACAGCAGCACTCATCTTCATTGGTTTCAAGCACTCACAGAAATACAGTGTGACTGGCAATTTCAATAAGACAGATTGGAAAGAGAATGTAGGACTGGTTGAGACTGTTTTCAAATTATACTGCTTGCAGAATTGAAGAATTAACAATACTGACAATAAATCAATTTCAGTCTTCGAGGCCAGTGCTTGGCTTATTGAAAAATAAATCCAGTCTCCCCACTTGTCTGCAACTCTGTCAGTATACTCAGCTTCTCTCTTGTAGGTATCAAAATTCTGACAAAGCCCACCTGCATGTTCAGCCACACAAACTGTAACAGTGTTTGAAAAGAGTACAGAGACATAGGTTGTGATAAATGGATGTCCCTTCTCCTTGCCTTGCTCCTCCATCTTTGGCATGCCATGCAACCATTTCTGAGCCTCCTGTTCAAAATGCATTACTGGAATGGCATTGCCCTATCCTGCCTCTGCACTGCCATAGACAAAATCCTTCCCCCACGGAATGCTGCCAACCAGGCTTCTCCTCGCGTCATCCTTTGGAGGTGCTTAATGTCGGTGTCACGGTCGCCTGCTGCTGTTGACTGCAGAGAATGCCAGGAGGCGGCAGCTGCCGATAGCCTGACTTTTCCATCACTCCCCAGAGCTGAGACATTACAGCAGTGGCAGTGTCTCAGTTAGGCACCAGGCCGTCTGAATCTGTCACATCTCTCCTCATTCCTGCAGTCTCCTGTTCCTTGTCTCCCTTCACCACTGCATATCCCTTTGTCCTCTGAAATGCCATCTGCAGAACAAGCTTTCCTTTTTCCTCAGTTTCATCTCTTTTTTAGGATCTGTGCTTTGGTTTCTTTACCAGGTGAAGCAGTTTTTGAGCTGGTATGCCCCACCTCAGCCTTCTCTTCCCATTATCTCTCTCTGTATCCCCATGGTGCTGCCTCCAGTCTCCTCTCTTACCAGTCTCCTTCAGCTTTCTCCTTGTTTCCTATGTTTATTTCCACAAGCACTGGTTACTGCCCTATCAGCTTATTCCTAGAGCTGGCAGTCCTCTTGCAAACAAATTTGCATCCCTTCGTATTTCCTGTACTGTCTTGTGTTGCTCATGCCCTCAGTGTGTTATCTACTCAAATTAAATTAAATATTTGTTTGACATACTTCGCATACTATGCCCCTCAGCAAGCCTTTCCAGTGTTTCATAAAGGATGAATAATGGGCAGTTCACCCGAGGATTCTCCCGCTCTGTGACACACACAGCACTCTGTTACTACCTTTATCTCCCAGAGCTTTCCCAGGACTTATAGTTCTGTTTTTCATTCTCCATGGACCTCCATCTTCACACTTTGCCGTATCTTTGCACTGTGAAAAGCTTTGCACAGGCAAAGCACTATATTTCAACCAGGAAAGTTACCCTGCCTCCATAAAATAGGGAAACATCAGATACTAATGGTTAGGAATGCAAATCTTCTTATAAATGTTAGGATATAAGTATAGAACCCTGATGAAATGATTTATTGTTTATTCTCTACAGAGCAGAGTGTATGTACTGATATATAAATACCATTATGGATCTGAAAAGAATAATGTGCCCCATTTGGGGACTGTAGTAAATTATAAAATACGGCTAATTTATCCCTACCTCTCCAAATTTAGTTCAGATAGATGTAAAATATTAAACTTGCTTGGACAGCAAACAGGCATTGTGTTATGTGCATCATGGAGGAAAGCATTGATTTTGTCACTGCATGGTAAACTTGCTGCCCATGGTGCCTCTTTACCATTAGAGTAGGTTGTTTATAGACTAAGCAACTCCCCTGAGATACTTAGGAACATGTAGATATCCTCCTTGGCCTTTAATTACCCAAGAACTTTACCCTGTGAGGTGCTGACTACATTGTGTTTCCACTGAAGTCAATAAATATTGTAAAACATACCCTGTTAAGTTGCTTGTTTTGTGCACTTACTTTTATGTTTTAAATTTAATTTTATCAGACTTCTTTCTTCTTATATTTGTTGCTAATCCTATGCATAAGGAACACCTCTCTTTGTGGAACTTATCTGTATTTTCTCTTTCCAGTAATGAAACAGAACTACAACTTTTATCAAAAGTTTTTTTTTTAACTAACCGTGCAGAGATTTCTTCATTCTGCCTTGAAGGACAATGTGAGCCAGATTTGTTGGGACAGAGCTCCACACAAAGCATTTTGCAGAGGCACAGTCACATTTGGGTGTGGATCATCAGCAAAATGTGTAGCAGC
The DNA here is from genome assembly GCA_013396875.1 of Vireo altiloquus. Classification (NCBI taxonomy): domain Eukaryota; kingdom Metazoa; phylum Chordata; class Aves; order Passeriformes; family Vireonidae; genus Vireo; species Vireo altiloquus. The sequence continues at coordinate 1,079,151 of VZRF01009394.1, forward strand.
ATATTGGTGACAATGCACAGACAAGCAGTATTGTATGGATAGGAAAGCCTAGCAAAGTTCATCCTGGGTCATCAAATCCAGTCCCTCCCTGTTGCCAAACCCTATAACCTCTTCCCTAAAATGATCAAATTTCATCTTGGAAGTCATTATGTTTTCCTCTGTTTCTCCCAGAAGACTGTTTCAGAATCTCTTGTGACTTAGGTATGCCTAAGTTCACACCCTTTTATTCTTACATAAACACCTTTTTTTGTCCTTGAAGTACTTCTGCCTCTCTTAGTGTTGTCCTCTCTGTATTTACAGAAAGCTGTCATTGCCAACTTTACTGTTGTTTTCTTAGGAGAAGCAGATGTGTATTTACACGGCACCCTCCTGCGGTGTGGGCTGTATATTCCCTGCACCTGAACTACTGTCCCCACAACATGAAGGACCAGAACTGTGTGAGGTTTAGTGTGAAATCTCTCTGTGGCTTTTCTTAAAGTACTTCCCTCTTAGTCTTTCCTAGAGCCTAAGGTTATTTTAACTTTATTCATATGTGTACCATAGACATCATTCTTAGTCATCCATTGATTGGATAAGCAACACTGGTTTTTTTGCTGTTATTTCCAGCTGGTAAGTTTCTATCTTCTACTTGAATTTCCTGTTATTTGTCCCTGTGATTGGGACCTTGGACTGCTCAGTATTCTATATTTCTTATTATGACCACTTCTATAGTCCTAAATAGCACCCAGCTTGACAAGCATGGTGTTTTGACTTGCCTCTTGATGGACAGTGCATTCAGCATCTCATTAGCACTCACTAATATTTGAACAGGGCCATAAGTGAACGACATAACTTGCCCCAAGGACTGATCTTTGAACAGCTCCATTAATTATCTCCACTCAGCCCAATAGTTCAATTTACTGCAACTCCTTCTCCTCTCCCCCAAAGGCCTCCTCCCTGCTTAACACTTCTTCAGCAACTCCCAGTCTTTCCCAGCCTGATGATAAATGTTGTTTTTGGCACCACATGGTCATTTGGTCCCCAATAGGTGGGAGTTGCTTATTACTCTTATCTAAAAGTATCAATTCTTTTGGTGTACAGAGGCAGCAGTCTGCACTGGTGTGGATCTATCTGCCTTTGGTGCTCTGTTGTGCTTAACGAGGTTTTTTTAAAGTATTATTCCTCTCAGTATTTGATCCAAGTGCCACATGGCCACAGAAATCAGGCAGATGACTCTAGCATTTTAAAATTAAGAATCAATTATTTAAAAACCTTGTTTTGAACCTGCTGTTTAAAATGCCAGTTTTCATAGAATTTGGATGTAGGGGCTGTCCTCTCCTCTAATGTGCCTGCTTTGCTGAGTGTTTTGCTCCTGTCTCAGTTCTGTTCATTTCCCTTCCTACATCCTTAATTCCTGAGGCATTGCTGCCTTCAGGTGTGTGTTTGGAGTCCTCCACGTGGTAATCTACCCGTCAGCACACTGCCACCACAGACATCCCTCCTGAATTCCTTCTTCATCCTCCTTGTTTGTGTGCTTGACCGAGAAATTGCTCTTTAAAATAGTTTCTATTTTCCGTTTGCTTTCTCAGCTTGGCTCTTTTCTCACCTTAAGGCTGCACACCTTGACCTGAAAGACAAGGTTTAATTCAAACTGAGTCTGGTCACACTTTCTCCAAAGGGATCTAAGCTGACCAAAGAGCCCAGCAGCTCTCCCAAACACATCCCTATCCCTTATCAATCCTAAATTGGCCTCTGGGGCCACAATTGATCCTTGCCAGAAGGACAACAGATCATTTCTGCTAAATTTAAGTGTCACTTAAATATTTTCTCTCCCAGTTTAGTGCTTAAGTGGTACTAAAGTGGTGCATAGACCTTGTTAGCTAATCTCTACCTTAGATTTATAATCACATGCAAACAGCAAATCCCCCATTATTAGCAAAGCAATTGAAGAAGATGAGTACTTCATTTTACATAACAAAAGCAATAATGACTGGGTTTTATATTCCCTGTCTGTTAGTCAGACCTGTGGATCGAAATACTGTAGCTCTAACAGCCAGCTCAGAGAAATGGCTGTGGTATTTAGTCTACAGGTGGTTATGTGGGTTTTTTAATATGGCAGTTAGAAAATTTCCAGTCAGGATTTGGGCTGTAAAAGATCCAAATTACAGACTTCAGCTTGTGTGGCAAAAAAAGAAGCTCCTGCAGTGAGGATGAAATTATTTCACCACACAAAGAATTCTCTTTTTACCTCTACTCTGTAGCTGTTCATAGCCAACCGAATTAATTTTCGGGTGCTGAAAAGAAAGTTAGGTCTTGACCACAAGTGTTAAAAGACATGTATTTGGAATGAAACTTTATATTTAGTTTGGTGTTTGGGTTTGCTTGTTTTGCTTATTTGTTTGTTTGGTCGGGTTTCTATGTTGTTGGGTTTGTTTGTTTGTTTTTAATTACTTGACTGTGATATTCTAAAACTTTAGTTGAAATCCTGGCAGGACTAAGGAAGGGCAGAGAAGAAGTTGACAAAAACTGGATTTACCTGAGCATGTAAATGTAATTTAACACAGTTTTGGTGGACATTCTTGTTGGTTCCTACTGTTTTCAAAATCACTATATGCATCACCAGTCATCGTTGAACATACATTAAAATAAAAACAAAAGCACCTGTCCAGGGAAGCACACACCTGAGCATCTTTCCCTCCAGAAGGCAGAGCTGTCCAGCATTAAGGGCAATGTCACTTTTCTGTATTCTTTTTGGTAGTGATTTGGCTTTCAGGAAAATAGTGTTTTTCAGGTTTTGCACAGCAAACAAACACCACCTTGGGTGTGAGTCATTGAACTCTCTCCTTTTCCCAGCATTGTCTTGAATGTAAATTGTTAGAGTGGGCCAGAAGAAGTGAGGCTGCTGCAGCTCCATGTCCTGGGTCCTGCCAGGAAAATATGTTCCCAGTGGGCAGATGTACAAAACACACCCGTGTGAGTGCAGGTTAAGGTCAGGTGATGTGGTGTAAATACATATATAGGTGGCCTAAAAAATTACGCTAGCCCTCGAGGATTACAAAAGTCTCCGGATGCGTTGCAGAGATCTGTTTTCGCCATTACAAGGAGTCACCGAGGTCCAGAGGGTGTTGATGGTCCTCGCGATTTGAATAAACGACTTCAGGGAATGTCCTTTCAGGGAGATTAGAGCGTCTCGGGCGGCTGGGGGACACTCGGGAGCGGGGGGACATGCCCAGGGCCGGCGGACGGACTGGCGGCCGGTGTCGCGGTGTGTAGCTAGCCGCTGGCCGGCAGCGCTGGTGCCCGGCAGTGCCCGCGGAGCCGCGCAGCGCCGCGCCCGCCCNGCGGCCAGGGGGGCCCAGTGCGGCAGGGCCGGCCTGCAGAGGCACCGCCGAGTCACGCCGGGAGTGGATGTGGGAGCGCTGCGGGAGAGCAGCCAGCCGGGACACGCTCAGCTCTAAGGCACCGCCGGAGCGGCTGCGGCGGGCGGGACTACGGTGAACAGCGGCTGTGGATGCGGCACGAAGATGAGAACACAGCGCACCCCGGCTGACAGCGCAGGCTCGCTCTTGGATTTCAGCGCGTTTGGAGCTGTCGGTGCGAAGTTTCCAACCCCGTCCCGGCAGCCGCCCACCCCGGCACTTCCCTGCGATGGCGCTGCTGGACGTGCCCTGCTGTGGGCAAGCCTCTGCCAGCCGGAGAGACCTTTTTCGGGAGAGGCCGGATGCAGCGGGTGAGCAGCGGTGCGGCGGCAGGGCGGGGAGCGGGCAGCGCTTCGCGGGGGACGAGCCCTCCGCCGCTCCGCACCCGCCCGGCCCCGCAGCCGCCCGCCTGCCGCACCGTCCCTTCCCCGCTCCCGGCGCCGCAACCCCGGCCCCGACATCCCCCGACGCCCCGGGAGGCATCAGGTTGACAAGTCCCCTTGGCCGGTCTCTGTTCGCGGGGACGTGACATCCCTTTCTGGCAGTGTCGCCGCCCGGGGCTCATCCTCCGGCTCCGGGCCAGGCTGGCGGCAGTCCGGCGGGTGTCGGTCCGGTGGGTGGCTGTCCTGCCAGGATGGGCAAATGCTGCTCCACGTGTTTTCCCCCCTCTCTGTGCCAGGACGAGACGGTACTTTTGCCTCTTTATTTTATCCTTTAGGGAAAGGGAAGGAAGGTAGCCGTGATAGAACTTGTGCTGCTGCTTCTCGCTGGGGTCGGTGGCTGATGCGCTTCCCGGGTGGCGGAGAGGGCAGCGATGCTCGTCTGGTTTGCCGTGTGCTGATCTCCCCTTCACCAGGGACAGGTCTAAGTGTCGCTTTCTCATGCACTGCAGTGCCTTACATAAGTTTATCCTGCAGTCTAAATGTAAGGGTTGGATGCTCATGAAACAAGGAGGGACTGCTGGCATCTTCTGTAGCAAGTCAGTTTGATATTTTGCTCTGCTTTTCTTACATTTTTAATAGCCATGTGGAATACAAGTTGTAAAGGAAACTTGCAGAGAGTTTTAAAGTTTGGAGAGATTATTCAGCCTCTAGCTGTCCTAAAGTTTTACATCTCCAACAGAGGATTGGTCCTCCAGTCTAGGAGAAGTGAAACAAGACAAAACTACCTGTTTTCTTATGTTTGTGTGAATCTAAATCAAACACATTCCTAGGCACCAAAATGGGACATGTAACAAATGTCAGAGAAGAAGTAAGTACATAGCTACAGGCAGCAGGAAAATAGCATGTACAAGAGAAGTTGTGGGACATTTTGAACACATAGCTTTTTCCATTATTCCTCTGGAAATTTGCCTGGATTTTATGTACAGAAGAGTGAGAGAATTAATATGTGCATTTAATTTGCTTAATAGAAGATATCTTGGCAGAAACACCTTTGTACAGTGTATTTTTTTTAGAGTTCAGCTTTGTGATATATTCATATAACTCTGGTAAATGAGAAACTGATAGCATCTCCCATTTCCCTAATAATAAGTTCAAATACAGCTTTAGATATACTACTAATCAGGTTAAGAAAAAATGTGTGGGTTAATGTAAAACTTGTCAAAATGCAGTCACTGTGGAATATCTAAGTGCTTGCCAACTTTAACCTAAAGGGTGTTATGAGGAAGGATTACCTGACAACCAGCATGATTGAACAGCAGTGTTAAAATGTCTCTTTTTGAAGGAAGACTGTAGGTAATTTTGAATAGCAGAGGCGGTGGGATTCAGTTATTGCTTCTACAAGTATCACCTGAAATATTTATTGGTACAAGAGAATTCCCCATGTATATGATTCTCTTTCCAATTATAATATAACACCTTGCCACAGGGAACTCTGAATAGAGCACAACAGTGACTAAACACCATTTGCAGGTCAGGGATATTTTATTTTTAATATTTTGAAAGCTTTGCATACAGAAAAGCTGTTCTGGAGGAGCAGTTTTAATAAAAAGTGCCACAGAGCATTTGTGTGCAGAAATTTTTTTGGAGATACTGTAGAGAACTGAGAAGTGTTTGTACAGTGAAGACACTGTACAGACATTCAGATCTTAGAATATAAGCAAACATGTAACTTGGCAGGGTGAAGAGTCGTGTCAGTTTGGGAAGGTAACTCCAGCCTGCTGTGTTTACTTCCTAGCTGCTGCTGACTTCCTATGTGGGTCTGAGCAGTATTCTGATGTTCCTAGCCTGATCTGACCCATTTCCATTTCTATGATGGATCTACTACTACTTACCTATTGTTAAAAAGTACCTGGAGGCTTCATTAATTAGTATTTCTAACTCATTAGTATCTCTTGGGTAGGTTGTAGTTCTCAGAGGAGAGAGACTCTAAGATAAACCTCAAATCTGCCTCCCCATCCCACAGTTATTCCTGGACCAAGGTAAAACCAGCATCTTGCCCATCCTCAGGTCCATGTAATGACATCTTCTACCAAGTTATTTTTCTAGGTCTTCCCATGCGGTTATATCTAAATTCAGCTGATTTTATTTCTGAACTAGGTTTTGGCTACTGCCATTTAATTGTATGAATGCCTGTTTTCTTCCTACACCTCTGCCTACCTTCTTGCTGACCTGCCTTGTTTCCTAGAGCTGTTGAACCAATGTAAGTCATGTCTCGGTCCATCCTCAGGGTGTTTTGAGCTGAATGGAGAACTCACATATGCAATTTCAATACCTGTTGCTGAAATGCAATCCAACATCAAGCCTTTCACAGGAGAAAGTTTGGGAGGTCTGTATGCTATAAAGCTGATGATAGGAGAAAGAGTTGCTACTGTATCTTCTATTCAACAGAGCAGTAGGGCAAACATATTATTCTACCTGTTTTATTCTACTTTTCTTTCTGTCTGAGGAGATGGGACATATTCCAGACACAAGACTTAATTGTTATTTTGCAGAGTTCAGGAGTGAGGAAGAAGTTTTTCTTCATCTCCATCATGAGGGTAATCTTATTTTATGAAAATTACCTCACTCTAAAAGTAATTTCTTGGGATGCAGCCAACAGAAATCCTTTGTCATCATTTTTCTAAAAAGAAATGCAGTCCGTCATTCATTAAAAGTACATGAAAAGTAAACTTGAAAAAAACTATGAAAATTTTAATTTGTGCAAAATGCACTGTTTTGGTTTCATATTTTTGGTCATAAAAATATTAGTTCCAGGTCACACCAAAGCAATTTTTTTTCTTCCTTGCCATTTAACTGCTGCACTGGAAATGGTGGATATTTACACAGTCTCTTTACAGGGTCTCTGATCTTTTCACCTACTGAAAACAGGTGTGTACAGTCACCGAATCTTATTAAACCTAAGCTGGATTTGGCCCTTAGATGCTCACCCTCAATGGCTCAGCTCCAAGTGGTGACCTAGTAGAGAACCCTTACAAAGCTCCTTTGATATGCTGAGCCTTAGTGGACACAAAAATCTTGGGAGGGCAGCTGCTTACTCTGTCTTCTCTTTCAAATACTTCTTTGCCGTAAATGTTAATGAAGACTGATTAACCCAATGGGACATCCTCTTGACTTGGTTTCTTATCCATTTGTTTTGGGGAAGTTTTCCTTGTGTGGTTGTGATTTTTTGAATTGCTTTGATGTTTTGACAGTGGGTATATAGGAATCTCAGCACTGAACATGATAACTTTACATTCCAAAGTCAGATCCAGATTCGCTCTACTGTAACATTTGGCTTCCTTAGCACTGGCATTCCCAGCTCCCTGGCTACACTGATATATACAGTGAGGTGCTGGTTATCAAAGGAACCCCGCTGATGATAACAAGCAGGGGCTCTGTTGTTCTGCATTGCTCTCGTGTTTACAGTGTCGCAGGAACACGTGCAGTCCAAACCTCTCATGTCACACTGACAGAGCAGGTTGCAGTTGCAGAAGATGTCGGGGATTTGTGAGTTCACTGCACATCCAGGAAACCGTAAGGCTGATTTGATGATCAGCCAAAACTGCACCTCGCTTCTCTTGCACAAGAGGAAGATAAGGACTCGAGCTATTGCTCTCTAGAAGAGGGACTACTTGAGGCCTTGGTGCTGAGGGCAACCCTTGCACACTTGACCTCCCAGGAAGTGTAAATATGAGGTCCCAAAGAGCAGACAGGAAGCTCTAACCAAAATAAAATACAATGCAAGAAGTTTTGGCAGGGCAGTCAAATGACAGCAAAGGAACCTGTGCTGATCTGGCTGCTCGGGGTAGCCCCAGGGGCTGCTCTGCTCTGGAAACCACAGCCCTAGTGTGGTGGGAGGCAGATGTGACCCCCGCTGCCCTGGTGGGTTGGTGTCCATGCTGGAGCTGGAGTTATGGGATAGCATTTTTAAGCTGGCACCATGGCAATTCTCCTCACTTTTGGAGAGGATCCCACCACCAGGTGTCCTCAAGGGTAGGGAAAAACCTTAGATAAGATAAAATATCATGTAAAATGTGGAGCCTGTAATATTTCTTATGGGGGATCAAAATTTTAAACTCTCTTTCCCCCTAAAATGTAATTTTTTTACTTGCTTTTAATTTTCCTCATGTAAATAGAATAGTAACAATCCCACTGAATTCTGCTTATCTGTAGGTGCTGGTAAAGATTTGTGCAGAGATCCCTTGCTTTGAGTGGCTTTTGTTTCAAACAATGAGAGCTGGTAATTTGAGTGGATGCTTCCCACCTGCAAGCCCTGCATCCAGTATATCCCTGTGCACACATCTTCAAGGGCACCAGGCCTGGCAGTCTGTCAAGAGCACTCCTTAAAATTACTCCAGTGAGTTAAGCAGATGGTATGGGCAGATGCAATGGTACTCTCCAAGAGGGGAAACCTTGTCCCTGTAAGGCTGCTGGTTTGGGAATCTGTGTGAAGGGATCTGTTTTTTTAACACATCAGGCTGTATTTATCTGACCTTTTTTTTTTCTCCATAACTTTTTGATTGATTAGGAAAAAGAAGTCCATAAGAAGTCACATAATTTTATTCTGAGCCTAATGCAGTTGTTCAGGACTGGACACTCTGCAGTCCTGGCACACAGCCCCCTGTGCATTACTCAGCAGAGTATGGAGCTGACTGGAGGAGCCAGGCCTTGCATTCCTGGCTTCTTCCAATAACTGAATAACAAAGATGCCCACATCATCTGGGTCTCCTCAAGCTTTCAAGGCTCTCAAATCTGTTCAGTTTATCGCTCCATTTACAGCAAACTTCCAGAAAGTGTGTCCTTTGGATCTGGTGGAAATCATCCCAAAAGGGCAATATGTAAAGGATTAATTCAAATTCCAGATTCTGTTACCAGAAGGTATTACCAGAAATAAAGTTGTGTTACTTCTCTTAACAGAGTTAAAAGTTAGGTGCAGGAAAAATATATGGAAACATTAAGTTCTGAAATGCTTTTTTTCCACTTCATTTTTTAATATAGAACTGACTTGCTATCCTATCTATGTATCCTGCAGCCAAACTAATCCTGTCTGTGCCCTAGATTTTTATTAGTCTTGCTTGCTTAATACAGAAAGATTTGGTTTCTAGGACTCCTTTCAATTCAGTTTACTACTGTACTGCTTTTTCTCTTGAATATGATTTTTCTGTAGTGTACTTTAAGGATTCTTAACCTTTTCTAACCTGGGACATATTTATAGTAACCTGATCTAGTTTTATTAATCATTAGTGATCTTCCCAGCAGGATACATTAATTTGTATGCTGGGATTTATTGTACTAAATCAAACTCCAGTGGATGGAGATAAGAAATTTTTTTTTCAGTTTGCACCGCACTCATCAGATATGTGCTGTCAAAGTCTTTTCATTTTGGTAATAGCACCTTAGCATTGCTCATGTAAATATGTTTTCATTTTCCTTTAGCCAAGTCATCCCTTCTACTCCTTAAATATTCAGACTTCTTTTAAGACTAGTCAAGGAAAGGAGCCCTAATAAATAAAATCACAGAAATAAATGTGAAGATAGGCATGAACATCAGGTTATTAGTGGTGTCTGTATGGGAACGCTCACCATGCCTAGAATGGTGTGACTACAGCAATCTTCTCTGTAAATTTAAATCTGTGAGCATATTAATATAATTGGACGTGGTTAAATGCAGACTTAAGTAGATGAAAGAATTTCAACAGAATTAATAAATCCATCTTTTACATGCAGTCCAGCCATAAATGGTACGCAGATTGACCACAAAATTATAAAAAATAAGAACTTTTTTTAGACACATAGGAGTAAACAGAGTACTCTGCACTGTCATGTGCACGTGAGTGTGTGTACATGTACTCGTAGACATACAAGGTATCTGTAGCCAGTGAGTTGTCTTTCCTAAGCTAGATTTAAAAACTGAATGAGTTCATTATAATCTCACTCCTCTTCCCTAAAAAAAGAAAAATGTTGTATGAGGAATCAATCTAATCTGCTTTACTAAATGAACATGTGAAAGTGCTTATCTGGGATAAACCTGGGTACTATACATATTTCTTTCTCTTTTTCCTTGAACAGAATGAAAATGCCCTTGTGAAAATAAAGGAGTTAGGAGTCGAGCTTGCAAAGATCAGGGAGGAAGTTGGTAAGTAGTACAAGAAAGTAACAACAAAGTGATTTTCTCACTTTCCATGAAAGCAATTATTATGATTCCCCGTGGTCTGATCCTGGGGAACCTGCAAACATGTGGTGAAGTGTCTTCTGAAGCACAGAAGGTTTTGTGACTTTACAGTGAACCTTGATTCCACCTCTTTGCTGTGCAGATGGGTTCATCACCACAAATGCTGAAGCCAGTTGCAAACAGACAAATTGCTCTTCCTAAATCCATGGCTTCTGTCCTCAAACACCAGCACTGCTGAGGAGAAAGCAGAGTGTGATGAGAAGTGAGAACATGGGACCACTGCAGTGCTCAGTGGCTGGGAATGCATCGCTAACTTATGAACACTGGTGTGCTTTGCAGTTCAGCTACAAACCAAAGGACACCAACCTCAGAATTTGCTTATTGATATCTCTAAGGTCTCTTCCTGTTGAAAGACAGAAAGAAAAACACATCCCATTTGGTCTGTGTGTTCCCTGTGTATCTCCATGCCCCTCTTTTCCCCTTTGCCATCTGATCTAGACAGGAGAGAGAATGTAAAGATATTGCCAATCCTGAGAGAGATAATGGGCTTTTGCTCTGGCTTCACTCAACAGGCTTAGTTCTTCTGGGCTTAAATCTCCCCAGAAAGAGTGTGATGTAGGGTTCATCTACCCCAGGGCAAATGGAGAGGAGCACCGCTGAGTCAGGGGACACCCTGAGTGCTAAAAGGTGTTGGAACCACTGATGACTGGAGCTGTGAATAGGGGGAACAGCTCAGCTTTCCCTGCATGTGGGAGCCCAGTTCCTGGGTCACCCATTAAGCACAGATTGTGCCATGTGGCCAGAGGGTGACATGCCCAGCAAAGGGAAGCTCAGGCTGTGGGATGGGCAGAACTGCAGATCCTTCCTGTGCTTTGCCTTCACCTTGCACATGACAACCCACTTCAGAAAAGCTGAGCACAGCCCTTTTCAGATGCCCAGCAGCTTGTGCTTCCTGTTTTGCCCCTCTGAAATCATTTGGCCAATTGTCATTTCATGGAGAGCTTTATTGTCCCCATGGCCAATGTATACTGCAGCAATAGCAAAACAGGTTACCAGTTATTCCCTGATGCCTGCCTTCCTCCATCCTCTGCCTCTCTACAGCTCTCTACAGAGGAGTTGTAGCCACTGGTGCTTTCTTTAGGCAGGGCACATCTGAAGTTCTCGGTTCAATAGCCACTTCTCATTTGCAATCCCTACCTCAGTCTAGCAGGTTGGGTTTGCTCATTTTCGTGAGTGCTTTTTTAAGTGGCAGTGACATGGGAATGAAAGAGAGGTTCAGTGCTGGAGATAAAGAGCTCTGCTTCCATTTACACCATGTTTGTACAGCTGAAGTTAATACAAATCCCTGGTGGTTTTGCCGGAGAAGAGAACTTTGCCAAGGATATAACAGCCTGTCTGTTTGGGGGTCATGGAGCAGCATGTTCAGTAACAGGAGATCACTGCACTGCCTGCCCTTGCCATTGCCCTTGCACATGCAGCAACAGACACCTCCTCTGCATAAAGCTGAGTCCTGCTGGCACATGTGGGGACACTTTTGGTAAGAATCACAGACACCACAGAAAAGCAGCCTGAGCTCTACTGCTTCAGAACGGAGATAAGCTGTAGAGGTGTACAGGTTTTCCTCCTCAGAAAGGGAAAAGATGGTGTGAGAGAGTCCTTCCCGCAGTAGTCCTGGGGGAATGTGCAATGGAGAGGAGTCATTACAGGCCACCTCTTCCTCCCATCGCTCTGGGAGACATGGAGATGATGAGCAGAGGCTGTTTAGGAGTGGCACAGGTGGCTGGTCACCTGCTTGGTGGGGGTAGTCCTCTCTGTGCAACCCTGAGGTGCAACATGGCCAGCTAGAAGGACTCCCAGTAGGGGTGAACAAAAAGATGAACATGTGCAGGCCTTGCACTTCAGCAAAATGTGAAATAATTCATCAGCAATAAAAATCCTAATACATATTGTTACGTATGGAAGGTAAATGTCCGTGGTTTTTAGTGTTAGTCAAAAATTGCTGGACAGACTGTTTTCCTTTGGTATAAAATTATAAAACCTTATTTTGTGAAACAGCCAGTGTTTTAAAACTGTGGACAAGATGAAATGGTAAATGCCATGTACATGAGAGCATTTCTCATCAGTGCAGTTCTTTGCAGTCTCTAAAGCAGTTCAAGCTGAGGTTGTTACTGGAGACATGAGGGTGCTACAGAAGACATGCAGCCCACCTGTGCTATAGAAGGATTATTTTGGTCTTACTATCAGATTAATCTGTGTGTTGTACAATACTGTACAAGATTTATGCAAATAAAGATTGAAACAGTCCCTTATTTGACAACAGCAGTCTTGGGTGATTCTATGAAGAAATTCAGGGAAAATCAGAGAGTGTTATTTTGACTACAACCAAGTTGTAGTTCTGAATTGCCTCTATCACTTTAATAAGTAGTTTCTCATTAATTTAAAAATAACCAGTCCAGTTAAACAACATGGGTGTTGGTCAGAAATTCCTGATTTCTCATGTGTAAATTCACCATGTCAGACTTACTGATGCAAACACCCAAACAAATCAGTAAAACAAGACTGGACCAGCCAGGGTTGATACAGGCAGCGCGTCCAACATTTAGTTGTTTAGGCAATAGCTGCAATTCAGTCACAGTTTGGGTGCTGAATGTGCTTGGTTTTCACAGCATGCCATCTTTAACTTCAACAGAAACTACAGGATTCTGCTATGCAAAGCAATGAAACTGCGACAGAAAACCTGCTGTTCAGAAAAGTAAGAATATATGTTTAAGGAAAATTCTTGTGGTAAATAAAACCATTGCTGAAGCAATAGCAACGATGGACCATGTGTAAAAATAGCTTCAGGAGACCTGCGTCCTTCTGGAGCCAGGCATAATACTGAGGTTCAGACAACACTGTCCACTTTTACCCCCATCACTGCTGGGAAGGTATCACACCACATCTGAAACCAGCATGGGTGAAATAGGAAAGTGATTCTCCCTTCCCAGTCCTGGGGAGGAATCTTGGCCTCTCTAAATGCTGAGGAACTTGTTATTTTGAGCAATAAGATTTGCTCATGTATTTTGCTAGAAATAGCAAGGCTAGGAAAACATGACAAGCAATCGTTCTACACTCAAGACACCAATCCTTATAAATTATAAATATAAGCACTTTTCAGCTGCAACACTGAGTCTCTTGAAATAAAGAGGTTTTGAATAACAGCTGTTTCCCTTCAAACTAATGGAAATTAAATGTCAAAATTACGTACTCCTTTACTGTCAAACCGATGATGTGAAGTAAACTCCTCCAAGAGAGGAGCTATGGAGATGCATAAAAAACCAAGTGAAGGGAGTATGATCAGATGTCAAGTTTAAAATTTGTATTGCCTGGATTTACAAGAGTTTGGAAGTCAAATCCTGTGTGGCATCTCCTCCTGGATATGCCTCCTAGTCAGAGGACACTTAACTTGAGTGTGGTGGCTATGATTTGTCCGTGATTTTGGGGCTGAGGGTCAGGAAGGAGAGCCTGTTTGTTGTGTCAGAAGGAAACAGTCCCTCTGTGGGGCCACAAGACACCAGCCCCGAGTTCCCACAGGAGTTTCCCTCCTGAATGCAAAGTGCCAGGGTTGGGAGGCTGTGCTGTGTAACACCTGTCTTTACCTCACCTTCCCAGCCCAGCCTGAAATGGGTTTTGCTCGCCTGTTGTGCACTCAGTGCTCAGGGAGTAGGGAAGCTGCAGTAGCTGGTCTCATTTAAACCAGCACGCTGTCATCCCAGGAAATACCACGTTGTGTCAAAGTCATTTCCAGCCTCTAAGCAGCAATGAAAATACCTGCAGAGAAGGAAAAAGAAAACCAGGGTGTAAGTCTTCACGACCGACCAATAGCAGTTTTGCTCTGTTTGTCTTATTCCATGTCAGTAATATATTCATATAATTTTTCTGAGTGATTTTTTCTTTTTTCTACAAGAGTAGCTCACTTAAACAGTATCCCTGTCTTGATGCCTGAAAGCTCAACTCACAGTTTTCCAGCAGCATCAGCAGGTTTCCTGTTCAGGCATCTGTAGCAGGGTCCCCGCTGGAGATGACACAGATGTTTCACCAGGACCACACGCTGACGCCACAGCTGGCTCCAGCAGGCCAGGCTCACCCACAGGCTCCTGCTCCCTGGGCAGGAGAGCCGCAGACCCTTGGGTTCCATGAGTGTTGCCTTCTACTTCGCCTGTCCCAGGAGAGCCAGGCCCAAAGGTCTATCTCCCTACTAAGAAGACATTCAGTTTTTTCCTCAACATTTCAGTCCTCAGCCTCATTTGTCTTAGTCTGAGACTTATAGTAGGGATCACTCTTTCTCATTAGAGGTGTTTCATATTCGGTATAGGGCAGATTTCTTCATTTTCTGCCTCCAATAGCACTGTTGGGTGTGTGGGGACTATGGCATGCAAGTCCACTTTCCCTGCTTCCCTCTTCCCTCCATTTTGCACCTGCATTAGGATCTGATTTGTGAATAGCCTTGTATTTCAGGTTACAGGATGTGTTTCAGATGTGCTCTCTTTTGGTTAGAGCACATTGTTTCAATGCCCAGCCCTCCCTGTGTGCTGGGTAATCTCATTAGAGAGGCTGGAGAGAGATGGGGTTCATTACAACTCCTATTTGAAGCTTGAGTAAGTTTGAATTCTACTGAAGGCAGAGCTGCAAGCATAACCCCTCCTGCTCTGGGATCACTTTACATGCTAAAGATAATAAAAAAGCAAAAAGCAAGAGAGAGTGGTTAGAGCTGTAATCCAGACTGCCAGGAGACAAGACATTCCAGCTAATGTATCCATGCTGAATATAAGGCAAGTGGGAAGGCTTTCTATGTGCTACCACTGAGGTGCTGAACTCACTGGTTCACTCTCTTTCTGTAAGGAGCAGAAAGCTTGACAGGGACAGACTCTGTCACAGTGCTCTAGAAAATATCAGGATCCCAACAGGAGCCCAGTAGTGTTTATCTGTCTGGACATACTGAACAAGTTTGAATCTTCGTGTGCAGTAAGTGTGGAAGCAGAGTTCTAAATAGGGTGACAAACAGCTTTGTGGGGAAGGGAATGGTTAACTTGGGTGTCCAAACTACCTTGCATGGGTGCACCTAACATGAGCTGTGGGGACAGCACTGGTAACTTGGACAAATTGTTGCTGGGAAAAATGAGCACAGTCTGACACCACAGTAGAAAGAGATAGGAAAATACAGATATTGAATAAATATATGGTCATAGGATAAATATGTGTTTGAAGCATTCAGCAGGGAGACAGCTGCTCCCAATCCTCTGACTTACAGTGCCATACAGGTCTGTGCATGGCACATGCATTTTGAAAGGCAAAGGAAGGATAAATACGCAGACAGTTTGTCCAAAAACTTGATCATCTTTCTAAATCAGCTATGGGTCTAAATCAGAAAGAAGATGTAGTAGTGCCATTAGAAACCCATCTCTCCTTCTCTAGTATTCTGAATTTTATGGTCATGATGATTTTAATAATTTCTTACCTGTTAGGTCTTTACAAGTGATCAAACTTGCTCTTTAAATGTAGCTCTTTAAATGTAGATCTTGTCCAACTTGCATCGAGTCATCAATATCTGGATTTATTGCAACTGTTCTTTGGCAAAGCAAAAGGCCAAGGACACAGTGTTTGTGACATTGCTTTCCTGAGACCTTGGGAACAATAAAGGTGAGGAACCAAATGGGGAAATGGACTGATTGTCCTTGACTTAACAGAGCTGTTGGAAAACAGTAATGTGAATTCTGAGACTTAGGCATTGGGTTAGTTCACTAGAGTAAAAATTTCACGTGTTCTGATTGCCTTCACTATCAGCCTTTCATTTGTACACTTTGATGCTGTGAACCACACAAGATAGTGATTTGAATGCAAAAATATTTTAAGCAAGTGTGCATTAATGGATTTGAATGGTCCTTTCTGGAGCTGTAGACAGGTTTATGGGATGAGCAGCTTTGAACAGCTTGAAAATGGGATGTATGAGACACATATCCTTCTGGTCAAGTAGTCAGTCATACCCCTTGTACGACAGAGTGGGCGAGAACAGCCAAGCTCATTGCTCTGCAGACAGGCCCAGTGCCTCTGCCTGGTGCTGGGCAGAGTGAGGACTGTGTGGTCTTGTCTCCACAGACCTCAACACAGTGAGATGGAAGAAACTACTGAGCGAGAAGGAGGAGCTGGAGAGGCGCTTCGAGGAGGAGGGGAGGCAGCTCCGCAGGCAGCAGCAGGAGGAGATGCAGGCACTGGAGCAGCGGCTGCAGGAGGAGTACAACACCAAGAAGGAGAGCCTGCAGGAGCAGCATAGGCTGCAGCTAGAGCAAGCCAAACAGGAGCATCAGGATCAGGTCAGTCTTTGCCTGCTGCCTTTGAAGAATAGTCCATGCTAGTACTGACTGGGTTCAGGTAATGAAACATATTGAACACGCCAATATGAAGACACTGGTAGTGAGTTATGACTAGAAAAATGTAACCCTGAATATCTTTACTGCTGTTTCTCCCTATTAGTTCTACTGTTTTTTTCCTATACAGTAGTCTATTACATTGCCATGTCTTGTCTTCACATGCTCCCTGTTTCACAATAAAATTATTCACATTACCTTCGCTGCTCATGCATACTTGCTCCTCAACCCACCTATTTTAGTCCATTTATGACTAAAACCAAGGGTTAACAAGAACCTGTTCCACACAGGTAAGACCAGCAGAGCCATGCCCATTGTAATTTGCTAGTTAGAGGGCAGCACAGTGAAGTGATAGCATCCATGCAACACTTGCATCGATGCAAAACATCAAGCACGTGATACATCCCAGGTCCCCTGATTGCTGCCCCACCCTTCAGTCTTGGAGTGTACATCCCAAGTGTTTCTCATTGCTTTGCCTTCTGTGTGTAGATAAGAGTACTCTCACAAGCAGCTACTTTTGTCTGGTTTTGTCAGAACCAACACTATAATTCACCTTTGGGCACCTCTCACATGGTGGCAGTAATCTCACACAATCCATCCTGCACTGGATTATGGCAGTAATGCCTTTACGTGGCCGTTTCCTATTTTGCCTTCAGTGGATTCTGTTCTGATTTTTCCAGCTGCAACTCTTACCCACTACCCAGTGCCACGGGTCACAAGGGCTCTTCTCACGTGTGAACCTGCTGCACTCAGGTGTGCTGTGCAGTCTGTGCCTTTAGGCTGTGTCATGCCACAGTCCCTGCTGTCATGGGGGTGCCACAGGCTCCTGCTGCAGCAAAACCCTCCTGGGCTGGGAGCTGTCCTTGCTGGCTTGAATCATCCAGCCATGTGAGACAGGCACAGGGCATCCCAGCCTGTGCCTCAGAGCACCTACTGCCCTGCCTGCCTCTCTGCAGTTTGGTTGGATTCTTCAGGGCAGGGGTGTGAAGGACTCCCACTGGATTTTGCCTATTTTAGTTGCTGATCCTGATAGTTGTTACTGATTCGCAGGCTTGTAACATGCCAGACAAAGGCTTTATGAAATTGGGCTGTTTTGTCCTGGACAAACTACCTATTTCTGCTAATGAACTGATTTCCAAAGATGTATTAGAAGGTGCTATCAAATAGATTTTCATGTTCTAAATCAGATTTTTAAAAATATTTCTCTGTAAATGACTAGAAGCTGTGCTGAGCCATGTCTTTTGGTTCTCATTTCCATTTACACAAGCTGGTTTTCTTGAAATGCTCTTCAGAATTTCTGCTTTTCTTTCTGATATGAAGGAGGGGTCATGTTCCCCAAAGCCCTGAAAATTTTTTTCCTTTCATTGTGTCAGTGTGTCAGTCTGCCTGGTAGAAGATGCTGGCTCTAGCTGCAAGGCTTGCCTCTCCTGGATCACCCAACATCAGCATGTGTGAAGGAATTTGTTAATTTTTTGCTGAAATAGCTTATAGCTTAGCTCTGCTACTCTTTGAAGTATTTCTGCAAGCTCTCAGGACCACAAGAACAGATGTTGGTTCTTCTCCTCTCAAGCTGATCAGTGCGAGAAAGGGTGATACAGGTCATTGTAGGACTTGACTAGAAGTATGCTTATTTTTCTCATGTTTTCATCTGCTGTGACTCTATTCATCATTGCAGTGGAAACACATCTTTCGCTCCGTGGGGCAAATAGTTCTTGTTTTGTTCCCGAGCTCTGTGTTCCCTGAAGGTAACGCAAACATTCCTCTCCATTGCCTTGAAAGTGCTGCTGTGACCCTAGTATCTTAGAGTTTTAGCCCACATTTTCAATTCATAGTTTGGTTAGCATGATGAGTTTTAGCAGGTTTTCCCTTTGAATTCCTACTCTGCTGTTTAGCCATCCTGTGTTGAGCACTCTTGGATCTGGAGAGGCTGACAGGCCATGTTAGAAAGCTGCTCACCAACAATATTTCTTGGTCAAGGAAATGGAGCTCTTACACTGTACATGAGAAAAGCCTTGTCCTTGAACTTCCCATCACATGGAGGGATTTGAATTTGCACTCATGAAGGCAGCAACAACAGCAAATCCTTCTGACCATGGATCTGCATGCATTTCTGTATCCATACATCTCGTTTGGAAGACAGTCATCCAACTTTCATGGTTTCCAGTCACAACTTAATCTTCCATGCTGTATTGCTTCAGCCACCACTTAGTTCACTACCAGATACCTGTTATTTCTTTGGAGACACAGTTCCTATGTCAGGTTTTGGAGGTTCAGCTGTCTGTGAGGATGTAGCACAGAATGAGAGACAAACTCCTCACAAACTGATCTTGTGTGCCAGTACATTCTCATATCTCCTTGCAGCTAAAGGCAGAATTGCAAAGTAAAGGCTGTGATCTGTCCTACCAGTGCTTCTCACTTGAGGTGCTCAGCTCAAGCTGTTTTGTGGAGCAGCTTACTGAACTTCTCCCACTAGAGCCTCCTCTTGATTTTACTTTATTAAACCTTAAAAATACCACCTCAGGTACTTTCCACAGCCAG
Organism: Vireo altiloquus; assembly: GCA_013396875.1. Classification (NCBI taxonomy): domain Eukaryota; kingdom Metazoa; phylum Chordata; class Aves; order Passeriformes; family Vireonidae; genus Vireo; species Vireo altiloquus. Next base: position 1,098,085 of record VZRF01009394.1, read on the forward strand.
AAATAAACATGACTTGTGTTAAATGAGGTGATCAAGCCTACAGAGTAATTTATTAGCATCCAAGAGAGCTGCTTCCCAGTGCCAAGTTGACTATCTGCCATGAAAAACTGCAGACAGGACGTCACACTGGAAGATTAAATAGAGTCATTTGGGATGTGGATGCGAAACACACAGAAGACAGGAAAATCCCTGTAGATCATTTGGGACATATTTAATTGGCTTTATAGATAAATAACTTGCCAAGGATGGTGGCAGCAAGAGGAGGCCCCTTCACCTTCTGAGGGAGTTGGTTTTGAGCATAATCATTCCTATGGGGTGCTGTTCAGCTGAGAAGCAATTAGAGTATGAATAAAGGCATCAGCTTACAGATGTCATATACCAGGACACTGTGCTCCGGGAAAAGTCAGGGGATAGTCCTTGCCTCATTAGGAGGCCTTTGAGTCATCTGCCCCCCACCTTTCTCAGCTCTGTCATGCAATATATCAGCAGGCTGAGTCCCCATTATTTTGGAAACTGTTCTTCACCACTGAGCTATCTGCCATATTATTATTATAATTAGTTTGGACAATTTTAAATTCCATGTTAAATGCCCAACTTTCATTCTAAGAGCATATTGTCTCCAAGATGGTTGGAAATTTTGTATTCTGGTGGGTTACCTAATACATATGTTTGACAGTTAAAAGCAGAGAAATAACATTTATTCCAGTCAAAGCAAACTCAGCTGCAGTAACTTTCTACCATTATTTACATAACTGTGAGCAAATAAAGTTGTTTAGAGTCAAGTCACTTAGCCATGAACAGCTGTTTCACTGTAAATGTAAAATAGTTTGATCCTCTGCCTTGCCAGATATCACAGATAATATTGTGTTAAATGTAGGGAATAAGACCATTGTGGTTGCAAACCCCAGAAAAGTAAATCAATGCTTTGTATTCAGAAAGTGCTCTGGACCACTGACTTAATCTTGATCACCACTTCTCATTGTAGTTCCTTTAATAATGCATATCAAAAGACCATCACTGGGGATCTCACTTTGCCTGTAGCCAAGTCTAGTAACAAACAATACACTGAAGGAGTCCCAAAGCCACAGGGTGCACTGGAACACAGGCTGCCCACAGCCCTCTTCCAGCTGCACTCCTCACTCCCTTGGGCTGTGTGGTCATTGTTATAATTTAGATTAATGGAACGTCAAGACTTCTGAACATTTAATAAACAGCATCTTCTCCTAAGGGCTTTTTAATCTTTTGATTTCTTATGTACCTCTTCATCATCATTAAGTTAAAAGAAAAAAAATATCATCAGCAGTGACTACATGCTACCACTCAAGGCATCAACATGGCAGAACTGGCTCAGGTGCTGAAGTGTCACATTCAGTAGATCCCTTTGCTGTTTCCAGCTCACTGGAGCTCTCCAGCAGTGGCTTGAGTGTGCCACAGCCTGTCTAACCATGTGTCCATGTCTGTGCTCACTGTTGTTGGAACAGGTGGAAGATATCACAGCTGTACATGAAGCTGCAATGTCACAGTTGGAAAACAACCACATTGTGGCTATAACAGTACTGCAGGATGAGAACGACTGCAAGATTCAAGGTAAGCCAAAGACAACCTGTAACAGCTACACAGCTGCTCCAGAGCAGGAATGTGACACTGTGTTTCTTCCTTCAGAGCAGATTACACAGAAAATTTGTGTTGGTCCAGTGCTTTCACATGAGTTGGCCCACCAGGCTCATGCTAGGGCAGAGGGAGAGATGTCTGCAGTCTGTACAGCATCTAACTTTGACCTGAAATCATCTGAGGGGGGTCTCTGGGTCAGAGATAAGGCTTTCTCTATGTGTTGCTGAAAATAGAATCCAAATTCCACATCACTTCACACATATACTTTTCCAAGAGCCTAATCCTCGGGTGCTCAGGAGGATAGAGCTCTTGGGCTATCTCTGAATGTAGGTGCTTAAATGCCCACACTGCTTCTGAAAACAAGTCATTATTTTCAGTAGCAAATGTCTGGCCATGCTGAGCAGACCAAAGCCACTCACTGGTGCAAATCTGCACCTCAGCACTGTTATATTTATTTTGTGTTACAGTTTGGCCATGGGATTGATGCTGCAGACAGAGATGTTTCCTCCCTACCAGTTCCATGTCTAAACACATGCCTTTGTGCATGCTTTAGCTGACATTTAACAGTTATCTGTACATTCTCCCTATTTTTTCTACATTTTAAATACCTCTAATAAGTTTTCTCATGTTTCCCAAACCAAGCCGTATTGCTTAGCTCTGCATTGTGTCAATTAGACACAGTCCAGAGCACAACATGAACTGAGAACAGTCTATTCCTCTCTCTCATGGGCAGAGATGGTATCTAGCATAGCATATGCTTGGCATAGAAATTAACATATGGGATTTTGAAAATAAATAAGCAAAAAGCTGCTTCTTGTTTGACAATATTCTTATCTCTCCATTTTTGTTCGTATTTTCTGATGATAAAATTCAGTTGTGGTTCACCAAGGGTCTGGTGGCCCAAGTTTGTGCTCCCTGCTGCTGGTGCAGGTCTGAAATGCCCTCCTGTGCCTGGAAAAGGCACTGCAGCTGCTGCGGGCGAGTAAGCTGAGCACGGCACTGGAGAGGTGGAATAATCGCTGCTGTGCCTGCTGAGCAGGGGTTAGAGGGTATAACCCATGGCCTTTGGGGCAGGGGTAAACACAAAAAATACGGTGTCCTTATACTATAAAGGCAGCTCCTAGTACTGCACTGAATGACAGTTTGGTGCCATTGCTGTAGAGATTAATCTCTATTTAACTTTGTTTATTAAACTTTTGGTGATTAGTATGTCCAGTATGACTTATTTTAGCAGAAAAATCTTTAATAATGTTTTTTGTCTTCTCTGTCTCACTACTGGAATAAACCTTATAGCTCATCTACCACGTGATGGGTAGAAGCACTGTCACTTGCATTTTTGCATCTGAGTTGGTAGCCCTCCTCTCTATCTCTCCAAAGAAATTGCAACCCAAGCTTTTAAATGTATCTAATTTTAAATTCTTTGATCTAGGGATGCTCACTCTGAACTGTCAAATGGCCTGTTGTCAGATTGACCCTTTTCAGATCAGAGTATCTGGGAGCTGAGAATTCTGAACAGTTCTGAAAAATCAGAATCTGGTCACACGGAAACAGAGGTATCTGCAAACAGTGAAAGATTAGGACATTCTGAACTTCAGAACTATTTACTTAAGGTCACAGGGCATATTGCTACCAATTTCCTGCTCCATTTCCACATCGTAAAACTGCATCCCAAATTGCGCTTGGCTCATGATGTGTGCTCTCAGACCCTGGTTTGCTGGACTCCACTCAGTAATGTCATGTCTGTGTAACTTCTCCAGAACTGAATACTGCTCACAAACTGGAAAAGGCACAACTAGAAGAGACTTTTGAAAAGCTGCGTCTGTCACTCCAGGTTAGCAGTTTCTTTATTTCCCACCCTGTAATGGTGCTGTGGAGCAGCTGGGGGGGCAGCCCCAGACACATTGCCTGCTGCCAGCACACCAGGCTGCTGCCTCTTGCCAGCTGCAGTACCTCCTGTGCTCTGCCTGTCCAAACTGGGATCTAGCAGCAAACCCTCAGGACTTTTCCTCCCCTTTGGCTGGTTCATAAGAGAGAGAAAACCTAAAGGGACAAAAAGTCATCTGAATAAAGCAAGAAATGTCTTTTTTTACCCTGCTGGCAAATTTGAGTTCTTCCCTGCCTGGTGGGGAGGACTCTGGCACCGGCAGTGGCTGTGAGCATCACATTGTCTGCACGGTACCCACCAACAGGCACCCCCAGGGCTCAGAAACGCTGGCCTCTCCTTGCCTGGCCCTGTGCCTGTGTCTGTGCTTTATAAACTCCTCCCTGCTGCCTGAACGTGGGAAAGCCGGTCCCATGCTGGAGACACATCTCCAGTCCCACCGGAGGGCAGTGCAGTCCCTGATGGGGAGTGCCCCAGGGCTGGCCCTGCTGTGCAGCCAGGCTGTGCGTGGCCAGGATCAGCCCTGCACATCGCAGCTCCCACATCCCACTGTTTAACACCAAGGTCAAGATCGTCTAAACCTTCTAAAAACTCCATGCTGTTCTCACTCCCTAGATGAAGAAATGACAAGGAGTAGAGGGCAGAACTGTGCCCCTGTCACACAAGTTGGGTTTCGAAATGTTGTGTGAACAAGTAAAGACGCCACAGCAAATAATGCAAGCACTGTTTGATTTCATAGACAGAGATGAATTACAATTTTTAAACGCCCTGACTAGCACATACTGTTGCACTGCTGCAACAGCTCGAGGCATGTCAGCAGTTTTGCAATAAGGGCTGATGTAATGTTCCAGACAAGAAATCACAACTGTGGAAGATAAAAATACCATTTTCACAGCAACTGTGGATTTTACAGGTGTTGTATAGGCAGAAATACCTTTGATGATAACAGAACTATGGTTGCTTAAAATAACGTTGTTCCCATGTATAGCTCTGAGACGAAATGATGATCATTTAAAGTCCACACCACTAACCCATCGTTTCTTGTTACCATGTTAGAAGCCTAGAAACAGGAAGGAAGCAGGTATCTACTGCCTCCTTCAGACTCTAAGGACCACACAATCATGCATGTGATACAAATGTCATTTGTCCCAAGGAAATACATGTCTATTCTCACCCAGCACAAGGTGATGGGGTGATTTATCATCAGCCACAGGTGTTTTAAGGATTTTGTGAGTACCTGAGGCTTATCAAATACCCCATTCTATGTTCAAGTGGCCTTACATAAAAAAAAATATCACCTTACAGGGGTTTCTAAGCTTTGTTTAGCTCCCCTGGTAGTTTGGCAGTGCAGACTGACTGATATGAATGTAAGTGGGCTGGTAACACAGTTGATGTCTTAATTGATGTGTTTCCCCCTCAGGACCAGATAGACACCCTCACCTTCCAGAATCAATCTCTTAAGGCCAAAGCAGACCGGTTTGAAGAGGCTCTGAAGAAAAATACTGAGGAACAACTGAAGGTAGATGGTAACTCTAATTATACAGGCATCACAATACATGTTTCTAAGTATTACACATCACCTGTTTCAATAAGAGCAAAGGGATCCTCACTCCAGGGACAGGGGGGCAGGTCCCAAATGAGACCTCAAATACTGAGCTCTGAGGAAGAGTCACAAATCTTAGCTAAAGGGGTATCAAGAAGAAATTATCAGGGGTCAAATGGGCTGCAGAGGACCAGGTCCAGGTAGTTTTCACACTGCTGATTCTTTAAACCACAGGGTTACATTAAGGAATCTCTCTCGTATGGCTGAAGGTGTATTTATGGCTGACATATCCAAATCACTGATATATTTCCTAGATTGTGCGAGCTCCATACCTGCACTTAGAAAAAGATTTGAAGAGCTTAAAACATGTCCTGGAAATGAAGAACCTCCAGATTCACCAACAGGAGAAGATGATTATGGAGCTAGAAAAACAGGTGAGTTGTCACTTTTCTTACAGAGGAGACATCATAGAGGTAATAAAGGAAAAGTTTGGTTACACCAGATGAACTCAAGAGGGGTGAGCAAACACATGAGGCTGGGGCAAGGCTTGGTCAAAGAGGTTCACATCCATCAATCAGGATTGCCTCTTCATACAATACCTGCTCAGCATGTCAGGTTAGACAGCTAGGTGAGTGCTGTAGGAAGAGGGAGGAAGGGGAAATTTGTGGTTGTCCATGGTACACCAGCCTGTGCCATATGCCCCTACAGGAGTCAGGTACCCTTTTAGGGAGCCATGTATGAATTAGCAATACTCAGCAAGCAGCTCCTAGCAAAGCTTACCCTAGAAAAGGTTTCTCCAGCCCTCCAGTAAGGCTTTTCTGCAGGCTATGCTGTTTTCTCATCCTTTGCTTGTGGGATTCCCTAATGAAGAACTCCCCAGTTCACCATCAATTACATTTTTTGTGGGAAAGGGGATTCATTTTGTACAGTATAACCTGCAGTGACAGTAAAATACAGTGTGGTGACAGGATGAGGCAATACCTCAGCTGGGAGCTGTGGCAGCTGGTTCAGCACAGCATTCAGCAAGATTTGTTTCCATTTACAGGGAAATTTGAGAACACTGATGATTATTTTGCTGAACAGATGCTTTAGTAAGTGGATGTAGAGAAAAGTGCCACTTTGCAACTGAGGCTTATTATCTGTGCTCCTTCCAATGTGCTGCTCTTGGAGATAAGCCAGCATTTGGAAACACTGGGAAAAAAAAGAACCCCAAACAACAGCCTATATAATTCCTGATCATTTAGCTACTTTTGCTCAATAACTGCATACAAGCACACACTCTTGTTCCTGCCTTTTATCACAGTAAAACACTGGTTCTGCTGTGGTCCAAAGGCACAACTGCTTTCCATTTCAACATATACCTTTGTAAGTCCCAGAACACCTACAGGACATCTCCAAATGCTCTGAAAGTTGGAGTGCCTCACAAGGGAGCAAGAGGGCATTTCAAACTCAGGGTCAGCCTTGGCTCCTTGGCAACAGAAAGGGAGGCTGGAAATGAAGGTGGCACAGCTACTACTTGTAAAAACTATTGAAGAAGCAGAGAGAGAGAGCCTGTGATGATGATTCCTTTTTCAGAGCATTTGAAAACAGGGCCAGAATCCATGTTCTTCTCTAGCAAAATAAACTGGGACAGACCAGAATATCTGAGAAACAGGAATATCCTTTACAATTAACTGCATAGACCATAAAACACAACCTAAAGCTGATGTCTCCACCATTAAGTGTGAGTTATTGCTATCCCCAGTGCACAATATTTTGGTTCTTTATAAAAGGTTGGGAAATTCAATAACCAAGCTCACACAGAGATAAAGTTACCCTGTGCTATCTTGTTTTCTTTCAAAATTGTTGAATTCAGCAAAATTCAAACTGCTGGAAAATCAAGAACTAAGGTGATAAAGTATGTCAAATTCAAAGCTTGGGGAAAACAGCACACCTGAGGCTGTGGAACATGCCCATAAACATCTTACTGGTGTTCTAATACACTGCTACTGATATCCTCAAACTCTGCCCTTGAACTGTGCTGAATAAAAGCTACCTGTGCTTGGGACAGGATTAATTTCAATTCATCACAGCTTAAAGTTAAATGTCTGCTTTAAGCCTGCCATTTAAGCCAACATTTTCAGCAGTAGTGAGAAGAGTCTCCAGAGGCCAGCCAACCTCATGAGAATGCAGCAGCACTCTAAGGCTGCTGCTGGTGGGTGACTCTTTCCAAAACTGAGAAATCATAATACTGAAATCATAATAGTGGAGGCTGGATGTCAGACTGAAGTGTCTGGAAGACGTACATCACACCGTCTTGCACTCCTCCTTCATCACTTGACTGACCACTCATACCACAGTTCTGGGCAACTTTCCATGCTGGGTATCCTCATGCTCCTGAAGTGTCACCAGCATTTTCTCCAATGTCTGGTAAACCTGGCTCCTTGGCAGACAAAAGTTGTGGGGGTACCTCTGAGGAAAACATCTATTTGCACTGAGCAAAACTAAGATCCTCCTCTTCCTCTTCAGTTAGAAGTAAGGGCTTGACCAGTATGATGTGATGGTGTGAGTCAGACCTCTAAGTCTCAGCTGCAGGCAAGAAAACCACCTCCACCTACCCTCAAATTTTAAAAAGTTGCTCCACAGACTAATATAGAACAAATTATCTTGGATCAGGTGCTGAGTGTTCTTCAGACTTAACAAATCTTCTTTTGCTGCAGGTTGAAAAAAATTTAAAACTGGAAGAAAAAATCACCATGCTGCAACAGCAGAACGAAGAACTCAGAGCCAGGATTGAGCAAAATACTGTCATAACAAGGTTTGTGCTGCTGTTTGCAATCTGTCTGAGCTTGAAAGGAGGCCCCAGGTCTTAATTGTCCAAGGCTGACACTTATTTCAAAAGGGGAAATACTTAGTTCCTCCTGAAAGCGTATTGGTGTTCTGCTCTGCTTGTTTTATTAAAAAATTATTTTTATATTGGGGTTTGCTTTCTTTAAGGAAACCTAAGGAAGGCCATGTATCTGTCTATGCATTTCCATGATTTTGACACGCTGCTGAGAACAAGCTTGTCAGTGGTTCTGATCTCAGTATCAGTGCCCTGAGACCCATTAGTCAGCGGGTAATGAGGATGGGAAATGGGAAGATCTTGGGAAAGACATCCAAACGATGCCATTCTCACCCAGGCAGGATCAACCTTTGGCAGGTTTTTTCATCAGCACTGCTTTTTTGCAACCTTGTCACAATGTGCCAAGGGTGACAAGGCTCCTTGTGTTAGGTGACATATAAAGAGAAGGGAAGGACAGTCCATGTCCCAGAGAGTTTATATTCTCCTGTGAGGCTGGAGACCGCAGTTGGAGCCAGGGAGAAGGGGTGCCAGAGGAAGAAACTAGTTCTGGTCTTGTCCCAGCACTGCAGCTACCTAGCTGTCATTGTGTCCAGAAATGTTGCCACTGGCCAAAATGAAATGTAATTTTTAGCTGTTTTTAAACTGTCAGTGTCTGATCTCTGAGTTTAGTTTTTGTCTTTCTCATGCCTCGTTTCTTAATGACTCAGCCTTTTGAGATTGTCTCCAGCATGCAGATATTCTTAAAAGGCAGCATTGCTTGTACTAACATTCAGATTGGGGTGAGGATTATGTTTTCTCTCACCTGATTGTAAATACCTGTAACTCATATCTCACTGTCTGAGGTGGGTGTCTACAGCATTTCTGTGCTGGGGGAGAAAAAATGAGTATTTTTAAGGTCTGATTCACCAGATCAGTTTGAGATACATGCTTTTGGGCTGGATGAATTGTGGCCTGGAAGTGGCAGTCTCTCTCCACGCCTGACAGCAGCCAGGGTGCCTGGTTCAGTGCTTGGCATCTCTGCATTGCAGCTCCCTGCCTCTGGCTGGGCAAACAGCACCCTCCCTCCACTCCCTGCTGGCATCCAGCTGCAGCACTTTGCTTGTTGCCTGCAACTGTGTAGGTACTGCTTTCAAAAAGACCTTTTAGGAGAAACTCTGAATTCAAGGTCAGCCTGGAAAGTGAACTTCGAGGAGAATAATTTTCAACAGTAACTCTTTGGGGACAGCTGTGGGGCAGCTATAGGGACAGCCAGGGCTTTAAAGTCAGAGTTATTAAAGCATTCATTTTCCTGGCAGCAGTAACCACCCTGACTGCTGATTTCTGTTGTACCAGCACTGCCTGACAAGTGCAGCGTGAATGAGCTCAGGGAGCTGCCCTGGATTAGAGCTATTTCTGCCAGCTTGCAGTTTGGGTGCCCAAGTGACTGTGGCAACCCAGCAGCAGTGAGAGGAGGGAGGGGAGCCAGAGCAAACCCAGTCTCTGCAGCACCGTCCCAGAGGCAACTGGGGGGCTGAGAGATACTTCCAGTTACAGCCAAGGGCAGGTACAAAGGGAAGGACAGGAGCATTGCAGGTAGATCATGATCCAGTTTGGATGCAGGAGCTCCACAGAGCCTCTGCTGGGATTTCCCCAAGCACTTGAATAAATAATCTGATCTCCCAGCGTTTCAGATCCTCTCTCCAAATCAACCAGCATTTTTTTTGGTACTTTGGACTGGGGATGTCTGAAGAATGATAGTTTCCAATACCCAAGAGATCAAGGTGACTCTGCTAGCCACTGCTACACAGCTCAAAACTTTCAGGAACTAGGAGAAGAAACGTATTTTTGATTACATGAGATACATTTCTGTAGGAGTCAAGGCTAAAAAAAGCAGAAATTCTTATAAAATGTCTTTTAAACAAAATCAGAAATGCCAACCCCACCCTCTGATAGGCTTTTGGTGAGTGGACCAGCAGTCCATGACATCTGCTACAGCCTTCAGGCTACACCCAGAAAAGGAGTTACACAGAATTCTTTGTATGCCTCCAAAAGCCACACCCAGCTGCTGCTGAACTGAAAACACCTAGGGGAAGGTTAGGTTCCTCCCTGGTAATTTCTATAAAATCCTAAATTGCCAGTAAATCAGGTTAGGTGCCTGCCCAGAGCTGCTGCAGGTTGATCCCATCAGGAACTGGCTCTTGCCCAAGCGTAGGGGGGCTGCAGAAGCCTGGTGTTCCTGCATGCATCCTTTGGGACAGAGGTGTTGTCAGCACATGCCCAAAACATGTCTCGATCAGGTCCCACAGTCTACCTGCCCTGCCCCATCTGTTTCAAAACCAGTCACCTGATTAGATGAGTGCAGACTCACTAAGGCTATGGTGCCCCTAGGAGATTTCCATGCCCCAGCTCCCAAAAAGCCATTAAGTTACTGGGCATTCTGGGGAGAACACCTCTTTTTGACATTACTGGTCAAGTTTCCCTAGTGTTGCAGTCAGGAAGAGAGGCTGTTTCAGGATCAAGGAGGAAGGAGCTGGAGAAGGACCCATAGCCTCATGACCTTTTACAGAGTAGAGGGAAGGCCTTGAAGTTGAGCTGTGTCCTTACATCAGGACATCAGCTGAAAATACGAGCGTGGAAAGGCCAGACTCCTTTTCCTTTGAATGCCATAACAGCGAGTTGAAAAAGTCATGGATGCACTGCTGTCACCCCTCTTTGTGCTTACTCTGACACTCCCACAAGTGCCACAAGGCCAGAGAGAAAGGCTGGGGCTCATCCCATCTGAGCTTTGGCAGCTGACATGCCTCAAAGAGGTGTAGAGCAAAGACACAGGTGCATCTGGAGGCAGAGTCAGACATTGGGGGAAGCTGTGACTGCTGGATATGCTCTTCTCACCCAGCAGTGAAGAGATCTGGGGACAGCTGAGCCCCAGCTTGAGCAGCTCATCTGCAGCTCTAGGGGCAGGGAGAGGATGGGATGGGATGGGATGGGATGGGATGGGATGGGATGGGATGGGATGGGATGGGATGGGATGGGATGGGATGAGGTGCTCAGTGTCCTGCCTGGCCCTGGCTGCATGAATGCCACCATCTTTGCCCTGGAGTGCCTTACATGTTGACCTGCTTCTCTCTCCAGGCAATTGTCAGAGGAAAATGCAAATCTTCAAGAATACGTTGAGAAAGAAGTGGAGGAGAAGAAGAAGCTCAGCAGGACTAACGAGGAGCTGCTCTGGAAGCTGCAGGAGGGAGATGCTGTGAGCCCTGTCAAACTCCCACCCGCACCTTCCACTCCTTTTTATCGCTGCTCATCAGGGAACTCCTCTCCAGCAAAAGTCAGAACCTTGCGGCGATGAATCGGCAGCTGTGTGCCGAAGGTTCCCTGCCTTTTAGGCGTTTCCAATCTGCAAATTGTTACCATCCAAGGAAGTACTACCATCAACAGGCGCCCAGGGTTCATGGCTGCAAGCATGTTCAGCAGCTGCATAGCTTCACACTAGGCAGGGTACTCTTACAGTCCCCATGTAGAAACTCTTGGTTCTGACATGTTGATTAGGGTAGCAAAAAAGATAGCCAAGAGCTAGAACAGCAGAAAGTTAGGATAGCAAAAGGTTTAGTTTGATGTGTGAACATTTTAACTATGGTTAGAGCCAAAAGCTGGGAAATGCTCTATTAACGGTTCATCAGAATGAACTTTTGCTGCAGTATTTCAGGTTAGTTACAAATATAGTTCAAGTTGTGAATATTTCTGTATATGTGTCTGTGTTTATATACATGTATGTATTGTACCTTTATACCTATATATAGACGCACACACATATATCTGTAGTTGCAGATGTTCTGAATTGCATTTTTTATATTATTGGATACTACTAAGTGCTGATATATTTTCATTACAGTCAGCAGTTTTCTAACTCGTGCCTAAGACTTCTATCTAAACAAAATGCATTTCTGTTTAGCCTCCCAGGAATATTTATACCCAACCTAGAAGAAAGTTACACAGAAGTAGAAGCGCCTTCCAAGTGACCACCAAGTGGTACTCTATGTAACATGAACACCAGCGAATTTGAAATTCTAAGACAGTACTGCCTTTGAACCCATCACCTTTGCATTGAACACCAGAAAAGATATGCATACCATCCACTGCTTTTTGACTCTTAGCATTGATACTGTAAGTGGAGATAGGCTAGAGATGAGAAAACTGAGGGTTTTAGCAAATTTGGTAGAGGTTACTGGTTAACATGGTTCAATTTTAGTGTCTTTAAATTCCAGTCAGATCTTATATTTTTTTTTTACCTTGTCATGGTTAGGATACAATCAAAATCTCTGGCTGTAGGTTTCTGTACATTTTGTTTTATTTTAAGTCCCAGAAGCAAGAAGGAGAAAATAAGTTGTTTATCCTGGACCTTTGCTGGATGAGAGGCTTCCAATAGTAAGATGAGATACTGGGCACCTGCTAGGGCTTTAGCTTCTTTCCACCTCAAATGCCAAATAGAGCATAGCCAACTACACAGGCGCAAATGAGGTCAGAATTTCTTTCCTTCCACATATCTGCATTATTTCACACTGCTACAGCTTACCCAGTTACAGAGCACTTTGAAGATTCATGGAAATGAGTGCTAAACTACATTTAACTTTCCCATCTAGAAGCAAAAGTGCTCACCCAGGCTTGGGGTGACCTCCCACCTGCGAGGATGGTGAGGCCGAGGAGTAGATGGGGTGAGACTGTCTGCAGGGCCCTCATGGGCATTGCTAACAAGATAAAAATACCCCTGAGCATAATTTAAAAAACAAAGAGATCCGTGGGATGCTTTTCTACCCAGCTTAGGGCAAAGAGCCTGCATGCAGGCCTGCTCTGTGCACTGGGGTCAAAGTTAGCCGGGAGACAGTATCTGGAGGAAATCCCTGGGGTGCAGGAGTGCTGCAGGGAGGGTGGCTTTCCCACCCCGGTGTGTGGTGGCACCAGTAGGCCCTGCACCCACAGGGGTGGCACTGCACAGCCCTGCCATCCTGCTCGAGTGGGAGCTGTGCTTCAGCTTTCCTGGGAAGTATTTCCAGGTGTATTTCCAGGATTCACAGTCTGCAGCTTAGATACAGCTTCAACCACCCTCAAAGCACCTGTGGCCTGTTCCACAGTGTTAAAAAGAAAGATGATTTTTTTTCCTCCTTTTTAGAGAACATTTATTTTTGTAGCAGCTTTTGCATGGTACTGTGATACTGAGTAAATTGAGCATCTAGAATAGGTCATGCCACACCAGCTACTACTGTTGAAATGCATTGCTAGATTTTAGTGTGTCCAGCAAGTACAACCTGAAAGTAAGATAGATACCTAGCACACACACACACAAAGCCCCTTCTTGCCAAGTTCGACTTTAATCACTTTGATACTTGCTAACTGCACAGCTATTTGCAATACCTACAGCATTCTCATCTTTCATCCCATCAATGTGATGATCACAGACTCATAGGGTGATTTGGATTAGAAGGGAACTTTAAGACCATCTAGTCCAGCCCCCACTGCCATGGGCAGGGACACTTTCCACTAGACCAGGTTGCTCAGAGCTTCTTCCAACCTGGCCTTGAACACTTCCAGGAATGGGGTATCCACAACTTCTCCAGACAACCTGTTCCATCATCCTACCACTCTCATTGTAAAAATTCCCTTCCTTATGTTCAATCTAAACCTATCCTCTTTCAATTTAAAACTGTTGTCTCTTGGTCTATCACTACAGGCCCTGGTAAAAAGTCTCTTCATTTCTCTTATAGGTCCCCTTGAGGTTCTGAAAGGCTGCTAAAAGATCTCCCCTGAGCCTTCTCCAGGCTGAACAATTCCAACTGTCTCAGCCTGTCTTTATAGAAGAGGGGCTCCAGGCCTCTAAGATCTTTGTGGCCCTCCTCTAGACCCACTCCAAGATGTCCATGTCCTTCTTACGTCAGGGGTCCCAGAGCAGGATGCAGCACTCCAAGCTGGGTCTCGCAAGAGTGGAGTAGAAGGGCAGAATCCTGTCCCTTGCCCTGCTGGCCACACTGCTTGGGATGCAGCCCAGGACACAATTGACTTTCTGGGCTTTGAGTACCTGTTGCTGGTTCATGTCCAGCCTCTCATCCATCAGTATTTCCAAGTCCTTCTCAGCAGGGCTGTTCTCAATCTCTTCATCCCCCAGCCTGTATTCATACAAAGAGTTTCCCCAACCTAGGTGCAGGACCTTGCACTTGGTCTTTGTTGAACCTCATCATGTTCACATGGACCTACCTCTCAAGCGTTTCCAGATCCCCCTATATGGCATCCCTTCCCTCCAGTGAACCAAATGAGCTACTCCCCTTGGTGTCATCCACAAACGTGCTGTGGATGCACCTGATCCCACTCTCTGTGTTGTTTAAGATATTGCACAGTGCCAGTCCTAATACTGACCCCTGAAGGACACCACTTCTTACTGATTGCCATTTGGACATTGAGCTGTTCTGGATGCAACCATCCAGACAATTCCATATCCAGCTTCCATCCATCAAAGCCGTATCTCCCCAGTTTAGCAACAAGGACGCTGTGTGGGACTATGTCAGAGACCTTGCAGAGTCCAGGTAGATGACATCAGTCGCTCATCCCTCATTCACCAACACAGTCACACCACTGCAGAAGGCCATCAGATTAGTCAGAGTGGCTTGTTGGTAGTTTCTAGGATTCTCCTTTTTACCCTTTGTAAAAATGGTTGAGATGATAAAACTGGAGTTGTGACCATAATGCTGCTCCAAACTTTAAATGCACTAAGGCATATTATGGGCCCAGGACAGGCTGGCTGAACCTGTTACAATTTATTCATCTTTCCCCTTTATATCTGGTGCTATCCTTAACACTGTTGGTTTAAAGTCATATTCAAGAGATGCTTCCAGCAGTGAATTGGGAGTGGGGCTTTTACGGTGGGAAAACTGGGACTGAACCCAGATCCATCATTATTTGGTATCATTGCCAGTCGCTTTCCCATCTAATTTTTGCCTCCCAATCCTGCCTTTCACTGGATTCTTCCTTGGCACACCCTCTGGGGCCTGGCCAATCACTAGCAAAGCTGCAGGAAGTTCTGCCTAACCAGAGGGACCCAGCAACCTGTTCCTGAAGTGGGGTGTGAAGAGTGGCTCCTTCTCATGTAGGCCCAGAAACACACTTTTTTTCCCCAAAAAAGGTTATTTCTTTTTTTCATACTTTTCCTCTGTCCTGTCTTTCTTTGCCTCTGCATGCTGAAGTAGGAGCAAAAGAAAAGCCCAGGTCACTTGGACAGTGGGATGAAGGGAGCAGCCCCTCAATGGGGCAGCCATTCCCAGGGAATGAAGATCCCCTCGTGTGCATGGCCAAGCTGGTAAGCTCTGCTCTTGCCAAGGAGCTGCAACCATGCAAGGTGAGCTTGGCATTCCCAGCGAGGTAGGGGCTGTAGCTCTAGTCCATGCTCCTTGGCCATCCCTGTTCAAAGACAAGCAAGGAGAAGTGTTTTCTTCTGCAGGGCTGGAAACTTCCCGAACACCATGGCCACTGTGAGGACTTTCCCCTTTGGAATTAGGATGACCTTTGGCAGGAAAGGGAACACGGCCAGCACTAAGTGTGGAAGTTTCATCACTTCTATGTTTAAGGAAGTTGTTTGATTTCGTTAATGTTAAGTCAATGCAGAAGGGTGCAGCAGCAATAAAACCAGCCTACAGCCGCTCCTAGGGGGTTGCAGAGATGGGCACTAGGAGCAGGTATCAGCCATGGGATGGCAGGAGAGCCGGCAGCAAGCGGGGAGCACAGAAAACTCCTTTCTATTGTGGGAAGGTACCATTTGGCCCTGCTGGGATGCCACCTCCAGGACTGTCGGCACAGAAGGGTTGACTCAGTCCATGCACAGCGGCAAAGGCTTGTGGTGGTGGCAGGCGGGGGGAGGAAAGGAAAAACTATCAAGTGCAAAATCAGGTATTTTACGTCTCTGCACTGATGGTGGTTGTGTCCCATGGACACTCTGAGGAGCCTCTGTACAGTTTCCCATGCAGCAGGAGTTCTGTGGTCCCGTTTATTATGTGGCTAATGATTACAGGAAGAGTTTGTATTATTTCAGTTACGATGTACAGATAAGTGTAATATATTCCTGATAATAAATCCGTGCGCCAGTGCACCTGTGGGCTGACGCATACAGATCAGCAGGTCCTGCCGTGTTTTCTGTGCACATAGAAACTGAGATGAACGGGAAATAAAGCAAAATCCCATTAAAGGGTTACCCCATTACAGTAAAGACTGAAGCTACCCAGTCATTAGCTTTCCGGCAGCAGGGCTGGTCAGCTGGGTTACCTGATGCTGGCTCACATGGACTCATTTTCTAGGATGCTTCCAATATGACTGGGGCTCCCAGAACGGCGATTGTGGTCTGTAGTGTTTCCATTACGGTGTCATGCTGCAGCATATGGAAACAGGAACGTTTCTGCCAGTGGTTCAGGCCCCTCAGCAAACACCTGAATTCCCCAATGTTCCAGTTTGCTCAGTTTCAACACTCCATCCCCTGTCCCCTTCACCCTGCCCTCCTGCTGAGAGCCACCAGGCCCCTGGCTTGCTCAGTGCAGATGAAGCAGTGGCAAGGACACAAGCTTCATGTTTTCAATGAACATAAGCTGGCAATCAGGTAGGGAAAAACAGCCTTATATTTTTAGCACAATAGGAAACTTTGATCCCGTCTGAGTTTTCATCTTGTTGCCCTCCCACCACATTTTCAGTGCCTTTTGGGAGGCTGTGGAGTGTGTTGCCTATGTTTAAACAAAACAGACTTCAGCTTAGTGGCTTTTAATTTCTATATTCTTCTTACTCCTGCTTGAGTAAGATTTTGTATATGCATGAGGAACAAAGGCTTGGAGGATGGTCAAGACCCGGTGACTGGAGCAGACCCCTGACTTCATTTTGTGGGGAAGCTGCACTCAAAACACCCCCTGAAGTGCACCTGGGAGGCAATGAACACATTGCCTTCACTTCCTCAAATTCCAACCCTGCCAAGAAAAGCCTCCCAGTGTACTAGAAACAAGCCAAGATTAAAACCCTTTGGTGGGCAGAAAGGCTATGAAGTCTTTCTCAGAAACGTGTGAGAAATGGTCCACAATTGGGCCATGTAATCCAGGAGATGGTCTGATTCCCCTTTCTGCTGCATCAGATGCCTGGTGAGACCCTGGGCAAGTCATGCAGGTGTCTGGTTCTCCAACTCAATGACAGGTACAAGAGCCTGTCACTTCATCAGCAAGAGCCATGCTGACAAATTTAAAGACTGTCCAGTGTTCAGAAGCAGTAGTACAAAGGACACCTTGGAAAGCATCCACTCCCATCAGGAAAGGGGATTTCTGCAGTATCTATATGGGATGCTCCAACCCCAGAAGTGTTTGAGGGGGTTGAGGTCAGGTTGAACAGGGTTTTGAGCAACCTGACCTAGTGAAAGATATCCCTGCTGATGCCAGGTAAGCTGGACTAGATGATCTTCAAAGGTCCCTTCCAACCTAAACCATTCTACAATTCTATGATTTGTTTTTCAGTAAAAGCTGAAGCATGAATTTATATCAGTGGCATTACTTGGGCACAGCTCACCTTCATGGTGCTTTAATAAGCCTTTATAGGGTAGTGGATTAATTTGGCTAGGGAAAGCTATTAGAGAGAATTAAAGCAAAAAATCATCTTACAGCCAAAACAAAGGCATTGCCAACCAAATACAGACCCTGGTCTCAACTCCAAATTTCCTGCCTTTCAGTACAGGCAGGCTCTGGAGGTGATCTCCAGCCCCAAAAGGAAAGCTCCCCACAGCAAGTTGGACCCTAGGGCTTAGCAGTGTTTTCTGCTTGCTCTACTGGAGCTGAGAAGCCCCTGTGCGCTCCCACAGCCTCCCCTGGGCAGGGGACAGACACCAGGCACTGCTCACATATGAACTTCATGCCTCCGAGGAGCCTCCTGTGCTTCCCTTCCCAGGGCAGCAGTGTGCTCCAACTGCCAATGCCAACCAAAGCATCACAGCCAAATCCTTGGCTAATGCCAGGCACCCTGCACACAAAACTGATGTGGGGGGAGGAAAACAGGGCTCCACTTGCTGTCAGAGCTGGCTCAGTTCTGCTGGCCACCCCACCACTACAGCCACACCGCTGATGATTTCTGAGGCAGAGAGGTAGGACGGCCCCTTGGAAACACCTGTTGTATTCAAGCCTTTGCAGTATTAGCACCACAAAGTTTGCTGACTAAAGCTGGCAATTCCTCTGTGGAGTGTACAGTCGGGAGAAACACCTGCTGGCATTACCTGTGTGCTGGCGAGCGATCACTCACCTGACAATCAGTGACCACAGACCTTCCCAACATTTCACAGCGGTGATGTGCTTTAAAGCATGTGAGCACTCAGCTAAAAAAAACCAGTTAAATAAAACAAAAAATGTAAGA
This sequence comes from Vireo altiloquus, assembly GCA_013396875.1. NCBI lineage: Eukaryota > Metazoa > Chordata > Aves > Passeriformes > Vireonidae > Vireo > Vireo altiloquus. The sequence continues at coordinate 1,116,331 of VZRF01009394.1, forward strand.
CCCAATACTTTAAAAAATGCAAGTCTTGCAGGTGCTTTCTTAACCTGGTGAAATCTAGTGTTTGGCGAGAGCCTTTTTTTTTGTTGTTGTGTGTGTACACAGAGGGTACAGCTCACACAGGGTGAAGGATGGATCTGGTCTATGCCTCACAGTAGCGCTGCAAAATCTGCTCCATGTATAATCAGGTAGAGTATCTGTGGGGAGGTAATTCCTGGGGCTACTGAAAGGACATTTGTGAGGCCTGGTTTCATAGCAGCATTTGCACACAGAAGCATTTTTCTTTCTACACACTGGGAAAAAAAAAACAAAACAGGAGAGGGAGAGAGGGAAACGCCCCAGATGAGCTGCCTGTGCTGCTGGGAGTATGCCAGAGTTGTGTCTTTTCATTTTGTGGTCCCTTTTAACTGTGCTGCTAAACAAACTGCAAGCTGTAGTAACAGAATTGGGGAGGCCTGCATTCCTCTTCCTTATTTCTGCATTACTGATTACAGGTGTAATCTGGTTCAGGATCCCCACCACAAAGTTTCTTTCACTGCAGCCATTCTTCAGTAGCCTGTAAGCCAAACAGTCATTTACAGCTGTCTGAGCCAGTGTCTGTGTTTCTCTCTGCTTCTGCTGAGGCTGCGTAGCTGGCTTCCACACTGTGCCATATTCCGTAGGCAAAGTAGATGATAAAGCCTGTGGAAGCCAAGGGAGAGGGCACCATTAGCTCTGTAAGGAAACAGAAACCCCTACTTACACCAGTGTAAGTCCAGCCATCTTCATGGTCAGCTTCTAGCAGACAGCCACTACCTTCCTTAGGGAAAAAAAGCCATTAACACAGACACCAGCCTTTAAAATCAATCTATCCCAGCCCCAAATAGGATCCTAATTTGAGCATTTCAGACAATTCAGCCTTATCTACATGGGTGGTGGTAGCTTTTTGGGATGCAAATCAACTTCTGAAGCTCCAGAAGCACAAGCCCCACCACCTGGACAGCAGCTCAAGGCCAGTCAGCAAGAAAAGTTCTATGGTTTCTTGTTGGCAACAAGACCCATAAGATGGTTCATGGGTTCCTGTTTTGTCCACACAAAGGCTTCAAGACCCTTGAATTTGAAACAAAGCTTGTTACACGCTGCTTAAATGGCTTCAGTCAAGTCACCGGGGTTGCCCAAGAAATGATCAGAGCGCAGAATTCCTCCCTGGAATGCTACAATAAATTTATGGTTAATAAAATCTAGTAACTTTGAACATAGTGTTTCTCACTCTAACTCACCTAGGAGCATCCAGATTGCAAACCGGATCCATGTGCCTGCATCTAGCTGCATCATGAGGTAAACATTCACAAAAATACTCCCAACAGGAAGAAAGGGCAAAAAAGGTACCTGAAAAAGAACAAGAGATATGTTACACCCACAGGCATGATTAACAGGCAAGAAAGAACAGCACATCCCTTGCAAACGGGAAGTGATGGCTTCAGCTGCCAGATCTGAGAAAAGACAAGGTTAAACCCAAAAGAAGGACATCAGTCCACCACAGCAGGGGGATGTGAACGATGCTGTTCACCTGTTTTAAAAGCTTGTTTTGTGGTCTTGAAGGAGGCAAGAGGCAAATTTTAGTGGCAATACTAAGTACTTGTGGGGCAAAGGAGAGAAGAGTAAAAACTAAGGATCATGATAGGCGCCTATTGAACACCAAGAGACGAAGGTAAGGGGAATGTCAGAGGAGGGACCTGAGGAATTTCATCCAGCAGGTACCAAGGCAATGAAGCAACAGAGAGCAAATTATCCCAAAGTAAATAAAACCAGCAAATACAGCAAGAAATTACTACAGCTGTACCAAAAATGCCTTAGTGGTCTGAGAATCAAAGAAGAATGAGACAGTAAAGGCAAACTGCAAAAATAAGAATAATAAAAAACAGCATTGGTATGCAAAGATAAAATCAAACAAGGCAAATTGTAACAATAGAAAGGTCTCTGAATATGGTGGAACTAAGTGGAAAACGAATTTCACTCCTAAGGGAAAAGGAGATTTACAAAAACAAACATGCTGAAATGTGGCCCTTTCTTGATTTATGCTTTGCCAAAAAAAAAATTATGTTAAGTAGCTGCTCACATCATTAGAGAAAGGGGATAGGCACACAAATTAGAAATGAAAAGAATATTTTTCTAAATTTGGCTTTGTCAAGTCAGTAGAGACAAATAAAATTTCTCTAGGTGGGTGAGTTATGTACCCAAAGATTGCAGAAGTGATCACTGAACTAATAAATAAGCAACTCTGAGAGTGCTTGGTAGAATGGTAAGGTCTCTAAAGACTGGAGTAGGGAGAAAAATTCCCTATTAGAAAAATACAGAAAAATAACTAGGAAACAAACAAGTCAGCCCTGGATTTCCAGAGTGATTTTGGAGAAGAATCACAGTCAGGTTGTAAATGTCTAAAAAACAGTAAGGAGATAAGAAACAAGGTTGTCAAGCATTGGAACAGGCTACCCAGGGAAGTGGTATAGCCATCATCCCTGGAGGGCTTTTAGAGATGTAGATGTGGCACTGAGGGACATGGCCTAGTGGTGGACTTGGCAGTCCTGGGCTGATGGCTGGACTTGATCTTAAAGATGTTTTCCAACCTAAACCATTCTATGATTTTATGACTACAGATTTAGCTGTGACAGATGTAATTTTCTTTTTTCTCGGACAGGGTAGTGGCTGAGGAGAAAAAAAGGAGGTAAAATATCCTGAGTGAAAGGATAACAAACTTCAGAAGCAAGTTCAGAAAATAAGGTCTAGATGAGAATTCCTAAGTTTTCTGCTCCTGGACATTTCTGTTTCCACCTTTGGGACCATAACCCCAAAATAAGCTGCAAACACTACCCTGGAAAACTCTGGTTGTATTAAGTTATTAAAATCTGTGAATTTACTGAAAAACTTTAATTGAAGAGCAATCAAAATGAAAGCTGTTCAGAGGATGGAATTATAATCCAAAATTAATTTAATAAATTGGGGAACTACCTGAAATCAATATGCTAAAGAATCTTGTAGGATTACACTAGGGGAAAAAACCCATCCCAGTGTTTATTTAATACAGAAAAAGATGGTGTGCTTAAAAAGGAAAACAAAAGAGTTCCTTGTACTTGAGGCTGTTTAAGAGAGAATGGTCATCCCTCAGCGTTCATGGGGACTAAGGAGGACATGAAAGTCCACTTTCTCAGAGCCTTGGATCTTCTCACACACAAGTTTATTTCTTGGATCCCTCCATGATCTGATGGGGCCCTTCACAACCATCCCCTTTCCTCCAGTCTCTGCCTCTTCCCTGTCCTATAACCATCTGCTTTCAAAAGCAGAGTCCTGCCCTTCCCTTCCAGCCACACCTCTGCAGCAGGTTCTGCCCTTTCAGCTTCTCCTGGATAGAAAAGTTCACATCACGCCTATATTCTATTATTCTATATTATGTCCATTTAGCCAGTGCCCTCCTTCTGATACACTTCCTCCTCCAACCACCTCCCAAACACCTCTTTTCTAGCTACACGTCCCAGGACATTCACCTTAAAGGAGAGTTTGGTTTTGCTTTCAGGCTGTTTCCGTATAATGAAGATGATAGTGACAACAAGGATGGCGGCAATAATCTGTACAGTATTTATCAGAATGTTTGGCTCAAGGGAAGTCAGGATACAGATACCCACAATAAGGAAACCTGTGAACAGACACCAAAGATTTATTTTTTTTTTAGATACAGGGAAAACCTGTAAGAACCTAAGAACAAATCACAAGCAGGCAAAGTAGAATCAGAAAGCTCAGCAAACAAAATAGCAAGTCACAAAAACCCTAACCATAACAGGTATGCCTTTCCCACTCTACACCCCCACACACCAGTCTGTGTGGATTTCTTTTCAAGTCAGAAATTTAATCCTTAGGTCTTCAGTTATTTTGGACATTACAAGAGCTCACCAAAATCACATCAAGGAGGTGAATTTTCCCACCACGGTGAGTACAAAGCCCTACTAGCTGACTCATTGCCCCAGAGACACACTGCCCAGTACTTACCAATGATGAAAGCCGAGACATTCACCACCGAACCAGAGAATTTGGAAGGATCTGAATCTGTGGAACACAGTATGGCTTTGAGGGAAAACTTCTCTTCCTCTGGAAGAAACCCAGCCTGTGACTCACTGGTGCTCACAGACTCGTTGTTATCTGTCTCCTCTGTTGACCTAGCCATCTGGTATGCCAAATTAGGCTGCTCTGGCTGGTACCTAGTAAAAGGAAATTACACAAAGAGCCTGTTAGTTTGCCTTTTAAACAAGGCTACCACTCATTTAAAAGCCACAGATAGTCACGGCTGCGACAGGCCTACGCCACATCTATATCCTTCTGCTTCAAGGGGAAATGTGAGGAATGATGTTATCATGATGTAAGCAAATATAGCCAGCTTTTATCACCTACAGCTTGGTTGTAACGTAAGTGTTCTAAAGTGGACAGTGTTTCCTTTCATGAACTCTGTCATCCATGTCACCAAGACATGACTGGGTGACAGGAGAGGAAACAGCAGAGGGACAGAAGATGGTCATAACCAGGCCGTTTTGTCATCTGTGGCAGTTCAGCTCCTGCATTTTGTCACCGAGGAGGCTGAGCCAACAGCTCTGCAGCTATCACACCCTGCAGCGACATTCCTGGTGCCCCTACTCCTCCATCCCAGGCTCTTCTGCTAGCTTGTCTGCTGCCACAAAGGGATGGAAGAGGTGAAGCAAGAACAGTTGGTGCATGTATGGACAGCACATTCAACAGGGCTGTGACACACAACCATGTGGATCCATAAATAAAAACCTCTCTTCCAGCCTCAGCTTTTGTTACAGAAGGTTTTGTCAATGACTGAGCCACAAGTCTGACTAAAGGACTGGGCCACTTTGAAAGTCACCTTAAAACTGTTTCTATGGGGATGTGTTCACAATGAGGTATTTGTTAAACACTGAAGAATTGTGAAATGCAGTGAAATCCTTGGGTCCAGCCACAGCAAGAAACTAGTGGCAGAATCTTACAGCTTTGGAAACAATTCAGCTGCTACATCATTAAGCAGTCAAGGGGCAGACAAATCAGCTGTCCAGGCCACTACAAGACAGGCTGCTGTTGGATCTGCCAACCCATGATGGGGGAAATGTCATGCAATAGGTACAGCAGGTTGCAAAAACAAATTATTAAAGCCATTTCTAGCTCTGAGGAAAAGAGTAGGCTGGGAAATCAGGAATCTTAAGACGGACAAGATAAATCGGCAAGAATATTCAAGGGGCAGGGCAGAGAGCACAAACACAAAGCAATGTTACTACAGAACAGCACTGGTCCTTCACCTACTGCAAGACTGTTCTTAGTGCAGTGCATTGCTCTGAAAGCCTCCATCTGGTTCTGAATAAGTCCTTCAATACACAAAGGTATTTTTCAGTAACATGATCTTCAGAGCATGGTTTTCATGAGTCGAGTGCTGTTGTCTGTAAGGTGCCAAGCACTGAAGACCTGAGATTTTTAGCTTAGGTTTGGGAAGCTGTGGGAGCTCAGCACTTCTAAAAGACACACATTTTAGCCACTGATCCTGCAAACACATGCTCAGCGCTTTTCCTCCTGCTAGACTGCATCTCGAATCCCCTTTCAAAAGGAGGACAACCTGAAATTGTATTCCCACTGGGGACAAGAGTGGTGACAAGGCAGGCATCCAGGATCACACATCTCTCCTCCCTACCCCTTGGCATATCACCTGGGGTATTTAGAGTTGACCACAGCAGGAGTGGCACGGAACAAGGGTTAACCAAGTTCAGAGGACTTCCCTGTAGATCCAACTAACACAATCCCCCATGAGCTTAAAGAAACAAGCTCTTCACATGGCTGTAGCTGGAGATGTGCCCATAGAAAGTACAAGGGCAACTGACTGCTGCGTGGAATTCTGTGTGACAGAAGAGACAAAGCTTCTACATTCTTACCTCAGCACCAACACACAGGCTGCTACCAAGGAGTAAGCCAGGAGGGTCCCGATGGACATGAGGTCCACAAGATCTTTCAAGTCAAAGAGAAAGGCCATAACAGCTGTAGGAGGAGAGGAAGGTGAGAGAGAAGAAAAATCAGCAACATGGCAGAATATGCACATCTCAGGAGCGTTAATAATGATGTGCACACGTGTGACTCTTGCTCAGGACTTGGCAGGGGAGTTCAAGATGTCCCAAGACAAGGAGAGGCAGGCCTTGGTGCATGAATACCCTAAGCCTCACAGGCTGTCCCTGCCTCACCAGCTGAAACAATAGGAAATGCTTACAGTAAATTCCAGCCTGTTTGTCTCACGTGGGTATGTTCACCCAACTATCAACAATAAGCAGAGGTTTGAGCCACAACCTCATTGTTAGTCCTCCAGTGGAGCTGCAGCACTCCTGAAGTCACAATTATCTCCTGGAAGTATCTAGAGGGAACAGAGGATGGGCAGCACCTTGCCCTGGTGTCTCAGCTCACCTGGGGTGAAACCAGGCTTGTGCATGCAATGGGACCAAGCATCAAAGAGGGTATCTTGAAGTAGCAGGTGTCATCATGAGGGTTTCCAGAAAAAGGCTGCCATCCCTTTGGGACTACTCTGATTACACACCCTCACCAGGTAACCCTGGTGGCACAGGACTTTTTATGGGGCTTTCAGAAGGCAAGTATGTGAATGAAAGACACAGTCATACATTAAGTGACACCAAGAGTCATGTAAGAGTGTAGGGACCTCAAACCTGAGCCAGGCCCAGCCTGTCCTTAACACACAACCTGGGGCCCAACAACCAGCCCAACCTTGCCAAAGTCAGCTGGCAAGTGCTGCAGGTTCTGTCTCTGCAGCTTTGTGTGGGTTTTGGTCATAGGCACTATGACCAAGGCATCATGCCTTTGGATGAGACTGCAAAGCTTTTTGTTTTTAACTTTATATTGCTCTTTTCCCTACCCCACCATGGTCTGGACCCAAGAATACCTGAAGAGGAAGGTGAGGAAAAAGAAGCTGTGAGGAGGCTCTGCGAGTCCCAGTGGCAGCAGCTGAGCCCTTTCACAAGAGCCCAGAGGCCAGGGCAGCAGTCCGGCAGCAATTCCCCAGCAAAGGTGGCACATTCCTGTACCCATGGCTCATCCTGCATTTGCAGCAGAAGGTAAAGAGGAAGCAGCAAGGCTCTCCTCTTTGCCAGGCATTGTGAGGAGGGGAGACGGCTGCAAGAACAGGGTAAGCTGCTCATCCTTGCTGTCTGGGAGGTTTAATTCCCGTATTTCTGGGGGACCAGGAGAAGGAAGGGGAGAACAGGATGGCTGCCAGCTGTGACTAACTGATTAACAAATGCCAGTGCCACAGGGGCCATCTGCCTGTCTCCGGATGCTCTGGCATCTTCTGCAGAGTTGCTAACCACAGGAGGTGCGGTGTCTTCAGCCAAGCCAGGCCAACAGCCACAAGGATGCTGGGGCACCACTGGCTGCCACCTTGCAGGGAGTTAATTATTTTTAAGGCCGGCTGAGCAGATAAAGGCAGTTCCTGGCATGAGACAGGATGGCAGCAATGAGCTCTGAGAAAGAGGGATAGACACACAGCAAGCTACTCATGCTCACCCAGACTCTCCAGGGCATGCCCTGGAAATCCAGGACACCCTCTGGGCTGTCGTGTTCTGCAATATATCCGATAAGTAAGTGGGCTAGAGTCAGGTGGACTTATCTGCTCTGAAGATGAGCTTATGTCTCCTTTCCACAGATTTGTGCAAGTCTTCGGATCCTACCTGCAGTAGCACCTGATGTCACTGTTGCAATTAAGGGAGTTTTTCTCTTCTCATTGACTTTAGCCAAAAATTTGAAGAGAAGTCCATCTTCTGCCATAGCATAAATTATTCGAGGCATTGGAAACATGGAGCCAAGGAGACTACAGACACAGGAAAGAGAAATAATCTACTTATATCACCTCCTGCTGAGCACAGGCACACAAATGAAAGCTAGTTTATGGCAGTGTAATTGTAGAACAGGTGGCTTTGGTTCACTTCAGCTTCTCCTTCAAGGGCTCCCTCTGAACACCCATGTTACTGATAGCTGGTAACTGAGGTGCAGCTCTACGATTTTGGATAGCTAAACTTAGCCATGGGCCATAAAATCAGCCTGACTTTCAGGTAGTAAAAGAGCTGTAACTTCTATGAGCCTCTGCAAGTTGTTCACCTAATTGAGCATGTCTAAGTTGATCTGAAATAGACCTTCTGAGTTCAGAAGGTGACACGTTCTGCCTCCCGCCTGCCCTGCCTCCCATCCAGATGGCTGTCCTGCAGGTAACCTGCAGACAGATGGCCCTGGATATGGTAAGCCCCACGAGCTCCTGAAGATGCACCCTGCACTACCTGACACAAGTCTTCTCTCCACCCAGCAGGCCAGGATGTCTTGCACCCAAACTGCGCTTGCATTGCATAGTTGTCGCCATGACTTAGTCACTCAATCCAGATTTATATTCCTGAGATGCACGTGCTGGGAGTTTCTGAAGTGACACTGGTCACCTGCTTCTCTGATATCTATCACAGGGTGAAATCCTGGTCCTTTTGAAGTCAGTAGCTCCAAATTTCATAGCTGGTTTCTGCTCCACTTTTCAAAGGAGGTGGAGATACATGTTTGCCTTGAGAGACGCAAAAATGAAGAGCAGTGTCTTACCTCGTAGAAAGTGCACACAAAGAACCAACAGCCACTGCATAATTGGCTCCATCCCAACCTACATATTTAAAGGCATTGGGTAAAGGGCTATTGGTATCCAGCTGGTAGTAAGGCATCATGAGCGTTAGGGCAGCTGACACGCCGAAATAAGCCACAAAGCAGATGAGCAGAGATGCCACAATGCCAATAGGAATGGCCTTCTGAGGGTTTTTTACCTCCTCGCCTAGAAGAAAGGAATTTAAGTATCAGCTAAATAACGAGCAAGAACTTTATCCCAACCTAGGGCAGGAGTGCTGGCTAGGGCTTTCAAAGGTTTTGTGGGCACATAGGTGCTCTTTGACCATAATGCTGCTGATAGCCTGCTCCATCCACTTGGAATACCACAGCCTGTTTGCTCACATTTCTGCCGCTCCTGTCACTTCTTCTGACACACATTTATAGAAGCCTTGTAAACTCAGGCACAGAAATAATCTGGATTAAAACCAGTCCTTTCCCCAAAATAGATCATCCTTCTATACTCCTATCCTACTGATGGTGCACACCCAAGAAGAGTTCAAAGATCACAAATGATGGAAGAAGACATAATTGTGCAGTTGCAGGGAAAATCCTTGGATGCCCATTTTAGTAGCATCTCCACCAGAACTAATACACCATGATCATGGCACCATAGGTGCTCAGTTCCAGAGAAAGGCAGAGTACCTGAAAGTCATATGGATCTTTTAAAACACATCTTAGAAAAAGGATCCCCTCTAGTTTTTATGGAAAATTTTCAAGAACCAAGTAGGACAAAATGTGTGAAAACAACCAAAATTCCTCAAAATTCAAGCACTGATCAAGTACAAAGCAGATTTGCACATTCCTAGTCCTACAAAATTGCTGTGAAAGCAAGAGCTCCTGAGGAAGGGCATTTCGGCAGGATGAACTGATAAACACAGATCCATACACCTACAAGTCAAAAGCAGATGAATGTTTCTCCTACAAGGAGAGTCTCCAGGGCTTGCTGGAGTAATTGAGCACTTCTCAAACTCCTTGCTTGGAACAAGACTTAGTAATCCTTTACTTGTCTGTGATGATTTCCTTCTCCCTCTGCTCCAACCATTCTTGTCAAATGTGAAATTAAGGATAATCCTTTCTTCAGGGAATTAATGTTCTTCTTAGCCACAAGAAATATGACTATGCTGATGGCTTCTCTCTCAAAATGAGACCTCTTAACCATAGGAGTAAAAACTCCTCCTGATTCTGAGGCACAGCTTTAGGGTGCAGATAACTCCAGAGGCTTCCTCTTTCTCTGGATCTTTAAAATACTCCAAACCATTAGAGCTTTTCCAGATGAAGACACTGAAGAACTCTGTTCCAGAATAACCTGCTAATTAAAGTATCATTTGGAGATAGAGGCTCAAACTCATACCAGGTATCTGAACCTGCTGAACAGGGCCTTCCCTGTTTGCTCTATAGGTAAACATGGACATGTTTTCTGTGGAGTCTGACCTGGTTAGTGTCATACCAGACCATCCACAAGCTTGGGCCCTGCAGGCAAAGAAGAAGGGAGGAAGCTCATGGGTTTTCCAGTCTGTGTGCCACAGCAACTAGAAGTCAGCACTTGGGCACTCAGGAACTTGAACAAATTCAGCACATTCACTATTAGGAGCAGGTGAGCCAAAAGCCTGTTTTGAGCTGAAGTTCAGAGGGACAACAAATGCGGTGTTGTGAATTCCCTGCTATTTGTGCTCTGCAACCTTACTGAAAGTCAATCTATCAGCAGCCAGGTTCATAACCAGAATGAAGACATCTTCCCTCTTACCTGTAGTAGCAATACAGTCAAATCCCACAAAAGCATAAAAACACGTGGCTGCCCCTGAGAGGACTCCTTTCCATCCATAGGGCATAAACCCTCCAACGCCGTAGAGCTTTTCTTCCTGTGTTTGACTGAAAGGCATGGCACTGGGTTAGAAGTGATCCTGCCTAGCCGCGAATCACAAAGCTATTCACATAGCTCATCACAAAATCCAAAGCCAAAGTTTGAAGGAGCAGGCTCTCCCTTTCATACAAATACCAGGCAAAATGCTAAGCCTTACCCACTGCTGAGCTTTGGACTGACCTGCAACAGCCTGGGGAATGCACAAAATAAAAATGGTTCATGGTTTGTTCCCACCACCTGTTTTGTGGGGTGGATAAAAACGTCTTGGCTAAGACAAGGAGAAAATAGCATGAATATTAAAAATCCTCTCCTATCATTACTGCATGTGTATAGATACACATATTCATTTAAACAGAAGCTTTTGGAAAAGCTGAAGACTGAGAAACTTGTAAGCCATCCACTTTTTACTTCAGATGGACTCACATGAAGTATAGGTGAGTAGACATAAGAGAGGAATGCAGGGTGCCACGACTGTTTAAAATCCACCCCATCTTCCATGCTCAACTTCCAAATTCCTTATGCCAAGCTCATACTCAAACCATGCTTGCAACTGTGAGAGAGAAGTGGAGCCTGGATCCCTGACACACCAAATGCTTTGCTGAGCCTTAGCCAAAGTTCATTTAAATCAGCAGACAAACCCAGGCTAATCTCAGTGCACTCCGGATTGGGACCCCAGATCCATGTGCCTTTTGTTGACTGACATGTAACAAGCATACCCTTCAGTTCAAGTGACTTAGGTCACTTTTTCAGTGACGAGCCTCTGTAAAGATGATTTAAGGCAGTTAAACTAAAGTAAATCCTAAATCTGCAAGTCTTCTCATGTATAAGCATCTGGACTCTCTCATTGAAGCTCTGCTGAGACTTAATGAAAACTGGCCTACAGAAATAGCACAACGCAAATGTGGATTACTCTGGAAATAATGATAAAATAAACCCCAGACAGATTTTACAAAAATATTAAGTCCTACAGGTCAAAGCTGCAGCTCTACTTTGAAACTCTTGCACTAATTGCTCCTTGCACGGGAATATCAGCAGAGAAGGAGAGGGGACCTGTCCTATAGAAGGAATTTGTTTGCAGCAGGTTGAATTTTGAAAAGAGGCTCAAGAAGCAGCTTTTACACAAGATAAATTTGACCCACACAACATTTATGAATCTCAGATTTTGCCCAGCTGTACTTCCTTGCAGGCCAGCATAAAGGGCTTAGGTAGCAAGCTAGGACTGACCTGATATATGTCAAGATATTTAAAGGCCTTTATTTTATATTGTACAGTCTCAAGAAAAAATTAATAGCTTTGTCTTACTGGTAAGCCTTGTAAGCTTCTTAATTTTCATCTTGTATATGATAACAGAATTTTGGCCAAACAGCAAAATGTCATTAAAAACGGATTTATGATGTACTTGCTGCAATGCATTAAAATAATCTCCAACTTGCCTTAATTTTATTGAGGCATCTGGGACGAAATGTCTAAAAGGTGTAACAATGCCCCAGGCATATTGCTCAAGTATTCAAAGAAAGTAAGCAGCTATACTTGGACATGGCTTCATACAGGCATCAGAGCCAGACTGGTGTAGCCTTGAGTAGGATGCTGTCTACAGAGCTCTTTTCACTCAACTTGGGATCCTATACTGGTCATAAGGCTAGAAATGGTCAGTCCTGCAGCAGGCCCTGTGATGACACAATCAACTCCTAGCCCATCAGCCCATCAGCACAGCCTGCCTTCAGCAAACACGCACCAAGGACAGCTTTGCCTCCAAGGTTATCTGGCAAAGGAGGCAGCCATCCCATTCACTGGTTTTCTAACTCAGTCCCCAACCCCCCATTTAAACTTGCTATTGAAAATGCACCAGCTTCTGAGCTGAAAAGAAAACATCCAACCTACTTGTCTTTGGAAATGCTATGGCTGGTGTTGTAAATGTCCTGTTCAGTCAGATTCCAGTTTTTAACAGATCCTTTCACAAAGCCGGAGATCACGACAAATCCAAGCACTAGGACATTGATGCAGGTGAACACTTTGTTCACCAGGGCAGATTCTTTCACTCCAAAAGCTAAAAGCCCTGAGGAAAAAACAGCATATGTCAGGAATTTCACCACCAGCAGCAGGTGCTGGGGACTTGCAGATGTAGCTCAACTGTGTTCATGCTGTGCTCTGCCCGAATTATCACACTTTGTTTCTTCACAAAGCCAAGCAGCTCAGGATTAACTCACTCAGAAGTAGGATGAGGACTCCATCTTACACATTACTGCTGCAGAATGTGACACACCTTCCCAACCCAGCATACCCAGGTGGACCATGTCCCCGGTAAAGTGCTTTGCTAACACACCTAAACTACTCCCACAGCCTCCAACTCCATACAGAGACCTGGAGAATGCACAACGGGTGGTTTTTCATGAAGGAACATTGTCTTAGAGGTCTTGGCCAAACGCAGAAGTTATGAACAACATTCATCTTTTCTTAGAAACAGGGAAACGTGAGCAAGGAACAGATCTAGGAGGATTCTACTTCTAATAGCTACTTGTAGTGCTGAAGACAAAGAAGAAGGTAGCATCTTGAGAATCCCACTCCCTAACTCAGCAAGAGCTTTGCAAGTGAGTTCAGTGAGAGCAGGAGTTCAGATTGGTCTTAAGATCATTTATCTAAAGAAGAGCTTGGCTACAGGCCTTGGCAAACAGAATCTCACTGAGGCATAGCTTGGCTTCTCAGGTCGACAAGCTCTCTTAATTTCCTCTTCAGGTGTCTGATTTTTAAGACCTGAAACCTTTAACCCAAAACTAAAGCTGAAGGAGAAGTAAAAAAACTTCATACAGGCCTGAAGGAGAAGAGAAGCACAACACAGTGTTCTTTTACTGCTACTCCAAGGGACTTGAAGGAGAGAGGAGCATCCTGTGTACTCACCTTTCCTTCTTTTAAAACAGGAAATAGGCTGAGACAGCCTTATCAGGAGTGTTTGATGAGACTGCATACCAGCCCATGAAAACTTGTAAGGTAGCATTTAGAAATATGAAGCTCAAGATTGTGCAAGCAGAAATAAACTTGTGGTGATTATATTTGGGACTAAAGTTGCTCATTCAGCAGCTTTTTTTTAGAAAAGAACGGTTTGCCTTTTTTATTAAAATCCATGGAATTTGCTTCATGCAGGAGCATAAAGCCACCTTATTATAAAGTACCTTTGTAATTTTACACCTCAGCAGTACTTAGGTTAGGAGTTCTAAATTTTCTAAATTGTGTATGAGGTGAAAGGCCAGATTCTGATTTTAAATTAGAGCAATTCATATTACATACAAATGAAAAAAGAGGAAAATCTTCTCTCCCATTCAGATGTAATCCTGAAAACAGAGTGCTGCTACTGGCTTCAGCAGCCCTTGATGCAATCCTAGATCCAAATGCAAACCCAAATGCCAAAGCATCCCTTGCTTATGAGGCCTGTCCCTGTGAGCACAGCTCATACCATGAGGCGGCCATTCCAATCAGAGTGGGAAATGTCAGGAAAACCTTGCTAGTGTGACACGGCAGCTTCTGCATGCTGGAAACCACAGGGGAGTACAGAAGCGTAATTTTTTTACTTTGCCTAAATTTGGTAATGCTTTGCAAGATCCAGTTGGAGCAAGTTAAACATTCTGAAGCATTTTGATCTTGCAAGTTGTCAAAACTTTTCCAATTTACGATCAAAGCCTTGGCACATTTATAGAAAAAAAAAAAGGCGGTGACTGTCTATGACATTTATTTCTCTGGAGTCTTGTATTCACTTCTGCAAATTGAAGCCCATATATATTTTTAGAAAAAACCAAAACAGTAGTACATGAGACTGTAATCAAGTCCTCTTTTTTCTTTTTCCTCACTTTCCTGGCTCAAGGCATCTAATATGGGCAGATTATCAAAGAGGGAATAAGGTTGATAGAGCAACTGCATTAAATTCTTATGTAATAGGATTTGTGGAGGGAAGGATTTAACTTCCATACCTGACTGAGGGTAACAAGTCATCTTTTCTTTTCCTCCTTATATAAAATTTGATTGAAGGTTTTAAAAGTGGCTCAAAAAATATCAGGAATGCTCCCCTCTAATTAAAAACCTTGTCAACAGACTATGCCCTGTGCTAACTCCACAGCAGCTATATAGGTCAATCCAACACTTTTAGCAATGAAAGAGTCTTTAATATGCTGTCCAAAATAATTTAGGACTTTATGCTCATTCCAAAAGGAAACAATGGGATTACAGAAGAAGGAGGTCTGTTGGAGTCCAGGAAAGCCAGAAAACTTCTCCTGCTCCTGTGGGGGTTCACTTTACCCCTAGAGCTCCTCAAAACAACTTAGCCTTTGACCTAAGTCCGTGGGAGCTCCCTTCACTTCTGGATGAGCTGAAAGCATCAAAGAAATGAAGAAGATTTTTGTTTAGTGTACCACAAAGTGTGCAATTGTATCTTTAGGTTTTGCTCTATATATTCTATATAGAGACAACATGGAGGAACCAGAACGTTGGCTCTTGCTTCTTCTTCCTTCTCCTTCTTCTTCCTTCTTCTTTGTCTTCATTTCCTGTGATTTATCGATTGGTGGAGGGAATGCAAGGTAGAAGACACACATTAATAAAAATAGTAATTATTGGTACTGAATACAAAATAGAACACGTAGAGGTAAATAATTGGGCGATAAAGCCTTAAAAACAGCCTGCACACAGAAGCTGCAGCCATTGCACTTCTGGAAGCAGCAGCAGAGGTTGTGCTTCTGAAATTTAGGTAAGAAATAATAAACAATCCTTGAAACAGCAGAAAGAAGTTTTGCCTCATCTTTTCCTGATATGGGACACTGAAAAAGGAAGATAGCCGGGCCAGAGGCCAGCGGGGCCCGCAGGGTGTCAACAGAGGTGCAAGATCCACAAATCCCTCCAGTGCCTCACCTGTTAGGATGATGATTATCACCACAGCAAAGATGTCTGGGTATTTTGCTAGCACTCCAGGAGCATCCATCGTCATGTATTTTTTACAAAATTTTTCAATGTGCTGCCCTATGATTTCATCAAATGTCGCGCTCCAGGCTCTGGCCACGCTCGAGGTTCCTGCCAGAGGATAGAAAGGAAAAAGACCACCCTTTGTGGCTGGCACATGTTCCAAACCAGGAGGAACCTTGTAAGGATTTTCAATATGAAGGGCCTCAAAGCAACCTTGCGTGTGCCCCCAGGTGCTGGGAGTAGCCTTTCCTCTCCATACCCATCCCACAGTCTGTGTTCATGCTTGGCATCTGCTCTGATGGTAACACACACAGGTGGTGGGCCTCAGACTTCTGCTGAGCTGGCAAGATGAGAAAGATCTTTTTAGTCTTTGCAAACCTCAACTTTGCCTTAGGAAAAGATCAGTCAGGGCAGTATCTTACATCCCCAACAGGCTGACCTTCCCCCAAACCTGGTTATTTCTGTTACCAAAGAGGTCCAAATGTAATGCTGGCAGAATTCCCTGGCAGCCCCAGCTAGGTGGCTGCAGCCCAGGCAGAGAGACCAGAATCCAGCAGCCCTGCAGCAGTGCGATGCTGGAGCACCAGAGCCTGGACCACACCACTTGCCCAGCTCTGCACTCTGGCAACACTCAGGTCTGCTCTGACCTCCAGCTAGAGCACACAAGCAGGAAAAAGACTCAGATACAATTTACATGTTATCTGAGCGTAAGTCAGACTATTGCAGAATGCTGGTGATGAGCACATCAAGTGGCACAGCTCCTGCCTGCAGCAAGCACTCAGGCTTCGCCCTCTGGGGCACTGTTTGCTGTGGTTCGAGTGCATCCAGCTACAGGCAGCTTGCTGGGGTGAGGACTGAACCTGGGTTCTCAGAACATGCAAGCTGGGGACAGTGTCTAGGCCATAAAAGTCATTTTAGAGAACTGAAATAGTAACAACGAAGAGCTACCACCAGACAGTGACAGCATTTTGTAAAGTAAGTAGGTTTGGGTAAAAGCCAACTTCTCCCTCTCCTGTGTTAAAGTGGCTACTGTTACACTCCTAATGTCTTATACAGTACATACACTATATATAACAGCACCTAATTGCATGTTATAATTACTACTGTACATAATTACCTAGTTAAAAAAAGGGCTTGGCTTGGTTTTGGCTTGCAGAGCAGTTCCTCAGAGGATGCCATCAGGGGCCCCTTTCCACCCAGAACAGTCTGTCCTGCCACACTCACCTGTGAGTGGGTGTTCAGGTCCCAACTCCGGCACCTGCAATCCTGTCAAACAATGTCTGTGCTCACCTAGAGCCAAATGCTCTGCAGCAGCAGTGGGCAGCACCCGCAGCACAGCTGGGAACACTCACCTGCCCAATCCAGCTTTGCAACAGCATAAAAATTAAGCTGCAGAACAGACCTGTTGGGAGACTCTTCTGTTCACCGAGACAGAAAAGTGCACAGTGTGAACACCTTTTAAAGAGTTTGGACATTACTGCCATCAATTTTATGTTGAGAAACTGCAGAAGTTATCAGTTTGTACACTTCATTACAATTTTTCAGCTTAGCTTTGGCACGATTTGAGGAAAAAGATTATTTTAATGCTACTTTTTTTTTTGTCTTAGCTCTAATATTTCATGTTCTAGGACAGGGACACCCAGCTCCTGCATGTGTTACATTAGATGCCAGCTGCTTGGATGCCAGTTCCACATAACTATCAGCCATTTATCCAGAACTCTCTGTAACCAACAGGCTTGAGGGAGCAGGGGGAAATCTGACATTCTTTCAGCAACACCGACACCTGGATAACATCTTGCTGTTATTGGAAAGCACAGTTCAAAGACATTCAGCTTGTACCCAGAACATTTGCTAGTTCTGGGTCAGCAGAGCCTCACCAGATTGGATGCAGCTCCTCCCTAGAGCACACAGCTCCCAGGAGAACTGCAGGGCTCAGACACTGGGCTCACTGCAGGAACAGGCACAGACAAGGAGGTCACCAAGTGCCAGGAAACCCCAGCAGCAGCTACTTACCAGAGATGCTGTTACTCATCATACTACCAGCTCCCACCAGTTTCCAGTTCCTGAAATGCATCCCACAATCTGGCACAGGTCCTCAAACCCACATCATCCCACAAGAAAGTTCACATCAGATCCTGATCCTGGACACCTTCCTCCTTCTCTCTAGACCATAACTGATCAGTTGCATGCCCGTTTTTTTCTCATCAGCCACCTCCAAGACTCCACAAGAGCTTTCCCCCAAGTCATGTAATTTCAATTAATTAAAAAGCTATAGGCTACCCATCCTGGGCCCCCAAGATTTCCTTTCTCACCCTCCTAATACTTCCTGAGCAGATGTCTGAGAGCCTCGGCATTAAAACACCAAGCTGGCCGAGCCCCTTAGAGATGCGAGCTCATTTTCAATGCACTGCTTGGCATTTTCTCAGCAAGATTAAGAAAAAAATTGGCTTTCTGCCCCTCTCAAGCCCTGGCTCTGAAGTGCAGCATGTGCCTGATGGAGAGTGAAAGGACTGATGTCTGAAGGCATTTAGGAATGCCTGTGTGCGCGAGAGTGAGCAGGTCAAGCCTTGCCCCGGTGACAAAGTGCCCTGCCCCCACACCCCCCAGCCTCTATTCCAGCCCTGCATTGGCACGTCAGGGGCAGAGCTCCACTCAGCCTAATCCAGCTCCTGAGTGGCCAAATGACCAGAGGTCCCACCTGGGGGGAGGGCTCACAAAAGGGTTTTTAAGGCTGAGTATGAGTTCAGCACGTCTTGACCTGACCTTCCTCTTGGAGTTGGTATCTGAACACTGCTGGAACCCAGAAGCTGGTAGCTATGTGTGCTTTTCTACATCTTTTCTGTCTTTCACTCCTTATTCTAATTCCCTCTTCTTGGAAGATTTTGAGTAACTTAACAGGGAATGGGTTTAAAGCTTGCCAAGTTGGATGGGCCAAATTAATGCTGTGAGAAGTGTTTTATGTTGACTGGATGTTGTACTAAGTCTTTTGCCAAAGTTTCCAAATTTTTCTAAAGTTTGCCAGTAAACTTTTGTGGTTTTTTGACCTCTTGAGAATATCTGGTTGGTATTTCTCCTGTGTGTCTAACCCAGAGTACAGGAACCATTATGTACACTTTCAAAAGTCTCATCGAGCAAGTTGATTGCGGCCTTACAGTGGGGCCCAACATATCTTTCTCCTCCACACCCTAGAAACTGCTGGGAGTCATCCTTGCTCACAACAGGGGCAATTAGCACTGAGAGAAAAGCTGGGTGAGATAAGGAGACCTATATCTCATATCCTCCCCCCGTGTTTTTCCATCTTAGCCACCGTTTCTCACAAATCATGAGAAAGACAGTTTGCAAATACACATTCTCAACACAGGACTGAAATAAAAGTAACAAAGTTGTATTCAAACACATTCACGGATAGTATCTACTTATTTTTTACTGTATTTTCTGCCTTGTGACAATACAGTGAGTAGTTGACTCTGAAATAAAAAACTGAGGCAGTCGTTCAAAATCCATTATGAGAGGGAAAAAAAAAAATCTCAGAAATACCATTCTGAGCCCAGATCCTCGGAGCAGAACATTCAGTAGGCAAAAGTGTTCATTGTGCATTTGCAGAATCAGGTTTTGGGACAGCAACCACGGCTATGTCACTCATTTTGGTCATCCAGTATCATGGTAGGAAGGGCCCCAAAACCAACTAGATGAAGAGCATGAAGAAGACGATTTATTATTACTTTTCTGGAACAGAAAAAAATTACCAAGAAGTCTGTTCAATTTTTCTATGTGTAGCCTAAGCAGAGTCCATTTTAGAAGTCTGGAAGAAATTATATGCTTCCTTTTTAAAAAATTATTTTTATCTACTCGTTGCAGTGAATGTTATTCAAAATAGCTACAGGACTCTGATTTCTCAAGGAGATGAGTTTAATTGAATCTGGCTTTTCATCTTCTCTTTTTTTTTTTTTTTTAAAGGAGGAGGAGAAGAGGAGAAAAATATTTCAGGTAACACACAGAGGGAAAGCCAGCATGATCTCAGACAAGCAGCTGCTATGCCACTATGTTGTTCTTGATATGATCTTACCCTTCAAGCACCATGGAAACTCAATTCCAAGGTAATGCTTACAGATCCCATAAAATGCATTTTAAAAAAAACAACTCCCTTTAATAATTTAGTATACAGTCAGTTTTCAGTTTAACTAGCAAGCTTTCAGTCTCAACTGGCGAGTCTGTTGCAGCCTTAATTAGAGGTGTGATAACAAGCAGCCTGCCCGGAATGTGCTTGAAAAGACATGAATCCTTAATTAGCAAAGTGTGGCTTAGTTTTAATGCATCAGCTGAGTTGCATAGCGCATGCTCTGAGCTTGATCCAGGGCCTCGTCTAGTGGGAGTCAACAGCTTAGAAGGGATTTGGTTTGTATATTCCAGAGACTGTGAACCTGCAGATCATCTTAAGATTAATTCTGCAGCAATTCACAAGACAAAACTCTTATCTCCAGATACTTTAAATAGATCCCAAAGGGACCAGAATTAATCCTTGATCAGCTGTGAGTACAGATGCTCGGTATAAAAGCATCTTTCTGTGCGCAGCTCCCTTCTCAGCAGAGAGGGCACTCTTTTTCACCCTTTTGTGAGCAAGTATGCAGCAGCCAGGGAATGCCAGAGGGATGAGGTGGAGATTCAGAGGAATTCCCAGCAGCAATAAGCCCGCACGAGGATAAACCCTCAGCCAGCAGCACACACTGGCAGGAGCCACCAAAAATGCATGCCGCAGACAAATCCTGAAATCCTCGGTGAGTGCATGAGCGAAGCATCTATTTTGTAACAGTAACACAAGCACCTGAACAAGGGTGACCTTACAGACCAGGCTGCCACCTTGAACTAAAGCAGGGGTCTTGCCGCACACCCCCCATACTTACCGATGACATAGGAGAGGATTAGATTCCACCCTGTGATAAAGGCCCACAGCTCACCCACAGTCACATAGCTGTAGAGATAAGCTGATCCTGTCTTGGGAACTCGAGCACCGAATTCTCCGTAGCAGAGTCCTGCGAGCACTGAAGCCAAGGCGGCAATCAGGAAGGAGAGAACGATTGCAGGTCCCGCGTTTTCCCGTGCCACAGCTCCAGCCAGTACATAGACACCTGCACCCAAAGTGCTGCCTACCCCCAGAGCCACCAAGTCAAACGTGTTGAGGCATCGCGAGAGCCGACTGTCCTCTCGAGTGCAGTCCACATTCTTCCGACGAAGAAGCTGGTTTCCAAAGTTGGTAATTATCTGACAGTCCATCTTCTTGTCAGGGTCTACAAGAAAGATGCTGCCGTCATTATCCAGACCAGAATATCCTCCTACACCAGCATCACTGCACAGGTACAATGCTATGGCCCTGTTACAATGAAATGAAACTTCCCATTTTCCATCTTTTTACAGGGCAAAATGTCTCCTTTGGCATTTCATCTACGCTTACCATGGGTAATTAAAATAAACAAAACCAAAACATTTTCTGCTTCCAACTCTCAGTCACCCTGCAAACCTTGTGCAGACCCAGGAGAGAGGTGATACTCCAATACAGCTCCCACCCCACTCCACAGTCACCCAGTCCACACACAAGTGGACAAACTAAAAATGCAAATTCCATCTTTCAGAAGGGGTTTCCTGTTCTGGGCAAAAGGGTACTTTAAAAGTGAATGTCCCAGTAGCCTCATTTACCACACTCTGGTTCACAGTGCAGAGAGCTTGTGGAGTGCACAAACCCCGTACTACTGGGATGAATTTAAACCTGAGGATGTAGTAGGGGTGTATGTAACATCCCAAGCTGATGGGTACTCAGCCTAAGGAACAACTCCAGGACAACCTCCTCTGTAAGATGTGTTGTGCAGACATCAGATCTTCTCTGCTTTGCTCTACAAATCTACAGGCTGTAGCCACAGCCTGTAAGGATGAACCTCATCTTCTATCTCAGACTGCATCCTCTAGCTCCAAGGGCCCCACCCTGATATCCCACTGCACCATTAAGCCTGGCTTCAGCAAAAGGGCTGTAAAAATGTTTCTTCATTAATTATGGAAAAAGAAAAAGGTTCTTTTATTTAGATGCAATGCTGGACTGAGGCATACACTTTCCAGCAGTACACATTGCACACCAACATCAATACTATGCGGAGAATAATGTGCAGGCAAAAATACTCCTAAATGCAATTTACCGTACAGTTCAGTGAGATTGGTACTTCATCAGCTCCAGTTAAAACCCAGCATAAAAGGTGGGAAAATACATGACAAGAAACTTAATTAACTGAGTCAATTGTTAAATCCATGCTTCAATTTTGTCACCACAGCATCAACTACAAAACCAAAAATCCTCTTCACTTTTCCAAGACACCAGTCACAAGTCCTGGCTTAAATCCCCTTCTCTTGGCTTTACACTAACTCCCCTACTATGAGAAAGTAATTACAACTGCAGGAACAGGGCTGAGGATTTACAAGGCCCACTGTGTCAGGAACTGTATCCCATCAACAGCTCTCAAACATGCTCCCAACAGACATGGATTTAGACAAATAAAGAAAGGCAGGTTTTAGGCCAATCTTACAAAAATCTCATTTCACTAACCATGGGAGTTCACAACACAGAGAGGGAAAACTACTGTCTCCCTTCAGCAGAAAGACAGACGTAAGTCTTTACCTAAGTGCATTTGTATGTCAGAGTGTTCACTCAATCTCTTTCCCACTTGAACCTTACCCAAATCCATGTCAGCCAGGATTGCTTTTGGCTGGACAACTGCCCACCTCCCTAAAGCTGGGACAGGGCAGTCACAAACTTTGAGTTAAATGGACAAGAAGATTGTGGCACGGGAGTACCCCCTATGAATTCTGTTGCTTTCTAGGACAACACAAGTCCTAGGTTTTGCTTAACTCCCAGCAGAGTAATGCAGGAGAGATCCCACTGCTGCCTTCATCATCCTATGAAGATCCTGGCAATAGGGCTAACTCATCCACTCTGCCCAGCAGTGGTGATTTACATTTACAGCCTAAAGTTCCAGGAAAAGGGAAGAATCCAAGTGCCATGCAGAAGAAAAAAATGCTGGAGGTACAAAAATAGCCCTCCAAAACAAAGAAATTCCTGCCATAAACTACACCCAACTATGCGTAACATACACACAGGAGATGTGTTAATGAATTTATGTTCTAAAGCTAGTGTGAAAGGCAAGACCAGTTTGACTCAGAACCAAACTCTGGATTTCAGGACAAACATGGGTCTATTCTGAAGAAACATCAAGACATACCAAAGGACTGCAAAACAGTTTACTTTGTCCTAAGTCAATATTTATGGCAAAGTTTAGACATTCAATGGCCCAGACAGAGAAGTTAGAAGCAATACAGAAGACTACAGGGAAGGCCCAGCTGAGGCTCTTAATAAAGACAGAAAAAAGAAAGAAAACAGATGGCCCAGCTCAAGGAGAACCTGAATGTTGAGCCAGGGAGGTCTGCAGAGATGAAGTGCAGCTGGACTCATGTGTCCTTTGCACAGAGTCCTGGTCAGGCCTTGATGGACCCCTGAGGCTGAGCTGGACCAAGCATAGGGGACCACCAGAGAAACTCAGATTTTCCTGAGACATTTCACCCTTGGGAAAGCTACAGAGCCAGACCTTCCCAAAGCACAGTGACTTATGCACTGTGTTCATCAGGATTTGCACCTCCAAGCTGATGTCAACCTTGCTGAACACACTGGCTTTCATCTTACAAGGTGCTGAACATTTCTTATGCGGAAAAGCAAGGTGAGGGAGGAGGGTGTCTTTGCAGTGATGGACTATGCAATGTGCAGAAGGAAAAGGTTTGTCATGCACACTTGTTCAGCAACATGTCAGTTTCTACAATGCCCACACAATACAATGGGGCTGAACCCTAATTGCTAGACAGCACTAATGATAGAGTGGCT
This sequence comes from Vireo altiloquus, assembly GCA_013396875.1. Taxonomy (NCBI): domain Eukaryota; kingdom Metazoa; phylum Chordata; class Aves; order Passeriformes; family Vireonidae; genus Vireo; species Vireo altiloquus. Next base: position 1,139,742 of record VZRF01009394.1, read on the forward strand.
TACAGTGGGAAGTGACCTACTGCCCCCACCCACCGCACAAAGCTCCGAGGAGGATGTGCTCTGCAGTGGACAAAAGCTAAAGACAGAGCTCAGGCTGTGCAGCCTGACATTATCTTTGTCCAGAGATGTGCTTCTAGGTGCGGGTGGACCAAGTTTCCCCGCAGGTGAGAGCCACTCTCCCCCCTCCTTCCCCTACCACTGACCCCCAAGGAACTGTGGATGCTAAGACTCTTTCAGGATTTGGCTTAAGGGCTCTGTTTCAAAAGCATGCTACCTAACAATAACGGTAGACCTTTTACTTCTTACACAGCCACTTACCTTAACAAAATCTGGTATCCTGCAAAACAAACATGACTTACTGGTTTTAGTGCTGCACTAAAAATTAAGGGGTAACTGGTGCCTAATTCCCTGCCTTCTCACAGACACACACGTCATGAGAAATCACTTCCTTGACAAAAACAGGGCTGGCGAGGGAGGGGCAAAGTCCCCAGGAAAAGAACAGATCCCAGGTGCAGAGATGCAGGATCAGGGTGAAAACTTGGCAAGGTCATAGGGGTCAGGGGGACATACAATTTATTCATTAAAAAAATAACCTAGTGAATTGTTTCAAGTTTATATATCACTTGAGTATCTCAGAAGAAACATATTTCAAGGCAATTTCATTTGGAAATTCCCTCAGGCCTATCTACAGGTGTTCACAGCTGTACTACAGCCATCAAGAATAAAGCAGAACTGCTTTTCATGGATAATTTGCTTAGAAGAGGGACTATTTAATTATGACAGACCCGGAAATTAAGACCAACATCCTGCAATTGGCTTAATGCCAGCAGACAATGCTCTTCTAGCTGATCTCCAGATCAAGATATCAACTCCCTCTTTCACAAAAAGCATCTCAAAGTCTGAGCATTTCTGTTGTGAATAGAATACTTCCTACAGCCTGCAGGTAACAAACAGGGAGCTGCTTGCAGGGCACAGTACCCGTGCTGCAGCCACGTTCTGTGGCCCTCACACACAGCACTGTCATTCATCTCACAGGCCACTGATCACCATCCTAAGCATCTCTTGCATGTTTTCTTTGCTTCTGAAACAGCAGGAACCAAATCAACCTTCCACTTTCAATTATATTTACTGTAGCTTGACAAAGAGACTGTCAATGAAGACAAGTGGGATTTTTTTCAGGAGAACAACCTTTTGGTGTAGCAGGATGCAGTACTGAGTCATTTACACTTCTGCCCAAAACCTTCTCTGTATCATTTGTTGTCTTTGCAAGTGTATCAAAGGGTGATTTTGGCAGAGATTATGATTTTTCCCCTCCTTAGAAGTCGGATCCAGCTGTGATTTTGCTTTCTGAAACAGTCATCCTTGACTTTGAAGTGACCCTTTGTTCTGGGCTGGTTCCACTCCCAACCTCACTTGAAAAGATGAGCCTTTTTTTGAATGTACAGTCAGTATTCCTGAGGCATAATGCAGTCCTAATAACATGAAACAAAATAAATTATTCCAGAAATGTTACCTGATGGTACCCAACTATCTTTACACTGAGGAAACTTCAATCTGAGTAAATACAGATTAGCTTTGTTCTGTTCACACCTAGCTCTCACCCCTGCTTTAGCTCTGGTTTCTCCGGTGAGAAACACTGAGCTGCATGTCCTGGCCACTCAGACCCTGGGTAGGAAATGGCTTCCCAAGGCTTTGGGTGTCTGCATGTTTTGGCTGGAGATGAGGTCTTTGAGAGTAGTGGGAAGCAAGGACACACCTAGGCAGCCTAGGAGGGTGGACCCTGGGCTAGGGGCCACATCCTTGGGTGAATCCTGTCCCACTGAAGTCGATGGCAAAGCTCCCACCAACTTCAATAGTCCAACTGCTACCGGTACTCATGTTTTATTTATAATTATGTTTATTACTTTTGTTCACTGTCCAACTTTTTATGTCTCGACTCTATTGTATTTTCAAATAAAATAAGATATTCTTCCTCCTTTTATCTAATGGTTAACATCCCTATTATATCAGGTTGATAGATTTCCTTCCCCATTCTTCAAAACCCACCCATAAGAAAATAAGCAATGTGCCATGTGGTTGACACCAAAAGTAAACCATAATAAACATCTATGCAGCTAAACATAAAATACCATGTGTAAAAATAAGCTGACAGAGCACCATTTTACATAAGCAATACTATCATTTCCTCAACAATTAGAAGTTGTTTCCTTACCTATTTCAAGGCATTGCTGTTTCTGAGAATTTTCTTCTCCAATTTGCAGAAGAGCATAAAACTGAAGTTGATTACGCAGGACAAGGAGTTTTCTGCTAAGCAAAGAGGAAAACCTAAGCCTAAGCTTGCTGCATGTCCAACAGAGTCCCCAGACTTCTCCCTTGGAAGACAAGTGAGCAGAAATCCTCATTCAACATTGTCCCACATATGCTTATATCCATTTTGAAACACGTGGAAATGTCTACTGCCATCAGTACCCTTCTCTCATAGCAAAGTCATGTACTGTGGACAATTTGACATTTGTTGAAGACCAAAAGGATGCTGAGGAAAAATACGCCCCATACAGCTGTATAATCACTGCTACAAGTCTGCAGAACAAAGAGCCTGTGGAACAAGGAGCTTGTGCTTGCACCACACTGGTATATTTGACAAAGTGGAATGGTTTTCACCCTGTATTTTTAGTTCAAACATGGTCCCTGAACAAGCATGCAGTGATGATGCCAATCAGTTGATCAATACATAGGTAACAAACCCTTTGGGAACCCTTTCCAAAAGGCTGATTTTGCTGCTTCCATCCCCAACGTAGCATCATTCACACAGAAGTCCTGCACGGGATAGGACGTGTAAAACCTCAATTCCTACTACTGCTGTTAGCATTACAGGTATTTTTGGGGTGTCAGATTTGACTGCAGACTCCTAAATGCAAAAGGTCATAATGTAAGGGAGCAAACTAGAACTCCTGAGTGTTTTCTAAAGCGTCATTCAGAAAATGAAGTCACCAAGGTTTCATCAGTCCTGGATGTGATCCATTCCAGTATAAAGCAGGATAAAGAAGTATATGCATCACATATGTCCTTCCAAAATGTCTTGCCTTAAAAATCTCCAATGTTTTATGTTGCTCTGCAACAAGCAACAGAGTGGAGACAAGAAGGCTACAGAAGATGCTGAGCTTTCCCAACAGATATTTGAGCACCTATCTCTAGACTTTCAGAAACAGAAGCAAAGGACGTCATCAGACCCTAAGATGCATCTGGCTGTGTCCCTGAAGTGGCTGCAAGTGTCCCTATCAGCTGTTCTGGAGAAGGCAGAGGCAGTTTAGAGAAGATGCGCTTGGGACAAGTGCTGATTGTAGCCATTTGCAGATGCAGCCACCAGCAAAGAGACCAGTGAAAGCAAAGGCATGACCAAGCATTATGCAAAGCTGGAAGCTATCTCACTATAGCAGCAGCAACGGCCAGGAGTCCAAGCCAAAGGCCATGAAAGCAGCTGCAACTCTCCACATTTGTTTCATTGTGTGTGAAGAGATGTTGTCCTGCTGAAATATTGTAACCAGAAAAGGATGGTATTGTCTATGTGCTGTTAAATTGTTCCCTTCTTGATTATCCTAATTTTTTTTCTTTTTCATATGTGTGTAAATGTATGCATATACCTCAAGATGCATTAATGTAGATTACATTAGAATATATACATATATATGGACATTAATATAATACTCTTTGCCAATTTTGTCATTAAAAATCAAGATCAGCCACTAGCAAGTCATTCGCTACGCAAAGGAAGGGAGCCATGCAGTTAAATATAAACTACACATTAAACGAAGATAAGGGCACACACAGGTGTGGGTGTGCAGTGTACACAAAACCCAACCTTATTCACCTGCTTAAAGGCACACTGCCTGTCTGAAGGGGATCATATTACTCTCCTTTGTTGAGCAGATCCTTTAACACCATGAGGGAGGTGTTGCCCGCTGCCACAGATGGCTGGGCATGCTGCAGGTTTCTGTTCCTCAATATCGTGAATATCAGGAACATTTTCAAAGCAGCATTGCCCACTCCTCTCCAGGTGTCTCATAAACCTGAAGGATTTATTCCATTGGAAAAGGAGCAGCGAGGTGCTCTTTATAATCCCAATACCACCCACTTACCAGCAATCAATTACTGAAAGGTGACCACCAAGTCTCACTGGACTTGAAGAAGGTGCTCAATTACTGCCATGGGAGAACATCAAGGTTCTGCAGCTCACCCACTTGTTTTCCAAATTGTCACGGCTACTGGCTGTACCAAGGTCAGAAAATCCTCTCATCCCAGGACAACCTCCAGGATGGCAAAGACCATCCTCTTCCACAAGTTCAGATAGTAATTCTCAATTTCCCCAAAATTTCAAAGCAGGCAAACTTCAGTGTTTTGTCTCAATACCTGCAGGAAAGTCAATTTGGGTTATTTGTGATGATACACAAAAACCATTTTGAAATTAGCAGTCATTTTTGACGAAAATAAAGGAGGGAGGTTCCTGCTGTGGAAGTCATGAAAAGAGTACATCACACACTCAGAATTCAAGCTTCAAAGTCTCCAAAATGGAAGCTGTGATGCCCTTTCTTCTGCACAAAGTTCCAGATACGATTATCATCAAACATGGCAGACAGTAAGCCATTTAACAGGGAAAAGGCTGGATAGACATTAATTCTCCTACTTATGTACTGCAGAAACACACAGCATACCATGCTTAATTTGCAATAGGGAGTTTGATGTTACAATCACTTTCCAACTGCGGGCACAATGAAGGGTTGGGATAGGATTCAATACAAGATCACCACTACTCAAGTGTTGCAAAAACAGATTAGAGAAATACCTTTTAGATGCCAGTTGGATATAGTGCACCCTGCCTCAAAGCAGGGAAAACTCAGGTGCAGCCAGACATGTTTGTTTTGGCAGGGTTAAATCATGAAACCAGAACTTCCTCTTCCCAGACTACTGCCTATCATCCCCCAGCTGTACCAGAATAACCACCTGGGCAATCATGCTGAAAACATCACCACTGAAACAAACTCAACACTGCGACTACAGCTAACTGGATGGCAAGCCACCACAGACAGCAGCCAGGGCAGAGGATAGGGATGTGACACTTTCCAGGATGGATTCCTATCTGAGAAGTACCATACAGTGAAAGGTGCCTTCAGAGCCCTCAGCCCTTTTAGCCCATATCTCAAATTTCAGCTGGTGAGGATCCTGTCAGCTCAAAACAGCACCCAGATGTTTGGAGGAGGATAGCAGCGCATTTGCCATTCACAGCTCCTCAGAGATAAAAAAGTTAAGGAAATTTCTTCCTGCCTAGCCATTAAAGGGCATCATACCTCTCTAATTACATGAATCACTATTTTCTGATGAAAAAGCATCTAACTGAAAAGTCTCCCACCAGCTCTAGTACAGTCTCCTCAAATAGTTCCTCAGCATGACTTCAAATTACACCTTGCAAGAAAATGGCTTCGTTTAACTCCCTCAATTTGCTGTAACACCAAAGGGGATCTCCAATGATAATTAAACTGCCCAAATGAAAGCCTGAGACAGACTGGCAGGGATTCACTTGAAACAATCCATTGCCCATAATCTGCCAGGGACTCAGCCTTGGTATTGAGCAGAAAAAAAATAATGCTCTGGAAAGCAATATTAAATAAGCTTCTGTCTCCTTAAACCCAGATTAAAATGAACACAGATCTTGCTTAGCCAAAGCCCCTATTCAGCATACACTAGTTGTGGTCCTTGGACAGCAGTGCTTGAAAGAAGGTGGGAAATGTCCCTTAGGGGATAAGGAAGTAAGTTAGGCAGCAACAGAAGTTGGTTTGTTATTAAAACAATAGTGGAGAAACAAAACATTAAGAGCCCCAACCTTCATGCAGAACAAAAAGTATCCTGCAGATACTTTTGTCCCAGCATGGGACACATCCAATCATGCTGGCAGAAGAAGGGAAGGAGAAGGCTTCCCCAAACACCATTATTTCACCAGGACGAAGGGCGCAGCTGAGTTGAGATTTTCAGGTGCAGACAAGGGGCAGATCAAAGTGGGTATAAGTAACTGGATTTTGCTATGTCCCTGAGCAGTGGGGAGCAGGTGGAGGCCAGCAGATAGGTCATGGTGAGCAGTGGCAGCTGGAGGCAGGGCCATGAGGCAGCCTGGTCACCCTTGCCAAGCGACCCATGAGCATCCTACCTGAGCGACAGGCTGGATCACCACCTGGCCACCCCTGTGGATCAGCAAGTCTGCAGGTCAGATGTTTCTCAAACAGGCACACTCCCAGCACTGCTGCACCAATTAAAAAACTGTCCCAATTAACAAAACCCTGTCCCAATTAACTATTCCTCCATTACAAAAAAGGATACTGAATTGAAGCAAAAGATCCCTTTCCTTTGCTGGGAAAAGCAAAGTGTTGTTTCTGTGAATGAGGTAGAAGTGTTTGAAGAGCTTTTTTAGAGGAAATGCTCTGTAACAAACCTAAGAGGAACTGCTCACACAAGGCAGAATTTAGCCTGTGCTGGACCCACACTCGTTCAGGAGGAAGGGGAACAGAAATTGTATGTGGTCAAGTCATGGGGTTCCCTTATGCCTTATGCCAAGGTGATTGCAGGCTTCTGAGAAAGGTTTTGCTATCCCTGGGTAACTGTGTATGCAAATTAAGCATTCAGAGTCAGGATGGATGGGGCTTTGAGTAACCCCATGGCAGGTGGATTGGATGGAATTTCAAAGGTTCCTTCCAATCCAAAACATTCTAAGATTCTATGAAAATTCAAATTATGCTACATCATTCCTTTAGGCTTCTGCAATCAAAACAAAGCAATTAGAATTCATTTTTGTTAATTTAGGAGTTTTTCCACTGATTTTCAGGCCATTCAAGGGCTTGCCCCATACAGAATTCCAAGTGAGACCTGTCAGCCCTGCACCCTGGTGTGGCTGTTGGAGAGTGACTCAACACAGTGGAAGAATTAAGAAAAACTTCCATTTTCTGAAGAAACCAAAGTTAATTTCTCATTGAACACAGCAGCTGAATTAAAAAATATATTACAACCTTCTGAGGGCAGATGCATGACTACAGACCTAATACTAAAGCTTTTTGCCACTATGATTTACAACATACAAAAGAGACGCAGACTATCAAAGGAGCTAAAATGTTTGCTTTTAGATTCAGTATTCCCACATTCCAGCCATGATTCAAGGGCTGGGGTGGGATCAGCTCCTTCCCAGCATCACATGCTCATCATTGCAGGTACAGAGGAGCACTTCATACCGCTTGGCCGGTGTGTGCAGCAGAGAGGCTGCTGCTTCCAAGTAACTCCCACTGTAAAGTTCTTCAGAAGGGCCTTCCCCTGAGAGACAGTGCCCTGATACACACTGGGATGAAAGCAATGATGTAATCCTACCATCTGATCCAACTAGTACTGCCCATTGACCAGACAAACCCCACTGATCGGGGTCGCTCAGTGAAACAACAGTGCTGTTCTCAGCTGCCTTGGAACAGCACGAGAAGCTCCCACACGAGGAAGCCCTAAATAAGGCAGTCTGGGTAGCCCAATCCAAGGCAGAGGGGAATGCTGAGCACCCCCAGTGTAACTGGGATATGGCAATGTTCCAACTTGTTGGGCAGTAAATGACTCCCTTTCCCCATGACACATGCCTCACCAGGGACCGCGGTTTTGGGATGGGAATTGGTTGTGCAGGTCAGTCACAGAGCCTGGCTGCCAGGACTACAGAATATGCCTACATCAGTGATCCCTACACATACACCCACAGAAAAATGGGAATGGAAGATGGTGCAAGGAGGGGGAGCAGAGGAGATAAAGCATGGGGCTATGTGGAAAAAAATTCAGTCTCTTCTGAAGTGTTTTGCAAATTATGCCACAAGCCATCACTGCAAAGACTTGACAGATCCTAAACTGATGGATTTACAATAAAATGCTTCAGAAAACTCCATCTCTTTTAGGCATTTAAGTCTAAATTAAGTACAGAGCCTGGCAAATCATACAAGCATGATGTTTGATTAGTATGTCAGTGGGGTAATCAGTCATTCCTGTCAACTTACAGAAGTAATTCACTCCCATGAGCAAAAAACCAGATTTGTTATCTACTTTTTATTCAACCCCATCAGCATAGTAGTTATCCGATCTGTAGGCTAAAATCTTACTCTGATTTCTGAATTTATTCGAATTGCCACCTGCACCTCCCTGCTCTTCAAAAAAAATACAGTGCTTGGAGTAACTATGCTCTTTTTATTGGGAGAAAAATTACTAATATCATCCAGTCTAACTTTTTAACACATTAGTATATTTTTCCACATCATCATTCTGGTATCAAAGGAAATAATTCCTAATTATGTTTGTGGGAGTGGAGGAGTACACAGAGAGACCTAGATATGACAGTCTCAGAGAAGCACGGTGAAATGTATAATGCAACACCTCTCAGAACACATACAGTGCCGTCTGTCCCCATGTCACCTGCCTAGAACAAGAAACTTTGAAGTATAATAAGTTCTGCTGCTGCAAGGTGCTTTAAGTGACAGCAAGAAGGAAACAAACAACTGGCTGTAAATATTCTGCTAAGCTCCACTGTGCTAGGACTTGCAAAAAAAAAAAAATAGGTGGGTTTAAAGCAAAGTAAGTGAAACAAATTATAATTACCATTTTCCCCCCAAGGGTCCGAACAGGAGCATGAAAAGCAAAGCATTGCTGTTGAGTTTTTGATGGTGCCCTACACCATGCTGTTCTACTCTCCAGGTATTTCCTTCAAAGGAACAAACAGGTTCAAAAGTGCTCTAACATCTGTGATGGTTTATCTAGAACAGCCAGAGCACAACAATGTGGCTTCATCATATACACAAATTTCTCTGGGGGTCATCCTTGTGTTTCTTCACATGCCAACCAGGTTATGAGGGGCAGGATTCTTCTTGACTAGCTTCAGCCCACTCCAAAGACATGGGGACTTAGGGCATCATCTTAGCCCCCTCTGTAACCCACAGGCTAAGACAGGCAGCTCGCAGCATAAACTTATCCCTTGGAGGAGAGATGGGAGCTATCGCCCTCCAGAGTTACCTGCTTCCCCTAGCTACTGCAGGACTATAGCAAACATCTACAAGAACTCCACCAGAAGACAGAAGACAAGACTGCACCTAGACCCAGCTGAAGGAAAAACACCTCAATGAATTTTGACTGGTCTTTCTGTGGACAGTTAATAAAAGGATGTGAAAGTCTCTGACTAGTCTTAGGGGTTTTAACAGCTCAGACATGCACTTCTCTCACAAGAGCAACAACTCCTCCTTACGCTTGCTTTCCTCAAAAATAATAGTGTTTTCTGGAGAAACACTTGGATTCAGGACTGTCCAAGCACTGATCTTAGCGCTTCCAGAGCAAAGTATAAACATTTCACTTCTGCTCTTCTCCGGTTACTTAGCTGTTACATTTTTCACTGTATTGCTTGTGTTGGTACCTTTCCTGAACTACAAAGCTGCTAGAAGCCAAATTTCTGTTCCCATCTCACAGAAGTTCTCACTTCCAAAATCCCAACACCTATTATTTTTCTCCTCCAAGACATAGCACCTCCACCCTAATCCATCATCCAGTACCTTCGTTTTGCTTGTGGTGCCAGAACATTTTGCTCCTTTCTCCCAGCCAACTGCACAGCCAGAACAGTCATGCCTAATGCACCTGTAGTCAGGACAGGCAGACATACAACAGTGCAGCACTTCTGCACTGCAAACCTAGATCAGCCAGGTGCTGTATTCCGCTCCTCATAGGCCTCCTCTCATCTTTTGGAAGCACACAAAACAGCCTGTCCCTGCAATGTGAGACAAAGAGCAAGAGTCTTCACATCATATACGTTACAGGTCAACCTGTTTTGTGAACTTTTTGAAGGGAGAAAAACAAATAAAGTGGCATGCAGCAGCATCCTTTGCTTGGGAAGTATCTCACATGGGTCATACTGCTGTTAGGCAGTGTGCAATCCCAAGTAAAGTTTAACCAGCAACCTAAGGATGAAAGTCTATATTCTGGTTACCTGAGACAACTAAACCCCTCTGGAATACTTTCTAAAGATAAAACACATTATTTACTTTGTTAGCTAAAACTGCTTTATAGAAGAGTCACTGCAACAGAACAACCTAGTTCTATAAACGCAACAATGCATTTTTCCACCTAGTTTAAGAATTTGTCACCCAACAAAAGCAAGCTATTCTTCAGCTTAAGAAAACAATTCATCTATCAAATCACAGTAATTTCTTGTACAGTGCATTTACTCCTGCTGCATACACATCCAAATAAACCTCCTACATCAGCATTCCCAAATGAAACTATGACTAGCATTAACACTGGACTGATTTTGCTATGGTTTAAAGCTTGTACTCATTTGTTTCAGTGTACTGGGCTGAGGTGAATGTCCACTGCTACCCTGGCTGAACCCCTTGGACATGGATGAGTACGTATGGCCACATGAATGCCACCTTAAACACCATTCAGTGCTTGACAGATTTTCAAGGATTTTGACCCTGGGATAATGAAGGATGGGGGTGTAACAGATAATGAAAAAAAAATCTAGGATACTGCCAAACAGACTGATGTATACAGAACACCCACCCTGGGTCAGGATTGACTGCAGCAGACCCGAACCAACTCTGCCCAAAGCACTGAAGTAGCTCTCCACACCATGAAGCCTCACGGTGCTAATGGTCAGTAGCACTAGTTTCTCCACATACAGAGTCAAGTCAGTAGGACTTCTTAGCTCATCCTTCAGGAGAGGCAAAGGGGCTGTGTCGCATCCCCATCTGCCCTGTCACCAAGATGGCACAGCCAACAAATCTCGCCGGGATCAAGCTGGCATCTACCCAGCACATCTGCAGACAAAGTAGCTCACTCGCTTTACCTCCTGCCCTACTCTACACTGATGCTTTTAGCATCACAGGTATGGGCCAAGAGAAGATAATTAAACTTATCACTTTGTTTTCTATTCACTTAAAGCTCGGATACAATAGGAAGTGACATTTCTGAAAGGTCACTACCAAAGTCTCATTAACCTGTCCTCAAGGTTGACGAGCTTGCTAGAGCAAGGGTGAACTAAAGGCAGCAGAGGTAGTAATTGCAATAAGACCCTTGCCCTCCTTAACTCGAGCCGTATTTCTCCCTCTCTTCTTTCCCATATGCTTTTTCTTCTTTTCCCACCACTCCTTTTTTCCCTCCCTCTTGCACACACCAGGCCATCACCTGTGCTCAACACCAGCTAGATTGGCACTCGCTCCTGTCATTTCAGAATCATGCTATTGTTAAGGCTGGAAAAGATCACCAAATCCAACCGTTTACCGTGTCACACAACTTAAAGTAGAGACACAGAGATCGGGCACACCACCATGAGAACACTACCTGCCATCTGGCAATAGATTACACAGGAAAAAGGAGGGGGAAAAAAGAAGGGAAAAAAGAAGGAAAAAAAAAGAGGGAGTGACAAGTCTTTCAACAATACACCATGGAACTGGTTTGTCCAGTAAACAGTTAAAGAGTTACTAGCTTCCTCTTCTCTGAGCCAATTCCAACAGTTTAGAAAAAATATGAAAAGAATATACTTTACAAGGAATCAAGAGCATATTGCATCTCACCCACACTCACGACTGAACTAGAAGCCTAGTAGGCCTCAGGATTCTGTTACAGCCCACTCAAACCAAGAACTGCCTTCTGAACACACCTCCTCACTGTTAAGCACAGCTCTACAAGCAGCAAGGCTCGAAACTTTACAAATACCACCAAAGTGGTGTAAGTCGGGGACTTAACACCCATTAGTTCCCCTGGTCAAGAAAATGCTTTATTTCAAAGCCAATATGACCATCTGAAGCCTGCATTTGATGGAGCACAGTCAAGGTCTGTCCCTGTCACATGGCTCAAAATGCAAGATACTCAACGTACATGAATGCAAAATAACTTTCAAGACTTGCAACGCACAAGCGTGCTCCTGCTTTCTGCCAGGGTCAGCACTTGCAGCTATGGAGCCTGTCCCATTACACAGTCCCCCCTCTTTTGCATTAGATGGAAAGCTTGTCCCAAAAACACGTCAGTTGGCTGCTGAAAGGAACAGAAGTCAACAGAGTACCTGATCAGACATCCACACGTAACATATGCAAGAAGAGATAAGACCCATCCTGCCTTTGCAGGACAGCTGCCTGCAAAACGCTGACAAATCAAATAGGAGACAAGTCCCTATCCTGATGACAGGAGCAGGTTCAGGAGCAGCAGCAGACTGCAGAACTCCCGGGGTACGGGGCTGGCTGGAGCGCTATGGGCCCTATGGGCGATTCTCGGTGAATTCTCTGTCTCTTCTGCAGCTTGACGAAGACTCTCGGGAGCTTAAAAAAGGCCGTGAGGCTTCTGGCCTTCAACTCCATCACAGCATGTTCCCTGCGGCGCTGCTCGCAGCCCAGAGAAGATAAGCAAAAAAAGGGAGTAGCTCGGAAACAGGCACATAATATCCTTTTAAATTTTTTAAATTTTATCCTTTTTTAAAAAAAAATTTTATGCCTCTGACCTCCATGGCCCTCTCCATCCCTGAGAGGGGGGAGGCGTGGCCGGAGCTCCGGCAGCACCAAGAAAGGCTTTTCCCGCCGGCTTTGTGGGGGCGGCACAAGGGCTGCGACCCGGCCGGGTGCCCGGGGTGGGGGTCAGGCGAGGGGAAGGAGAGGAGCGCTCCGGGGGCCGCAGCCTGCCGGGACCGCGCTGCGCTGCGGCTGCAGAGCGCAAAATGGACGCCTTGGGGCCCCCGCCCGCTCCGTCCCCGACTCACCCAGGCAGGGGTCTCGGGCAAGTGGCTAAGGCAGCGCAGAGGCCAGGCAGCGCAGCGACCACCCGCCGGCTCCCCACGGCCGCTTTAGATCTCCTGCGCCGGATCCTCCCATGAATGGGAGGCGCTCTTCCAAGGCGCCACGTGGTGCCGGCGGGGGCTGGCCTTTTCGGGGCTAGGGGCTAAACTACCTGCGAACTGATTGACTGAGAAGCTCCTCGGTTTTCCTTTTTCTCCTCATCCTCCGTGGGAGTGAGAGCTGAGGGGCTTTAGTTGTACTGAGTCATACATTCAGCTGTAGCGCATGATGAGCAAGGGATGCCGGCGTGAAATGGATACAATGGATAATCACAGAATCGTAGAATGTTAAGGGTTTGGAATGTTAAGGGTTAAAGATCATCCAGTCCTAAACTCTTCTACTGTGGGCAGGGACACCTCCCACTCGATCAGGTTGCTCAAGGCAATATCCAATTTGTCCTTGAACACTGCCAGGGGCTGGGGCATCCACAGCCTCCCTGGGCAACCTCTTCCAGTGTCTCACCATGCCCACAGTAAAACATTTCTTCCTAATATCTAACCTAAATTCCCCTCCTTTTCAATTTTTACCCATTACTTCTTGTCCTATCACTACAGTTCCTGACAATGAGTCCCCTTCCAGCTTCCCTGTAGGTCCCCCTAAGATACTGGGAGGCTGCTATGAGGTCTCCACACAACCTTTTCTCCAGGCTGAACAGCCCCTGATAAGCCCTGCAAGGCTGAAAAAGTAGAAGTTATGCAAAACAATGATACTGTACTTAATCGAAAACGGGGGTCGAAAAACAGCCCCCTGAAAAGGACACTGGACATTGAAGATGACCCCCAAAGAAGCATAGAAGGACTTCGATAAGGGGTGCTACTATGTACAAGAAAGGCAAGGAAGTAGGGAGAGCTAATGAATATGTAATCAGTGTTTATGATAAAAACTGTACACCTGACATTCAGGGCATCGTTTAGAGGAAATATCCTCCAAGTGACCGGCGTGCTGTAATAAAGAATGCTTGGTATCTAGTTCTCAGAACTGTGATAGAAAGTTTCTATCCAGCTGATGCCAGTATCAACCCAACTCTCTCTATCTGTCTTCACAAGAGAGGTGTCCCAGTCCTCTTACCAACTTTGTGGCCATCCTTTGGACTTGCTCCAACAGTTCCATGTCCTTTTTATGTTGGGGACACCAGAACTGTATGCAGCACTCCAGGTGGGAGTGACAAGAGCAGAGTAAAGGGGGAGGATCACCCTCAGCCTGCTGGCCATGCTGCTTTTGATGCAGCCCAGTGCATCAAAAGCAGTGTCAGGAAAATTATTTCACAAACACTAGAGGTTTATGTCTAAAAAGGAAACAGAGGAGTCTTGTAACTTTATGTGAATAAAAGAAGAGGTCATGGGCATTTCCTGTGGGGCCTCGCAAATTGTTAGAGGTCGCAGCCTCCTTTTTATCCTAACTTCCCAGCCACATTTCCCTCTCTCTTTCCCCATTGGCTGAGGTACTTGAGAGGTACAGACTTCCTGAATCACTAATACAGATCCCTTTCCAATGTGTACCCCCCACACTTTTCTTTTTCCTTGTGTCTCTGTTCTTTTTCTCTAAATCCAGGGATTTAGCACAACCTTGGGTGGGTAACAGTTTGTGTCAATTAGCGGAATTCCTATGGAATTTATGGTTCCTCCCATTGCTTCTTTCACCTCTCAGTATCTAGCTTTATCTACCAGCAGACCCACAGTTTGTTTGTAAAGACACCTCCTTCTCATGCCTTTCACCAGGATTCAATAACGATGGACACTGGTGGACTTGGTTTAGGCTTTTGACATTATCTCCCATGAAGCACAGTGCCCCCAGTCAGGAAAATACACTGCTGATGAAACTGCCATGGCTGACCCCAGAACTGGGGCAAACAGCCCAGAAAAGCCGTGGATGCTGGAAGGAGAACAGCATGGAGCCTGTGCCAGCCTTGGTAAGATCCTGTTTCCATTACCATTCATAAGAGACCACTATGGGGAAATTGTCCAGTGCACTGCAGGATGAGATAGCATCTGAACATGAATCTTGAAGAAACTATCCAAAATAAAGTGGAATTCTAGAGAAGAGGAGAGTGATAGTTAAGGAAAGAAAACCAAATATGCAGTGAAGAACATTTGGCTGAGCAAACCAATTCAAATTGCATCGGAGGAGGTTTAGATTGGATATCAAGAAAAACTTCTTCACAAAAGGGTTGTGAAGCATTGGAACAGGCAGCCCAGGGAAATAGTGGAGTCACCATCCCTGAAGGTATTTAAAAGATGTGTAGGGACACTGAGGGACATGGCTTAGTGGTAGACTTGGCAGTGCTGGGTTAATGGTTGGGCTTGATGATCTTAGAGGTCTTTTGCAACCTAAATTATTCTGATTAGAAAGAGATCGGGAGATTACAGTGGATTCTAAAAGCCACATGAAACTGCTACATAGGACTAATGGTACTCATGGCCAGGCTTCGCAAATGAAGATTTGGG
>VZRF01009397.1:0-70949 GCA_013396875.1 Vireo altiloquus
TCACAAGGCTCCTGCCCCTGCCTGCCCTGCAGCTGTGCTTGCTCCCATCATTTTCTCCCTTATGGGGAAGGATCAGCTCCTGCTGCTTCTAAGACACATTTCTGCTCATGGGCAGAAATCCCAGTCTACCATGAACAGGTCCTGGGAGCAACTCAAGGCCAGTTCAATTCTTGGTTGTTGTACTGCTTCCCCAGTAAGTGCCATAGACATTATGTCATGGAATCTGAAGAGTGTTTCACTGGAAAATATACAGCTTTCACAGATTGTGGCTAAATTGCAGAGCATGGCCATGCTTCCTATCCTCAGGATTTAAGTAGGCCTTGATCTCATGTGGGGTGAGACCCAAGTGGACACCATATCCCCTTTCCCTTCTGCATTCATGATTTAAAGAGACAGACAACAGCAGGGGGCTGTGTGATGCACTCCTCCATGTCTCTCATCTGTGAGACAAGCAGAACAGCACCCCAGAAAATAGAATGCTCCACAGCTGATGTAGGATCATTAAGACAACTCACAGTGAACACTCCAAGCTAACATAGTAAAATGCTCAAATAACTGTTTAGAGAAAAGACTCCAGGCATATTCAAAGCTAAAATAGAGACCAGAGTCACAGAATCACTTGGGTTGGCATTTAGTCCATCTTCCCTGCCATGAACAGGGACATCTTCAACTAGGTCAGGCTGCTCAGTTTCATCCAATCTGATCTTAAATGTTCCTGGGATTGAAGCTTCTACCATGTCTCTGGGCAACCTATTTCAGTTTCACCACACTTATAATGAAAGAATTCTTATATCTCCTCTAAATCTACCCTTTGATACTTTTAAACCATTACCATTTCTATTGCAACAAGCCCAGCTGAGAAGTTTGTCCCCAATCTAAGTACAGAAAGGCCCCCGTAATGTCTACCCAGAGCCTTCTCTTCTCCAGGCTGAACAACCCCAATGCTCTCAATCTTTCCTTCTGATAATTTTTGTTGTCCTCCTCTTGACCTGCTCGAACAAGTCCAGGTCTTTCCTGTACTGAGGACCCAAGAGTTGGACACAGAACTCAGTGTGGGGTCTCACCAGAGCAGAGCAGAAGGGCAGAATCCCCTCCCTTGCTCTGCTGCCCAGGCTTCCTTTGATTCAGCCCAGGGTATGTTTGTCTTTCTGGGCAGCAAGTGCACGTTTTTGGGTCATGCCCAGCCTCTCATCCATCAGCACCCCAAGTCCTTCTACCCCGAGCTGGTCTCGATCTGTTCCTCCCCCAGTCTCTGCTGATACCAGGGCTTGCCTGGACTGCAATGCAGCACCTTGCACTTGGGCTTGTTGGACCTCCTAAGGCTCNTGGATACATCCACCCAGCCAATTCCTTACCCACTGAATAGTGCACTCATCAAATCCATCTCTCCAATTTAGCAAGAAGGATGTTGTATGAGGCTGTGTCAAAAGCCTTATAGAAGTCCAGGTAGATGACACCCTTAGTTCTTCCTCATCCACTGATATAGTCACTCCATGTCTGCTGGATGAGACAGAAAGTGGTATGGGGAGCTTCCCCATGCCGCATAGGGTAGTACTAATTGGGAAAGCGAATTCAGCTCCCTTGCTCCTCTGGAACACCTGTCTGAGAAGGTTAGACAGGAGGCCAGTTCCTGCACCATACTCAGAATAATAAACTCAAAGAATTTTTACTCCAAACAACAGTCTGATATAATATAAAAGGTCACTGAGCACTGCTCATGTCTTTTGCAATGACTCTTAGGAAATTAATGGATTTGTGACTTTCTATACTTGTTTGATTTGAAACACTAACAGCTTTGCTATCAAATATCAGCCTTTGTAAAACTTCATCAATCTATTCTTGGGATTAAGTACAACCGTATTAATTAGGTAGCATAACAAATGCTTGTGGAATTTGAATACTCTGAAGGACTTGAAAGGAATATCAATTTGGTTTGGACAGGCTATTAAAATCAAGTCACTTGGGAGTGAACTGGAGATTTAAAAGTCTCCACCATGACTTCTGGAGCATATTAGTGCTTTCATGCAAGACGGCTCACTTTACCTTCCTCTCATTCCTTCACTTTTTATCAAAATGTACTCAGCTTCAAGCAACTGAAGCCATTATCTCACACCGACATCACAAGAGGAAGTTCTCTGATGATGTTAGAGCCTCAGATTTAATGCCTCAATATTGCAAGTAGTTGTGCAATTAAATTAGGCAGAACCCTGGAACAAACTGCTTCACCTGCCATATGCTCATTCACACTCCATTCCCCAGCAGCAGTAATCTCCTGCTGGTAGCTTTCAGAAATGGAAACACTTGCTAGTAAACAGGAATAAGGTACTTCCATTCCAAAAAGGAGCCTCTGTTTTCAGCATTTGACAACAGGCAACAGCCAGCTAGACTACATCCCAGCACAGCAAGAAATTATCCCAGCTAAAGTACTTCATAATACCTTGGTACTGTGTAAAGACCATGGACAAATCACTGAGGGACTGGCTTCCACTGAGAGGAAGATCATCTATAAGCTAGGTGCAGACATGTTCTGCAGACTCTTTTGAACTTGATTTTTAGCTCTTCCTATCAAAAATATTATTTGCCTCCACCTTTACTAGGCACTTGAAAATTCATACCAAAATAGAGACAAAGGCATTTAGAAGTTTTTTGCCTCTGCGGCTCAGACTGTCCACTGAATGGAATCCCTTGTTCTGTAATTTGAGTGGGAAATGGAAACATTTAGCTCTACAAACCATCAGTCTATCTTGAGCTGATGGGAATAGGAGAAAAGCAGTGGATATCCTCTCATTTCATTCCAAGACGTGCAACGGAAGAAGCAGACTCTTCAGGTTTCATTAATTACATACATCTACAAAGCTTATTTTTCAGCAGAAAAAGGCTGTAATTCAGATACTCAACATTAGCAATTTGTTTGCCTGGAACAGCAACTCTTCCTCCACCAAGCGATACCAGAATATTTTTTCTGTTTCAGACAGTATTTTGGCACACTGCCTTTCTTTCAAGCAAACAGCTTACTGGAAACAGAAACCCCTTTTAAAAGATGGGTTTAATTTCATATTCTCTTATCTAAGAAATTACATGGCTGTGTCAGCCTAAAGTAGATGTTACTATTAGCAGTTAATGTGTCAACAAACATTGCACAACCACTGCTCATTGCCCTGCATGAACATGTCAAAGAAAGTAAAAAGGACATCATTCACTGAGGGCCTGAGATGGAGGATTTAAGAGATGCATCAGAGTAAGTAGACATTTCAGCACAGACAATTAGTTCCAGTAGGTATAGAAAGGTGGACTTCTGGCTGAAACAGATATAAATACTTTGTTAACAAGTTCTTTCATATAACTGCATTGTTCTGCTTGTTGCTCAAGAAAACAGCTGGAAGTTAGGAGGCGGTTGTCAGATTTTACACAAGCTCAAACTGGGTGCCAGAACCCACGAATTTATGTTCATCTTCTCTGTGTATTCAAATAAAAAGTGCAAACTAGGGAATGAGAAAGCATTCCTATTTCCTTGAGGTCTGGTTACATTTCTTTGTAATTATTCAGTAAAGTAAAACCTTAATTAGGGTCTGCCCAAAAGACCACAAGGGACAATTTCAGGTAAAGGTGTTTGGTTAACCTTGCTTGGCTGACAGGTGTCCGCCAAGCCACCCTTCTCACACCCCCTCCTTAGCATGACCAGGAGAAAAAAAGATGAAAAACCTTATGAGTTAAGAACAGGGAAATCACTCATCACTCATCAAATCATCAGAGTCAAAACAGACTTGGCTTGAGAAGATTAATTTAATTCATTGACAATTAGAGTAAGATGGTGAAAAGAATACCATGGCACACTCCCCCTCCAACACCCCCCCCCAAATAAACTAGAACAAAATAAAAACCATTTTCCTTCCACTTCCAGGCTCACCTTCACTCCTAACTCTCCTACCACTTGCCCTGTCCTGAGAGACGAGAGATGCCAGAGAATGGGGGTTACAATCAGTTGATAACACTTTGTTCCTGTTTCCTTTCCCCCTCACACTGCTCCCCACTCCAGCACGGGATCCCTCCCACAGTCCTTCACTAAGTGCCCCAATGTGGGTCTTTCTCATGACCTGCACTTCTTCAGGAACTGCTTCATCATGGGTCCTTCCTGCGGGGCAAAGGCCTTCAGGAACAGTGTTCCCGTGCGGATCCCCCATGGGCCACAGGCCCTGTCTGTGCTCCTCTGCATGGGTTTCACCTCCTGCCAGGACACTGCTCCAGTGTGGGCTCTGCATGGGCTGCAGCTTCCTTCAGGACACATCCATCTACTCTGTGGGCAGCAGGGACACCACCTGCTTCACCATGGTCTTGCCACAGGCAGCAGAGAAACTTCTGCTCCAGTGGCTGGAACACATCGTCCCTCTCCTTACTTGACCTGGGTACTGCAGGACCTTCTCTTCCATTTAATTCACTCCTCTCTCACAGCTGCTGCTTAATGGTTTCCACCCTTTCTTAAACATGTATCACACCAGTGCTACCAGTGACGGGCTCAGCTTTGGCCAGCAGTGGGTCCTTTTAAGGGCTGGCTGGAACTGTCTCCGTCCAATATGGGGGCAGCCCCTGGTCCCTTCTCACAGAATTCAACCCTGTAGCCACGCTGATACCAAAATCTTGCCTTGTACATCCAATATGGTCAGACAATGCAGCTAAGAAGATACAGCTGGAACAGGATGTATAACATCGTATAAATATGGCTCATCTCCAGCAGAGAAACACATGCAAGTTAGGTAGAGTTTTTCTTTAAATGATTGAATATCAATGGAAAAGTGAAGAGAATAGGATGTTCACTACACAACCACCCAGATCAACTTGCAGGAGCAAGAATTATTCATATGATCTGACAGAGCCAAAGAAATTATTCTGTATGATGGAGAGAAATGATTTTGTATGACGGAGACAGCTGGAAAGAAAACCACATTAGCACAGTGGTAGGGCACTGCAAATCAAGGGTTCCAAGCAGAGACTGGAATCACTGTCTAGGCAAACCATTAAGAAAGCTCTTGATTGCTTGTGAGAATGCCTCAGTAAAACAAATATGAATTATTCAGTCACGTCCTTAATGTTGTTAATGCTGTGAAAGTAAAGGCAAAAAAAGAGAAGCCATAAGATGATTGTTACTTAGCTTCAAGTAATTTTCAATACGCTAGCAATGTAAATTTCTTCTTTTAAAAAAACAAGACACCAACTAACAAACAAGAACGAACTAAAAACCCCAGCAGTACAGATGACGACTCTCATTTGAAAACAAGGTGATACAGCTACTGCAATCAGACTTCTGCATCAAATTTACCCAGAGATCTACAATACAGTCATGGCTGGTCAAACCACCACATTTCTAACTTCCTTGAACCCTAGTCTAGCACATCTATTTATTGTAAGTCTTCAAAGTGTTATTTCCATTAAAGTGTTCACTTAGAAAGTAATACAACCAAGAACCATGTACAGGCCTCATCAGAACTGCATTTTTCTGGGAAGGACACAATTAACATATTTATTCATTGCAACATACATACTTGATAGAAAGAAAATAAATTCAAATATCAGGAGTGATAAGCCCCACAATCTGCTATGTGCCTTAAAAAGGCTTGGTATAATTCCCACTGAGAACACTGGAAAGATTCAAGGGAAATTATTGGCAGCAGCAACTATATTCTGTATAAATTCTCATTCCTTCATATTTAAACACAGTAGGAACAGACACTTTGTCAGGTTTTGAGTAGGAGAGTTAAAAAATGCAGGATTTAGGGGTCCAATTTTGTTCCAAAGGGAGTGAGGTTAAAATGCTCATGTGCTTTTTACAACCCTTTCCTAGCCAAATACATGTCTTTTTACACTGGGATATTATTTATTTAATAAAACGAATTAATATCATATGGTCCAAAGACAAGTCAACAGGTAGTCTGTGGCATTTAAGGCCCTCTAACTACAGTTCAGCACCTCTTGGAGCAGGTCTGGAGTGTGTTCTTGCACACCAAGTCACTCCCACCTTGTCTTTGGCTACATCACTGGAATGGGCTGTGGCATCCACAGCTACACAGGTACGACCAGAGGTGTCCTGGCCAGCTCCTCCCCTTCAAACTACTTGGGCAGGAAGAGCTGTGCCACACATGCTTTCCATCCCACATTTATCTTCAGGCTGTGCCAACATAAGCACCTTTGCCTCTCCATGGGTGTCACAGACTTCCTGAGTTCCCATGCTGTTGTTACATTTCCCAATTTACAAAACTGGGAGAGGAGAACAGCAGAAACCTGTGCATTGCTAATCACCACACTGGAGGTGACTGCATTTCCAGGGCAGCTAGCAAGCCTTTCAAACAAGCATGCAATACAAAAAAAACCAATCCAATCAGGCACCTGAAGATTGTTCACGAACTAAAACATCAGAGTATTTGGAAGATTTGGTGTAACCATACAACAGTTTTGGTCAAACAAAGCTAGCAAGAAATCTTAGAGCTAGACAATTAATGAAATACTCCCCATCCTTCAACAAAAGCTTAGGTATGATGAGCTACCTGATATTCATTTAGTACTCTTAAAAGTTACATAAAGAATAGCTGCCTTGGGAAGTGGGAAGCTTTAATTATTTTTTGTGTTGCTGTACCACTCAAAGTTCAAACAAACAACAAAGATAGAAGATAGAACAACAAAGAGTGAAGCATCTTATCAAAACATGTATTCCTAAAATATTTGTACTAAAAGTGAGATATATAGAGAAGAACTCTTTGTTTAGGAGACAGACAGTCAGAATGCCTTGCCTACATCTCTCAGGACTTTAAGACATCACTTCGTAGCTTGTATCATTTTTTCACCACAGTAACAGACTTTAAAATAGTCCAAAGAAGACATTCTCTGAAGGCCTCCCTTATCTGCAGATCATCTGGATTTGAATTATGTGTGCAAAGGCATTGCACACATAATTCAAATTGACTGTTGACTTCTTTGGCCAAGTGAGCAGCGAAAAAGGGAGAAAGAAGGGGATACCACAAAAACAGACTGAAAATCAAGCTCCAGAAACAGACTGGATCTGCACTGAAAGAAGAGCTTTTGCACTACACAAGCTGCATGAGAGGTTTGGAATTGTAAGCAAATACATAATCTCCTTGTTTCCCCCTTTCTTCAAAGAAACAAAACATTGAACATGCTTCAAAAATGAGGAAAAGGGTACACAGCCTGGGTGCAAAATTGGTTCACTCAATAAATTTAACTGTCATTTTCTCAGGGCCTTGTTGGTGCCTGGTTGCCTTGTGCAGGAGCTTCTAACCTATAGTTGTATATAACACACGAAAAAAATGTTCTGCAGATAAGACAAAGAAAAGGGAGGCAAAAATACTTATCAGCATGGGTGAGCTTTAAACATACAGTAAATTAGCAAATATAAGCACTCTACCAATGCTCATGCTCACACATTCCAGCTACACAGGGAAAGGAAACATAATTGAGGGAGAAAACTAGCAGAATATTGCCCAAAACTTTACTGGGAAGAGACCATGTGCAAAACATATGCAGTTTACCAAGAAGCACTGCCAGAATGCATTTGCACTTAATCTAGTGTGTGAATGGTGCCAAGTAACCCTTCTGCCTTCTGTCAGCAGAACATAGGAAATGTTGAGAGGGCACTGGGGGACATAAAGGAAGAAAAATGCCACAAGCTCCTTCTGCTTCAGCTAAAATACTGTTGAAAGCCACAAAATGTGTAGTACAACTACTGCAAAACACAAATCTAGGGATGTGGCTATTTACACAGTTCTTAGAGCAGTGCTGGTAGGAAAAAGAATGTCAAGAAAGAACACATTTTTCTTTTTCCCTTTTCTTTCTATTTTTCTGTTTATCCCACCACATTGCTCTGTCTCCTTTTTCAGTTCTGCTAGATGCAGGTTTCTTTCTGGAACTACTTTCTTTTTTATAATATTTCCTTCTTCTTTTTATTCCTTCTTGTGCTCCTCCTGCTTTTGTATCTGTCTCGTTTTTCCATGGCTTCTTTTCATTGCCTTTCTCTTCCTGAATTTCTCCCTTCCCCTCTCCCTGCAGCGGAGGCAGCAGCTGGGAAGCAGTGCCAGCATTAGCCTCCACAGTGAGCACCCATTAGGAATGTAATTGACTTGCTTCACACCTTTGCAATCAATTCCCCACGCAGCAGAAACCAACTAGTAAGTCCCAGGGTAGAGTTACACAACCTCAGGTGCCTGTTAAGGAAAACAGGTGCCTCAGTACCAAACTTCCAGTAAAATCCCTTGAACCGAATGATGATTTGTGGAAGCACAGACAAAATCCTGGGACAGGACAGGATCAGGAAAGTAGCAGGAAGCCTAGGCTCCAGTGGGAGTCAAGAGAGTTGTGAGGCAAGGTGGAGAGCAGGATGCTTTTAGTATCTATGAATGAGAAACAAATGCAGCGGGAAGAAACCTGTGCGAGCCTATACAACCCCTCAAGCCATCTCTTGTCTAGGCTGTACCATCCTGGTTCTCTCGGACTTTCTTCTCAGGATAGGTGCTCTGGTGCCCTAACCCTCTCAATGGCCCTTCAGTGGGCTCTCTTCAGTATATCCATCGTGTACTGGAGAGCCCAAAACTGGAGTCCAGCTGGAAGGCCACCATGTCCTGGTACATGGATATGTAGCACTCAAATTTCTTCATTCCTTAATCCAACCAGTGGGCACATAGGGCAAGATTGCACCAGCCTGGCCTTGTGCCCTACCCAGTCCTTGCAGACTATCACATTATTCACCATCCTCAGCCCTTGTGCTACCCTGCAGGCACATGAAACAAATCCTCCCTTTCAGGCTTAGAAACATCACTGCGAGGCTTGCAGCCCAGATCTTCGATATCCACGCACCCTGTAGAAAATAAGGAAGAGCAAGGACAGAGAAGCATCCCATTAAGCCCAAAGAGGATTCAGAGTCTTTATTCCATTTAAACTCAGAATGAAACTGATGACTTGAGGAATTATTTTTCCCCAAGTAGAAATCAAGCATCAGAAAGCAAATCTGATTTTTTTTTGGAGCCCACAAACAAGTTATTTTGTTTGGTTTTTTGCTGGGAATAGAGCCAAGATCTAGCGATTACAGTTAAATTTTAAAGAGCACTCAACTGTTTGCTACTTTAAAAGCTGACTTAAGGCATTTAGTGTTAGAAGCTGTTAACTAATGGAAAACTCTGTCACTATGTAGTTGTCTATCAAGGCAGACACCTCTTTCACTGCTCCTTAATGCTTTTATCATATAAGCCTTTATAAACTTTTAGAGGTTACCGCCTCTTCCTGTTCATTCCTCACTGAGAATATTCATGAAGATTTCTTTCCTCCTCTGAGGGCTTATACAAAAACAAAAGGGTGGACAGAATGGTGGTGAGGGAGCTCACCTGGGACAATTTCATTTGTAGAGGATCAGCAATGGCCCACATAAAGGAACCTTCCAAATCCTTGTCCTTAACTCAGACAAGATCCAAAAGAAAGAATCTGTTTCAATGGGAGATAAACAACATTTGCAATACTACAGGCCACGAATCAAAATCTTCAATTAGCAAAGATCCTCCTGGACAAGGCTCAGTAAATTCATGAGAGGGGAAGTCCAGGAGCACCTTTTCATCCTCGTACAGCCCTGGAGTCCTTGGAAGTCATTTCTCAGCCAGCTGGGCCAGCAGAGCTGTGCAGCTTGGATCCAAGGCAACACTGTGGCATTGTCTTCTGGAGCCACCCCAACCAATAACATTCCTAACAGGGGGCTTGGGTTTTCCAGTTGTCCCCACACTGACATGGTGCTGCTGCCTCTCAGAAGATGCAGCTGCACTTCAGCTGTGACACTGTACTGTTGTGCTAAGACTGGAAAACACCAAAGTATTTTTTTCCTAGGATATTCCAGAGTGTCAAAGAAAAAAAAAAAAGAATCAGTAAGGCACTCAGGATTACCTGGGGAACCAGGCAGCAGAAGCAGCTAGGTCAAGCTGGTGTTAAGACAACAACTTTGAAGTGGGTCATGTCTATAAAGGATAGTGTGTAGAATATTAAAAGGTAAAATCCAAAGGGGAAAAAAAAAAAGGCAGTTGAAGATGAACACTATGAAGTTTTTGATTCAGTAGTTTTAGAGAGATAAAAGATGGATGATATCATACAGCATGCAGCACAAGCAGAACAGAGACCTGGTATCTTGTGTTCTGGTATTGCATCTGCAGTCATGGGGACACAGCTAGTGAAAAATGATAAGGAAGCAGGTAATCAAGTGTATGCAGCCCACTGTGGCATTCAGTCTTTCTCCTTTAAGATGGGCAGAATGTAAAACTCAGACCAATGTTACAACAAAGAAGCACTGAAAGCTAAACTTTACTTCATGCTATTAGGTGATGGATCAGGTTATAGATATGGAAATCAGCATCTGTTTTGCTTGCATGCCCTTATGCTTAGAGTCTAGAATTAAATATATCAAACATACGGTCTAGCACATGAAGAAAACACGGATAATAACAATTTTACATTCTCTACTTAGGCTACATTTCAAAACACTTGTCTTTTTCTTGGGTGCACTATGGTAAGCAATAACTAAATCATTCTTACTACAGGATGGAATTAATTTTATGCTCAACTATTCCAAGTTCCAGAAATAGTTAAGGCAAGATTAGTACTGCAATACTTGCGATCTTATACAGTACATTGGGGTAATCATGTAAGCCAGGAATGTCATGATACAGAACTGAAGCCATCCAAAGACTTGTTCTTTGGCTTACAATTACTGGAAGAGCAGCATATGCAGACACATGTAAGGTAGATATCCCCTTCTCCAGGAAAACATTTGGCTTTCAAAATTGCTCACATACTGTCCCATTGTGGTCTGCAATCTACAGCACAGCAGAGTATTAATGAGGCAAAATAACAATATCTACCAAACAGCATGTGAGGAAAGGCTGCACTTTAAGGTATATGGTCATTCCTTTCAATGGCAGCATATCTGTCACTTTTTCATTTTCCCAGTCACTTCTCCAAGGTGAAGAAATAAAACAAACAGCAATGAGAACAGAAATTGTCCCAGTGGGAATTTTGTCAGGAACTCTGTTTCTAGCTTGTGCTTTGCCTCAAGTGACTAACAGAAGCCTCCATCTTTCTCACCAAAACCTGGTTTTCAGTGTAAGTCTTTAGACTAACATGGTCACCACCATCACAAGGGCAGAGAAGTGGTGGGGGAAAGAGAGGCTCAGGTATTTGCAATTATGGCTGTAGGCAGAGTTTGAGCTAACAAGGTGAGTTTCTTCTTCAGCTTCCTGGTCTTAAGAGATTTGTTTTTACTGATAGTAGATTTGTTTTCACTTTCTGATTTATTGTAAGACTTTTAAAAACAATTTTCCTTTGTCTGCTCACTGATTGGTTTTTGTTTAATCTCCTAGAAACTATCTCATTTAGAATGTGAACATCACACATTATTCAGGCCTCTGTTCAATTCCTGACCCCTGAAGTAACATAGATTTTCTTCATAGTCTTGTTGTGAGCTCCTTAGGACATTTATTTTCTCTCTTGCATGTGTTTTTCCAGACCTTAACAAAACAGCACTCTATTCTCAGCAAGGAGTCTCTAGCTAGCCCCCTCCCCCCCAACACCATCATCATTTTATTGGGCAAATAAACTAAACCTTCAGCATTCAAACAAAACCAGAGTTCATTCCACCCATCAATGAACCCCTTATCTGATTCCCAAATTCTCCATCTTCATTATCCCATTTTATTTCAAAGGAAGTTCTGTGTGGGCATGTATGTGTTTTTGTTCTTGTTTACAAATGTATTGGTTCCACAGTCAAGCCTAAAAGATGCTTTATTAGCTAAGAAAGGGAGATCTCTTCTGTATGACATTAATTTTCTGAAAAATACCCTGATTTAAAGGGTCTTTAAAAAACCCCAAAAAACCCCAAACAGAGATGCTTTTCCTTATTGTTTGATGAGATACGAACCAATTTCTAACTTCTCCAGGAAAGAAAGACTAAAATTGTCTGGCAACAGATTTCAAACAGTGAGAAACCAATGAAAAGGGCAGGATTGCATTTTGTTTAATCCTGACTTTCATCTTGGTGGTAAAGGAATTGAAAAGCAAATGAGAAATGAAACCAACAGGCAAAGCTTGGCACTTTAGATCAGGATTGATAAACTAAGCAGTTTCTTTCAAGAAGAGAATGAGAAAGCAAGTTCCACTTACCTCTCATTACAGGTAAGTGGGAATACAATCCCAATTCTGCACTAGAGCAGTCCAGAGGAAGGTGCCCACAAACTGCAGCCTTTAGAGAACACCAGATGCCCCCTTCTCATTGCCCTTCACTTATCTTATACCCAAACAGCATCTTGTCACCTACCAATGAAATGCAACATGAAATTTTTCAAGTTACCTTTAGTTTTACTTGAGAAAAAAAGGGGGAAGAAAATTACTGAGTTGAGACACAAACTGGAAAGATGTCCTTGAAAATTCCTTTCACAGCTATATTTATTAAGCTGGGTTAGGGGAAGATCTGTATTCATATTAATGCAGGAAGGATACAAATCCTGCTTTACTTTTCAGTGGTCAATGGAAAGAGTTCAGCGCACAAAGATGTAATCAATCCTTTTACAATTAATTTTGGTATTTGGGTAAGAGACTGGAGTCTAACAAAGGGTTTTGGTGATTTGTGCACATTTTCTCTTGCTTTGGAGCAAAAATACACTGCTTCAAACCAGATTTACATGAGCTCTGATTTGGATACAATTAGAGCTCACAAAAAAATAATGACTATATTGTAGAGATAATTACTTCCCACTTATGGAGTTAGTTGCTTCCCAGTGAAAAATGCTGTTCTGTCAAAAACTAAATTTATGGAAACATTGCTTTTATTTAAAATGCTTGAGATCCAGGGTGGAATCTGGAGAAGGAAAAAGTAAC
This sequence comes from Vireo altiloquus, assembly GCA_013396875.1. NCBI lineage: Eukaryota > Metazoa > Chordata > Aves > Passeriformes > Vireonidae > Vireo > Vireo altiloquus. Next base: position 12,907 of record VZRF01009397.1, read on the forward strand.
AAAATAACTCTGCAGCTATGCCATTCATCGAGACTGGATAGAAAGTTCCAATCCCATTATATTTGATTTGAAGCACAAGCTGAAAAACAGAAGTCTCTCAAATTTCACATAGATGACCAAATCATGGCATTGTTCTTTTTTTTATAATTTCGAATACTCACTCTCCTAAAATAGTCATCTTGTCTCCTTTTACGTGTCTTGCCTTCACTTCATGCTAAACTTCTTTTTATCACATTTTCTATGAAATAAAATTACTGTGGTTTTCTGGTCTGTGTCATGAATACTTCTTTTTTTAAACTCGACTTCTTAATAGTTAATGACATTGGCAATTTGTGAGAAATAAGAGCCAATATTCAATATTGTTGTAAATCAATGTTCCTGCAGCAGTTTCCCTGCAGGTCCATTGATTCATAGCAGGTGATCTTCTGAGAAATGTATTCCAGTCAGAGAACAGAGAAGACAAGGAAGGACCTTAACACAGCAAGAAGCAATAAAGTAGCGTTGTGACAAAGCCTGGTAAAAAAAAGGTATTTTGGGAAATGGCTGGGCAAACACCATAAACCTCCTCTGCTTATTAAATAGAACGAGGCAGCTACATCAATGACTGGAACATCATGCAATATTTACTCCTTTCCTCACTAAACATCGATTATAGGCTTGGTGGCACATCCTCTGTTCAATAGCAGATAATACGTGAATGCAGATTTCCTCTTTATATACGCTTCAGTATTCTTTGCACACACACACACAGAAACCTGAATGTGGAACTCATTCTCCTGAGTGTGGAACTCTTTCTGCATTTAAAACCAAGCTGGCAATACTCAGTATGAAATAGACATAAAAATAAAAGAAAGGAAGACAGTGTCCAGCAAGAAACTACTACTTACACAAGACAGTCCAGGAAGCTTTTTTGAAGTGCCAGCTGGGTATTCATGTTGGTTAAGATGCTAGTAATTTCCACATCTGAAACTACATAAACTTTTCCTGATGCTTACAGAATTGTAATTCTGCTTTTCTGACAGAAAGCAGATTTACATTGCTTGCTACAACCAAGTGCTGACTTGTGTAGAGTCAGGTCCTGTCTTCACATTTTATATTACACTTATTTTTCTTGCAATTTCAGGGAGTCACTGGGATTGCAAAAGGTGGGAGGCTTTTATTCATCTCATTATTGTCTACAATAATAAAGTTTACAAAACTTTATCAGAAGTAGTACTCGTTCCAGGAATTAAAGTTACTTTATAAATCCCCAACTCTTCTTGTCTCCCAGCAGGAGAAGCACTACATTTAATTTTGTTTCAGTTGTCTGCTATATCCTCTGTCATTCATGAACCTGCAAGATTACTGAAATAGTTTTGGTTAGTTGTTCAACAGAGGCAAAACTTGTCATCAGTCTTAAAATATCAGGGCACATCTGAGATGGCCTGGCCTGGTGTACCCCCTTAAAGGCCTAGATTGTCTTCAGTGGCCATTAGTATGAATTGTGATTGCTATTGAGCTGCAACTGAAGACTGGTACGAAAGAAACCTTTTGACATATTTTAACCTTTTAACACATTTATGCTCAGAGTCAGTAGTGCACAAACTTTTCTTGCTCTTTGTCTTATCATTAATGTACTTTTCAAGTGATATCCTGTTACTTTTCATGTCCCTCATTAAATGCCTCACATTCTGTTCACTGACTCTTCTGATACCTTTATCTCTGCCTACCCATGTTGTACTTTGAGACTTGTCCTGCTCTCTGACCTGTACAGCAACTTCTGTATTTTTATTCCTTGCAGGTCAATAATGAACTTAAAGGTCAATAATGAACTTAAAATTTAGCCAAGATGGTTTATTTTCACTCTTGTCTTTCCACTGTACCCTTAATATTAGTCCACCAAAGAGTTGTGAGCTAACTTCATCTCAGTTTTTCAAATCTGACCTTCACAAAACACCCCATGAATTCCCAAAGGTAAATGAAATCTACCTTCTCAAACACCATTTTGATTTTCCTACTTCTCCTTTGTCCCTTCCTCAAAGATGAGAAATGCTGCCATTTCATGATCAATCTATGCATTTAATCTATACATGAATTTCCAGTTACTCAAAAAGTAACCGCTGAAAAAAGTGCTTTTACCCATTTTGGGTTGAAAACTCACCTAGCAGTAGCTCCTTATCGCTGAGTCTCAGAGAATGCCTACACTGTGAAATTCCTGGCACATTGCTTACCAGCTAGGGTTCACATTTAGACTCTGTTGCAGCCACTCCCTATATGAATACTATAAAAGAGGAAAGCAGACTTTCAAAGTGAAAGACAAGACCAATTTAACTCACTTCCTTCCACTTCCACTGTTACAGAATTTGTAACAAAAGGGTGAGGATTCCCAGCCTGTTCCTTGGCTTTCCATGTGGTTGTAGTCACATTGGACTTTTGAAAAATGGTGTGATCTCCAGCAGCCAAGGATTTGTGTCATCAGTATGAGAGGGATGGAGCAAACACAAACAATTAAATTTTGTCAGATACTTCAGAGCATTCTCAGACATGGCATAAGCTCTAAGAATATGAAATATTCATGTAGATACAATTATAATTTATCATGTCCACTCATTCGTATCCTATTACAGAAAAGAGAATAATTTTACTATCTAATCCAGGCAAATCCCAAATTAAACAGAGCAAAATATCTGTGTGGAAGGGAGAGCAACAAATCTTGTTTTAGCTGAACTTTATACTTGCCCTGGTGTCATCTGTTGATTCCAGCCTAGTATAGAGTGTTTGATCCAGTAACAACTGACCTGGGTAACCCAAAAAGATGCCTCAGAATATTGTTTGATAACACGTTACGGGTTTCTAGAGAAGAACCTAAAATTCTCAGTGAGATGGCTGTCTTCCATGTGGAGATTGCAAAGGAAGCAGTCTGCAGCAGCCAGAAAGAGCAGAGAGCCACGTGAAGTCAGCATTGCGTTCTTTTGAGCACATGAACAATGTAATGCAAAAGTACAAGGGTTCCTTTCAAATATTTCCTTCTCAGAAGGGGCAGACAGGTGTCTTCTGCAGCTTGGCATCTATGGTTCTTACCCAGCTTCTCTGTATGGACTTCATCTCAAAGCCAAGGAGCCAAGGTCACACTTTGAAGCACAGTAGGAGATGGAAACTCAGATGGCAGAGGTTGTGCAAATTTGTGTGTGTAGAAGTCGTGTAAAGCTTTGATGTGGCAGTGATACCCATCCTTCTGAAGCTTTGACTAACAATTAATTGCAGGCATATTAAGCTCAGGATGGAGAGCAAAGTCTGGTGTTATGTTCAGTGATCTGTACCAGGGACAAAGCAGATTACTAGTGATTGACAGAAAATAACTGCGCAGGATTAAAAGAAGATAATTCATTACTTTTCTGTGAGAAAAAGATCAGCCCCAGATGGTTTCATCATCCTTGGGCTAGCAAGAAAAACCAAACTCATCTATAAAGATCTTCCTTCATTTCTCTCCACTTAGTACATTTCACTGTGTTAGATAATGATATCAATGTATGCAATATTTTCCCTCTAAGTAGCCTGCTTTTAATAAAGTTAAGAAGCACGTCAAAGAACTATGAAAAACACTAAAAATCAAAAAAACATGACATTTGATTTTGTCAAAGGCAGGGGGAAAGGGGGAAAATATGAGCTCTCCAGCAAAGAGCTGTGTGAAAATGCTCTAGGGCCACTGTGAGCATGGATAATTCAGAGATTCTCCCCTGTGGCTCATATTCAGAGGTGCTCAGATCTTTCCAAGGACCCCTGAAAGAGTTACAGCCTTCAGTGGCCCTAGAAGAAATGGATATGAGTGGATATGCCTTGCAGTGTAAGGTCGTACAGACAAGTAGTTGACTGGGACATATGATTCTGTTTGTCCCTAAAAATGTGTAACGAAAACACCTATTGATTCTCTGCCCCATTATTCAGCAGTATATCAGACAAAATGCATAATGCATGATACTATGTACACTGTATCTATCTTCCCAAGGAGTTATTACTGTTAGGAGGGTGTTTTTCAGTTTCTTGTGTCTATGGGTCTGTCTTCTGAATATTGAATGTTTGTTTCTTGAATGATTTTGCAGTTGGAAGAAAACACCCTAAATCCATCTAAACAAAAATTGTCCCCAGGGACAGGGAAGAAGAGATACAGCTAAAAGCCCAGCAAAACTTTTACAGTAGCAAACAATGATGGACTGCAGTATTATCCCTAACATAAGCACAAAACAAAGTTAATAAATTCCTACATTTTTCTGGTTTTCTGGCTAAGGCATAAAGCAGCACCAACACTATTTTCAACACCAAAACTACTATTCCACTGTGTAAATTACTTCAGAGACAATGTAGCCACACTGCTGAAAACTCACTTTTGGAATATCTGCTAGTCATACTCCAGGTTTGCGTGCAGCTTCTCATAAAGTATGCTGAAACCTTGTCAGCATTTAAAACACCTCCAAATTTAAGAATGTCTACAGAGGTAGCAATTTAGGTTTGGTCGATTTGTAATTTTTTACAATGTGATAAACCAAATCAGGCAAAAATTTTCAAGAATGAAGATTCAGGAGCCTCGGATCCATCTTCCCTTAACCATTGGCATCAAAGCTTCAAAATATCTACATCACTGCAATAAACGACTTGGGGACCTCTACTTCACTAGGGCATTCTTTAAAATAATTTACTCTAGCCACATTGCAGCAGGCCTCAGGAAGGCAAAATATTAATAGCAGTAAAGTGCAGCTGAGGATTTTTCTTTTCCTTTTGTTTTGTACAAAACCTTTAGTGCTAGACACTACACTTAATGAACAATTAATGAACAATTAACGAACAATTAATTAACCTTAATGAATAATTGCAATTTGCCAGTGTTGTAAAAGAGCAGGATTTGGCCCTTAATCAAAATATGGTCAAATCTTATATCCAAATTTTGTTAGGAATACCAAAAAAAAGAGTGTAGCTTGAAATCTGTCTACTCCACACTCCACAGCAGTCTGGAAAATCCATGATTGAGGATGTCCTGACAGGGCAGGTGGTACAGAAGGCATCAGTCACACTGTGCTGGTCATCAACTCCATCCACAGACTTTTGCCAGGCTCTTTTTCCTCTCTTGGTGGAAAGCTCCTGTGGACATACTTCACAGAGATAAGAAAAATATAACTCACCTGAACTGTAGCTTCGCTGAAGAATTGTAATAGGTTTGAGCCACACCTGGGGGCTAGGACTGAAACACTGCTCACTGTTTAATGTCACAGTCAAGGAAAGCAATATACAAATAATGAAAATCAAGGTAAATCATAAATAATTAATTTGTACCAAAAAAAAGTCTAAATTTTGTCTTTCTAGCAAGAGAATGATTGTCAGGAAACACAATCAACTGAATTTCTGTTAGTCTTATGAGAAGTTCTTTGCTCTTTTTTTTGGTTAGCAATGAAGATATAAACAGCTGAATAAAAAGTGACCAGATAAAGAAATATTCAGGAATTATTCTTGCTTACAAATACAAAAAATAAATACATGAAAATTTACATTTCCATTTTATTGTGCAGTTCTAGCAATTATATTAATAGCATTATTTAAAGATTAAAGGAATGTCTGTGAAACAATTCAGGATAGTGACCCAAACTCACAAGAGTGAACAGTTTTTTTAGACAAAACCAACAAACTAAACTGAGCTTATCTCCCTATTATGTGAAAATATAACTGAAGTATTAGACATTCATTGATATGAAATGTGGGCTTTATGTTCAGTAATGTCCTAGGATGAGGTGACCAAACTTTGAAATGTTTTGATCAAGCAGTTCATCATTGTATTATTTATGGTTGGAGTTGATACACTGTTTTTTGATAGACTAGTAAACCACTTGAAATCTTTGCCCCCACCAAGCCTGAAGAGATTTAACACAATTTTCCTGGAAAGAATGATCTGAGAGCAAATTGTTCATGACCTGTACTCTTTCATGAGGATGTCACATGATGCCAGCCCAGCTATTGCAGTCGGTGGCATGTTCAACAGGAGCATCATCAGATCCAGCACTACACTGGCATGGATGAGCATTTCAGGTGTGGATTATCCTGACCAAGCAGCCAACAACCACTTAACAGAGCCTACGTACATCCAAACAGTGGGTGCTCCATTGTACCCCCAGAACACGAGAATGATGCGTACAGCTCTTATGAGGCTGATGGTTATAAAGGATCCGCATTGCTGCCCTCCCACTGGCATTATCTCCCAAAGAACTGCGTCCTCACAGAGGGAACCCAGCAATCATGTCAGCAGCTACACGTAGAGCATGTCACTGAATCCCAAAAAAATAAAGTACGGAATGTATGTCACCACGCAGGCAACCACCACCTTCAATCAGATCAAGACAAAGGCGTGATGGCTACACTACAGGACACTCAGTCTCCTTCTCTTAAACACAAATCAGAGCAGGTGCCTGACGCCCTTAGCTCAGCTCAACTCCAGCAGGCTGCTCCTAATAGTAAGCAATGGTTTTGCCTGCTTCCAAGGAATCATTCCCTTTAGCTTTAGTTGCTCTGTCTGGGTGGTAACTCTTGACTATTGTAGATTCATAGGATCATTAAGGTTGAAAAAGACCTTTAAGATCGTCAAAGAATGCATCAATATGTGTTCTTAGTCCCCAGTGCTTTCAAAACACATTTATACTTAATAATTCAGGGGGAAAAAGTCTCAATTTTAGAAGTGTTTTGTCTGCTTTTTTTGGGGAAAGTTCACTCACTAAGGGGTGCTAAGGAGATCTTTAAAGAGCTCTGAGTTAACTGTTTCCTTTTCCTCAGCATTTGAAGGTGTTTGACAGGTTGAAACAATTTGACATTCTGGAGGCTATAGTTATGATATGGTGGTCACAGAGGTAGGTGTTTCTGAACATGGTAATACCAGGGCACAAATAAATAAGTGTTGGACACAGCACACAACACGTAACCCTCCTTCACTACCTCCAAGAGATATTGCTGGAAAATCAGTATTAGAGCAGCCTTGTCAAAAGTGAGGAATATTGCCTCATCCAGTGGGCAATTTCTAGGACTTCTGAGTACCTTCTTTACAGCACTCTTATATCAAATTCCTTTCTTCAGTTCACTCTGAGGCAATCAGAGTTGATGTCCAAAGAACACCATTATTTTTTCATTCCATTCTAGTCAATCAAACAAATATGTAGCACTTACACCTTCCATGGACATTTCTGACATTTCTATTTAAATAGGAATTGTCAGAATAACAATTTGTATTTTACATCCAGCTCAATTGAATTTGCTTCCATATTAAGAAGTATAATTTAACGCAGAAGTGAAACAACAAGACTCCATCTGTCTTATCTAGTTACGTATCAAACAGAAACTCTATCTCTTCTGAAGGACAGTAAAAAAACCTTATTGGCTGTCCAGTCTGTCCAGTGTCAAATTATTTTGCTATTCTTAAGTCCTGATTCTAGTTTTAGCATAGACAACAATATGCAAATGTTTGGAAGACAAGATGCTGAAACATTGTACTTGTTATTTATAGAACTTCCTTTTTTAGGTTTTAAATTGTTTGACAAACTTGATTAGTCAAACATTCCCCTTTGCAAGGAGAGTAGGGTGGAGCAAACAGTGTCTCCTACAGCCTTCCATTAATTCCACACAGTGGAAAAGACAATTTTGCTCAGGTCCAGGCAGAGAGGTGGAGAGCACGTATGAAAAGCACAAAGTATTTTGAAAGGTACAAAAGGTACAATGTATTTCCTTCCTGTAGTAGTCTATTTTTATAATAAGTTAACTAATATGTATATTGAAGTGTGTTGAACTGGTTTCTCCTACATAAACATGAAAGGAAATATTAATTATGGAATAAAGTATAATTGTCTAAAACCATAAACAACCACATCAGATTCCAGTGCCTGTGAATACATATTTTAGTTTCATAGACATGAGCACTATCACAGCTGCTAGCTAAAAAAGATAACTGATTAAGCAGGTACTTCAAGTCTGAATGGCAGAGGACTCAGTGTGTTAGAAACTTCTCTGAAGAAGGCCAAGGACTCTCCTGAGATGCATGACATATATCTGAGGTAACAACAAGCAAGAGAAGCTCCAACATAACTCTCAAGGTATTGCTGAAATCACAGAGAATTTGTCAGCAAAATTCACAGGCACTTCACATACCTTGCCCATTTTTATCTAGCACATTGATTTCCTTTTCCAGTTTTCAGCTTGCACAAAAGCCTCTATACTGTGTCAGTTTGGAAGATACATATAGCAAATTCCCACAGAAAATCAATTTGGTCTTTCAGAGGGGAAAACAAAAAAACACACAAAAAACATATAAAAAAGCAAGTGATTTGGGATTGAGGAGTCTCATAGAAAGTGACTGAGTTTTTTTCTATTCCACTTCACCATATTTTCTTGAAACCAGAGGGAATGAAGTTTGAAGACAACATATGAGTAAGTTTTCCAGTTGATCTATAGGCAGCTGACATACCAACTGCCTGAATTTCATGGGACACAGATTGAAATTGGTTTTCAAAACAATCCAACCCTTCTCTCGGGAAAAGGGATTTTCCCTCTTATTTTCCTTCACACAACTGCAGGGCAGTGGGTAATTCTAAGACAATCCTTGAATTTGTATTACTGCACATGGCTCATACCAGGAGGACACTTTTGAAACAGACTTCTGAACTGTGAGGGAGGCGAGGCACTGGCACGGATTGCCCAGAGAAGCTGTGGCTGCCCCACTCTTGAAGCTGTGCAAGGCCAGGCTGGATGGGCCTCTGAACCATCTGGTCTAGTAGAAGGTGTCCCTGCTTGCAGGAGTTTTGGAACTGTATGATCTTGGAGGTCCCTTCCAACCCAAACCATTTTATGACTGTGATTATTACCACTTGTTGCTCTTTCGTTTCCACTGCAGAGCAGTCTGTGAGTGATCAAACACCCTCAGCACCAGCTCTGCTGATCTGCTTCTACCAGATCCTTCTTTAGGTATGTTAGTCAGGGACTAATATATTAGTGTGAGGCACTGCTCTGTGAAAGGAGGTTAGAACTCTTCAGGCAGATGACCCAGATCCCTTACTGCTGTTCACTTGACCAAATCAAAAGGTTCTCACTTAGTTTTTGAGTTGACTCCAAATAGAGTTTACCTTCCTCTCAAGCAGGATGAAAATTCAGAGAAAAGAAACTACCATGAAGGCATTTAGATAGAAATTACTGAACTAAAAATATTTTGAAAAACAAAATATCAAAGATGTAATGTCTGAAAAATAGCAGCAGAACAATGTGCTGTCTTAAAATATATTCCCTGTTTTATCACTGCAGTTGGTCCTAATAATCTGTTCACTAATTTGTCTGTTAGTTCCAGAAAACAATAACATTCCCTTCCCTGCTATCCTCTGCCAATTATTCCTACTTCATTCTATCCTCCAGAGTGACACTCCATCAGCTTCACATTAAAAAAAAAAAACAATCAACCAAACAAAAAACCCACCCACATTAATTTGACCCAATATAGCACAGAATATTACCCACAAGTTTCAGGGTCCAGATCAAAGTTAAAAACCCCTGAACAGTGATAATCAGAAAAAAATGTAATACTTAGAACCAAAAGAATGTATTTCTTGTTGTGCACCTAGGCATGAAGCCACCTGGTCTCACAGGATATGTACCTGGCTTTATCCCTCGTGGTCTAATATCCCAGTATACTTACACTTGGCAGTGTACAGTGTTAAAGTTCAGCCTAAATGTCTTGGAATCCAAAGCCATGCAATAACACTGAGTAATATCTGTATGGGGGGAAGGTTTTGCCCAAAAAGAAAAGGCATCAAATATAGGCATCATATGAGACAACCAGGCTACCCCAAATCCCATGAGATATTACCAAGAAAAAACATATCCTGTAGACAGAGAGGTCACATGCTCGTGGACATAAAGGAGGCATTGCACAGCACAGGCATGCTTACTGCTGCAGGAAAGAGCTTGGCATCTCCAAGCTTGCTGCCCCTGACACTCACAGGCAGGCTCTGCTCCAGCTCTCAGCAGAGGGCCTGAGACATGAGCACCATGGCTTGTGCTCCAGCTATTGGTGCCAGCCATCCCCACTGCAGAACAGACATAAGGAAATTTCTCCATCCCTGTATGCTTAGCCATATACACTTTTTTGCCACCTCAGCTGAACAGGAGAAAAACTTTGGCACTTAAATAGAGAAAGCAATTGACGATAGAGGTGTCTTGATTGTCAGGGAGAAAGGTTAGAGAAACTCAAATCTTTTTACAGACTCTTGCCATAAAACAAATTTTTAAAAGGTTGCAGTATCTAATCTATGGCATCTTTCAGCTTCTTCCTCAGGGATGTATCTATATTAGCATTTACTGCATTGCAGGGTTCACTTTAGGTTTAAATTTGTTTTGCATATATACTGGGATTCTTGTAGTATCACTCAAGCTCTGGTGCAGTCAAAGCACTTCCTTCCTGGTGATCTGAGGCTGAAGTCTTGTCTTAGGGCAGCCTCTGTCTCACCCCACTTGCGATGGTGACACAAGGCCCTCCTGTAGTTGGCAATCCATGGCACATGCCTAGGCCCAGCACATGACAAAAACACTGGACATGGAGTCTGATTTTCTGCAGGCAACTCACCTCGGAGTCCTGCTGTCGTATTTGCTCATGCTGAACAGGCTTTCTGGTCTTTTATCTCTGCTCAAAACAGTTCTAAAATGCCATTTATTAACATATATTTACCGAGGACTGAAACTTTCCTACAACGTCAAATTTTCACTGAAGAAAACATGAGTAAGTCAGAAAATCATCACCAAGGACTGTACACACAGGTATTAAGGAATTCAATTAGGAAAATCCAGTGCTCAAAAGTCTATTACCCAGGCTATAGATCGTACTGTGAAAGTACTGCTGACTTTAATAACTTGACATCATTCCTGTTTTCTTTATTCCATTTTGTATGGTATTGCCTTTCTGTCTGTTCATGAGCACAACTGGGGAGTTTGGTTGTCACATGTATGCACACACACACACACACACACACAAACACCCTCTCTCACTCCATTTGTCCAATCCTGGATATATTTGTAAGTGAATTGATATTCCAAATCAGCTCAACCTAAGTGTAGCGTGTATTTGTTCAACCAGGCTAATATGTCAGACTTAAATGCCTGCATTTATATCTGTCTGATATGAATTATGCATGAGCATATATTAGCAAGCACTCTCTTTCTCTTCTGTTAAGCTTTGAGCTGGTCCCTTGGGAACTCATTATCTGCAGTGGGTTTCACAAGGGCTTGATGCGACTCTACCAGAATTGCTATTGTACCTTCCCAGAAAGGCTGTCATACTCTTCCCAGACACCTACAGTTCAATTCAGAGTCGGCTATTTAATTGTCTAATAGCAGTGAGTATTTTTCCCACTGAGCCAAAGCAGTGAAATTGAATTATCTGGAATATTACCAGGTTTTTTTCCAGAGGCAGGCAGAGCCGTTGGACAGGTACTGCTGGAATAATTTCAGAGCTGTTCCTTTCCCTGGTAATCTGCTTCGACTTACTTTTCTCTTTTCAAAAGAGCTTTTGGTTTTGCTTTCTTTAGCCACCTCGGGAGGGCAACACCACCCGATGCCAGGGCCGATGCGGGAGATGAAAGGCAGTCCTCAGCTCAGGCGCCGTATCCCCCTCAGCAACGCTCTGTCAGCAGCTGGGAGGTGTCGAGAGAGCTGGTCCGTCGCCATCTCCTCCACCTGCGAGCCTCGCACCACCAGGGTGGCGGGACCGGGAGCCATGCGTCCCTCTCGTGCCCGTCCCGCTCCATCACACCAACACCGGCGTCCCGGCTCGGGCACCGCTGGGCACCGGCAGCCAGAGCTCCCCCGCGCTGAGGAGGGGACGGCAGCTTGGCTTTTCCGCCCTGGCGCGGCACGTGGCACCCTCCTGCCGCGGGATTTCCTGACTTTTCCGCGGATCTCTCCCCCCCGTGCCGCTGGATCTCCCCGCGCCGCGGGGCCGCCGCGCCCTCTGCGGGCCGAGGCGGGAAGGGCGCGGGCGGTGAGCGGGGCGGTGTGAGGCGGGACCGGCGGGGGAACGGGATGGGGAAGCAGCGCAGGAGCCCCCAGGAGCCCTGTATTCCGAGGTTAAGAACACACACTCCTCCCCCCACACCCCCGGTACCCTGCCCTGGCGGGACGGAGCCCTCTCAGCTGCCGCTCGGGCACGGCCCCGGCCGGCGCTCCGCACCCCTGCGCCGTCCGCGCTGCACAGGAGGCTTCCCGGGGAAGTGTCTCAGGGCTGCCCGGCTCCCTTCCCCGAGAGGGAAAAAACAACCTGCCCACTTGCTTGCCTCCAAACTGCAAACTTTAAGACTCAGATTGGGCACAGTGACGCCTGAGCCCAGCGCTGGGTCCGAGGAGCCGCTGCTCCCGGGGGATGAGCTGCGGAGAATCTCGGAGGGAACCGCACGGCTGCCCCAGCCTGCCCTGCCCGTCCCTCTGCGGCCCCAGCGTGGCAGCCAGGGCGGCCCGAGCTCCAGGGCACGTCCTCCATTCCCCGAAAAGCAGGAGGCAGGAGGGCGGGAGAGTGTCCGAGGCTGCTGCGGACACCTGCCGGGCATTGCCTCCGGGCAGCACCGGGAAGGGGGAGCGGGAAGGGGCAGCGGTGCCTTCAGCGGCGGGGGAAACTCTGGTAGGTCTGTGGCCAGTGAGGGGGAGCCCACCCCGAAGGCATCTCCATCTATGGCTTTCTAGGGGGATGGTCCATGGCTTTACACTTTGCTTTGCTTTTTAAATAAAATGAGTGTCCCGTCTTCCCGAGCAGATATTCGGGAGGTAGGAGAGGAAAGGATGGAGGCATCTGTGTCCCCGGGCTCAGGTCGAAGGAGGCAGCAGAGAATGGAACCCGACTGCCCAGACCCCGCAGCTGCCACCGCCGGTAAGCGCGGCCAGGATGAGCCCTCCCGGCTGCCAGCGGCTCCCGACTGCCGGAGCTGCCCATGCCGAGGGCACGACCCCCACCCGGAGCCTCTCGCCCGGGCGGGACGTGTGGGCAAGCCCCAGGTCAGCAGCATTTAATTGCCCAGCGCAAGCCAGCCTGGGCTTCCAGCTCCTTGTGTATGAGCCGAGCGCTGCCCCCGGAGGGAGCCGGGAGCGCCCGTCGGGGGCCGGCCCGTGGCGCAGGGCCAGCTCCTCGGAGCTCCGCACCTCCGCACCCAGCGGCGCCGGCAGGAGGGAAGGAGGGCGGGAAGGAGCCCCGCTCCCCCCGGGAAGGGCACACACCCCCGGTGCCGGTCCCGGGGCGGGAAGGAGCCCCGCTCCCCCCGGGAAGGGCACACACCCCCGGTGCCGGTCCCGGGGCGGGAAGGAGCCCCGCTCCCCCCGGGAAGGGCACACACCCCTGGTGCCGGTCCCGGGGCGGGGGCAGGCGGCAGCGGGGGGCTGAGCGGGCGGGGGCCCCGGCTGCGTCAGAGATGTGCAAACACCGCCGCGGTGCCCGCCGCTATTTAAGGGGCAGATGCTGAGTTTACCCCGACTTCCCCGCTCGGGCACACAAGGGACTCACCGCTCCCAACTCGAGTGGGACCTTGGAAAAGCGCAGCGGAAAGGTAGGGAGCATCCGTCACCGTCTTCTGACGGCACCGCTGCTGAGGGCGGGCAGGCAAAGGGAATGGGGATGCCTGCCGCATACCTGTGCGGCGGCTCGGAGGGCATCCCGCTCTGTGCCGGGGGAAAGGCTTCCCGCCGGGGAAGAAGAATTCCGGCCGCTCCCGAGGAGCGCGGGCAGCCGGGCGGACCCCAGAGCGGGGTGCGGGATGCGGGATGCGGGGAGCAGCAAGCGGGTCTCCCCTCTGCTGGGAAAGGAACCGGCCAGCAGCGGTGAGATGTTGGCTTTGGAGACCGCAGCAAGGACATGAATACTTAGATGTGTGTATATATATATTTATTTATATGGGTGCGTGTAATAAATACAGGACGCGGGGCAGTTGAAAGCATGCAATGCACCTTTGGTTTCTGAGTAGCCGAACCTAGATGGGTACATCACCAACAACCACGCTGGAGTGACGTTTCAACTTTCTTCATTCATCTGCTAAGAATATTTTAAAAACCCCATATCTTACATGCTGTGAATTATCTCAATCTAGTGTATATATTGGGCAAATGAACTTAATTTTATCCCTTTTTAAAATTAAAAGGTTAAGTGTAGGGTTGAAGAACTTAAGACGTTCAAAAAAATCTCATGTAGCTGAGATAATTAATGGGTATTTATTAGTGAAAATTACTCCCATAGCATGCAGTACTAGGTAGCTTGTTTCTTCTAAGAATTGAGAGTAATTTTTGTTTCCAGGAAAAAATACTATTTCAGATTATGTGATAAAACTGTTTAGTAAATCAACGTTATTTTGTTTAGTACAATTTTAAGGAAGCAGTAGAAATCTAAATTTTCTGTTTAATATGAAGAAGATTATTAAGATGCACTTTATTTCTTACAGCTTTTAACTAAACAGCTTTTACCACTCCAGCTATTAGATCAAATGCTTTGGGGAAGGAGTGTTAGATTTTGGTTTTTCTTTCACTGGGACAAGTTTTGGGGTTTTTTTTTGTGTATGATGAGATGAAACCTCTTGAACATTAAAGTTCAAATCAGTGAAGTTTGGTAGAATAAAGGCTCTTCACAGAACTTGTCACAACTGGGTTTGTCAAGACAGCAGGGTTTTAGTGCAATAGAAATGTTTGAATCACGATTTTTTTCAGAGATGGATTCATATCCCTTCAGTTTTTATGAAATACAGCTTCCAAAGAAAGAAAAGCAAATAAGAATTGAGTAGATCAGGGAGATACAACTTATACTAGGCTGGAAGAAACAAAATTAATTACCTGTACCTCCCTCTTTATCAAGGATATTTAGCTATTCATACGTGTTTTCCAACTTAAGATAGATCCCACAGTTACCTACATTAAAAAAACCAACACAAGCCTGGTTTGCTCAGAATCCAGCATCCCCAGGGGAAGATGGGGTTAGGGACTGCACAAAATTCAGTAAATCTGGCCATGTAACAGCCTGCTGTTGCTTTTCTCGCCAGCAATGTACAGCGGGATATGCATCTGCGTGCTCCTCGCTGTGCTCTCGGCGAGCTCCTTGGGACAGCAAGCCCTGGGCTCGCACGATGGGAATCCTGTGCCTGCTGAGCTGGAGCAGAGCCTGACAGAACCCCACCGGCACGTCCGTGCCCCATCGTCCGCCGGGCCCCTGAAATCCCTGCCACGGCCCGATGGCAGCAGCGACCAAAGAGCCAACATCGGCGCTTTGCTGGCCAAGTACCTCCAGCAAGCCAGAAAAGGTACTGCTTATAGCCTGCTTCTGTGCCAGTGGGAATGCCTGCAGGGGGACCTAGGAGCTGAGATAACCCTGTCATCATCTAACATGAATTCCTAGAGAAGATAGGATTTAGATTTTGTCTGGTTATATCTGAAGTAGAGAGAGCATTCCAAATGCTCTCTCCCAAACCTCATCCATAAAAAGGATTTCTTTGTAGCAGCCTCTGAGAGTCATGAAAAGATAACTGGTGAAAATGTCACCTACCTGTCAGGTTATAGTCCAGCTCATATTTTTAATTTCATTGCCTTATTATTTTGATGATATTTTCAGTACATTGTATGTCAGATAAAGAAATTACATTTTCTTTAAAGTTTTTCATTTAGTTAAAATCCTCCCTCCCTCTTCTAAATTTAGAAGAGGAGGAAAATTTTTGTGAGGATAAACGCAGACCAAATGGCTAGCCTCACCTCAGCTGGAAATACCTGTACCAGGGAAATATTCTGAGTATTGGATTTTTTCATCTATTTGTTCCCTGAGAAAATTACAATAGCATGAAAGCTTTCAAAACACAAAGTTCACATTTATTAGTGCAATAATTAAAAGCAATGATAAGTAAAAGCATATTTGCTTTCACTTATGTCAATTCCTGGTAGGTTTTTGGTCTTGGGCAGCCTGGGAACACAATTTTGCTGTTACTTAAAACCTCCATGGCACAGTGTAACAAGGACATAAAGAATCCCAGTAGAGCAATGGGATTATAGGGCATCCTTATAATGAGATTTATTAGTCACTTGAGGAAACAACTGCATTACATAAGAGAAAGAGTAAAGCTATCCCTGTTGACACCTTACAGAATATATTTTACATTGACAGAAAAGCATGCCATCTGTGCTACCAGTAAAAATGAGGGCTCAAAATCATTGACCACTGAAACTTCCCCAAGAAAACACTTTTCCTTTTGAGCTGTCTCCTCTCTTTACTGCTCTGTGTCTCAATAGAGTATCACCATGGGCAGCCTAATTGCTGTGGCCTTTTGGCTGCCAGCCTCAGCGAGAGCCACTACAGAAATTTTGTTTGCTCGTGAAAGCTTCACTCCAACCTGTCCCCTGTACTACGCAGAAAAAAGACATCTAAGAAGGAAAGAGGGCTTCAAGGGAAGCCAATAATTAGGATTAGGATTACCTGAGCTTACAGACATTGAGAAATTAATTCACACCCAGCCCCAGACTGTGCTTAGGATAAAGTTCACTTTATGTAAGTAAGAGCCTTCTCCACGTAATGCAGACCATTTAACCCTCCCCTCTTGACAGCTTCCCTGCTGACCTCTATGCCTATGCTTATCTGTGATGGTGGTCTGCAATTAAGAGATGGCACATGAGGTTTTGTGCCTTACATATGCAGCAATACACACTCCTATGTGTACTCAGAACATAGCCAAATTAGAAACAACAGAAAAGTGAATCACTTTCAACGGTGCCACAAAGATTTCATCTTATGTTAGCAATTTGCACGATATCCATTAAGGAATCTCTTCTAGTTGTTCATGCAATTTAATGGAAATTTCCCAATTCAGTGCTACACTTAACGCTGTTATTGAATAAGCATGTTATTGCAGGAGCCTGTAAAGCAGAATGCTTGTTACCCTTCTAGAGCGTAGTCATTATTGCCCACCCACATGGAAACAGAACTCTTCATTCTAGTTTATGTATCCATTATATTACCTTAAGTATGTGGCTGACATTTCCAAATAGGTTAACCAGAAAAAGCAAAAAAAAACCCCTTTGGATTTAAGATGTCTTTTTCCGTAAATATTAATATGAGGGACAACTTCCTGCATATGTGTTATTGACATATGTAATTAACTCTAAAAAGTGTCTGGAAGCAGAGGATGAGATCCTTGTGATGTGACTAGGCTAGTTGATAGTTGCTGGTTACAGGAGAGAAGATTCACGGGACAAACAGTATTATTTACTTCATTTATAACATACATACAGTGTTCCCATCAAAGCATCATATTCTTATTTAACGTGAAGACTCTGGGCAGTACTTCAGAAATCTCTGCAGAACAATCACATCTACTGTATTAGTCACTTCTAACCTGTCTAAACCATAGTACTCACTGGAAAATTCCATCTAGGGGGAAAGGGTGTCTGGGCTTTTGTGTTAGCAGTCACCATTAGTGGTGTTTGCCCTCATGATTAATAGAAAGGCTGGTTTTGTCAAGTATTTCCAGTTAAAACAGTGAGAGAGTTAAGTTCTCTCAAGGGCTTAGGGATTGATGGCAGCCTTGTAGCTGAACTGCTACAATTGTGAATATTTGTCATACACTGATTCTGCAATACCCACATGGCATCTCTGGTGGGTTGAGGAAAGGTAATTAAGGCGCTGTTAGGAAATTTTTGACCCAAGCTTTCAATTATGTTCATCTGCAGGCTTTCAGCTTGAATCTGGCACCATGTGGAAGAGATGTAGCTCTCAAGCCAGTGACAGGCACATTTAATGTCCCCTAAGGAGCCCTTGAGAGGCCAGAGAGTAGTGGCACCAGGGGAGCCTTTACAGCCCACAGGTCATGGCAGGCTCAGAAATCTCTCAAGCACCAACATCTGAGTGATGGTTCTGTGCTGCCTGAGCGCTGCCTGGTTATTGTGCATTTTTGAGTTATGAATGTGAGCTTCATGAGGTTTGAGCATTTTTAATGACAGACAATCTATTCTAGAGAAAAATTTTTTTTTGGTCATTTTGGTCTAGGTAAATGTCTTAAACATGGCTTTTTGTGTGCGTGTGTTGTGTGTACCTTCAACTCCTTGCAACCACTAACGAAGCAATGCAGTTGCTTTTTTGTTTTACTGGCTCATGGTCATTATAAAGAATTACATGAGGAAGATCTTGAAATATAAAAGCACAGAGGCACCAAGGGTTTCTTCAAAACACAAGAAACTGTAAGCAAGGCAATTTTGTAGATTTGGATATATGGGATTTAATTTGAGCTCCTTTTCCTTTTTGATCAATTCAAGTATTCCTCAAGCCTCAGCCTGTGTTGAATGCTAATGTATTAAATCGTTCCTTCCTCACTCAAAGCTTAACTCCATCTAACTGTTGGTATATATCAATTTTGTCTGTTTTCAGGGAGTACAGAGAGAAGTAATTTACCTTTCCTTGTATTCTTTAGTTACACCATGTGATGATGAGAAAACAGAGGATTGCAGCCTTTTCTTTAAAGCATAAATTCTCCTTGCAAATAGTTTGTATCTTTGATGCCTTAAGCGAGGCATACAGAAATGTTAAGGCAAGATCAGAAATCATCATCCAACCCTGCTGTAAACAGAATTATGAAGGCTTTGGATAAGCAATGAAAAAATCCATGACATAGTATAAAGCCCTGTATAATTCCAGCAATAGAAATCTCTAACTGTGAATTCCAGACACAACTTTATCCATTTCAGGACTATTCCCATTTTCCACAAAACCCGGGGTTCATAACTCTACCTTGCTTGTTACCGAATTTGCACTGTAAGAGCTCCTGTACTTAGGTTTATGTCTTTCTAGGCAACACAGGACTGCAGCGTCTCAGGCTTGAGCCTGCTCTCAAGGAGAGTTATTTTGCAGCTAGAGCAGCTCTCCCAGTAGGAGCAAACAAATGTGGGGCTTTATAGGAATAGTGAGAAATCTCTCTCTAGTAAAATAGGAAGGAAAAAATAAAAATCTGTCCATATTCCCTCCTGTCAGGCAGGAGCAGAACGTTCCTGCGGCAGGAGGTAGAATACGATCTGTTTATTTTGCACTGAAACAATCCAAGCCACTTTCAGGACATTACATTTAAGGTTTCTATTGTTGTTTTCCCCAGTGACATGACAGTGGTGTTACATGGCCTGTAATTAAGGCAATTCCAGCTATTGCAGACATCTGCTAATGACTGCAAACCAGATCAGAACACGGGTGAACCCAGAAAATGTGTCCTCTTACTCTCTGCTCTCCCAAACACTTTTTCCCTTAGGTTCCGCTGGAAGATTCTCAGTTATGGGAAACAGGGTACAGAGCATTGATCCTACTCACAGGATAAATGACAGAGACTACATGGGCTGGATGGATTTTGGACGCCGCAGTGCTGAAGAATATGAGTATTCTTCCTGAAGAACACCAAACTATAGCAACAAGGAAAAAAAATTCACACTCCCATGTCTGTAAAAAAAGAGAGAAATCAATTTGTTGTCCTCTTCAAATCAGTGTTTTAAAGTATTTAAAATTATGTATTTGACATAAGTTTGTCTGTAAGACTACACAATGCAATATATACATATGCAGAATTTTCCAGAAAACGTTTTCTTTCTTTTGTGGTTTCTCATACATTGATACTATATTAAAATGATTTCATTTATCACTCCTTGTCCTGTCACTGCATGTTTCTGGGTGTCTTACAATAAAGAGAGGCAGGATAATGCCTTCATTTGGCACTGTAAATTTATTCCATAGGTTGAGTAGTCGGAGAGATTATCCACTTTTCAGAGAAATCTTGTGTCAGTCCCAATAGCTTTGAACTCTAGGGAACTTGTCCAAATATAAACACAGCAGCACAATACTGCCAGAAAAGACAGATCTTTTCATGGTGATCCTATTTGCAAAGGACTGAGTTATACACTGAGCCCACATGTTTGCAGCGAATAGCCAAGAGTACTAAAACAGTGAAAAAGAGGAATGACACCAACATGTTTCACCTTCCTGGCTTATTTGTTTTATGTTGTGAACTCAATGTGAAAGTTCTGCTGATGGCTGCAAATCACAGAATAAACAGAGCATTCCCTGCTGTGTGGTGAGCCAAGCATTCATTTGGGAGGGCCTGAGGACAGGATCCTGAACAGAGCAGAAGGTGATCCTGAGAGGGAGAGGTATTGGAGCAGTCTAGTCACAGTATCCTTACAGGAAAGAGGTGGCTCCCAAATATCACAGAGGCTGTCTGAGGTGGCTGTTGCCCACTGATGTGCAGAGAAGGAGGGAGGTTCTGCCCAGCTCTTACTTGGCTCAGAGCAGGGCAGAGGGCCCCAAGTTCAGAGCTGGGCAGTGATCCCAGCTTCTGCAAAACCAGCACCCTGCAGATCCTGCAGTCATTCCCGTCTGCTGGTGGGCAGGCCGCAAAAAAAGTATTTCACCTGTGCTCTCCTCCTCCATCAGAGGTAACCAACCTCCCTGCAGCTCCTGGGTCTCCTTCAGCACCTGGCTCTCACTTCTAATTCTAAAGGAGGTGATTTTTGCGTTGCATAGTACACGGTTTCTCCCAAACATGTGCACTATGACAAAAAGGAAAATATTTGTCACACGCAGGAAAGCAGGCACTTGCCAAAGGAAAGAGGCAGCAATTTCTACAGCAGTTAATAGGCAAACACAAAGCATAGAAAACAATACATAGACTATACTTGCACTAAACCAAAATTCTACCAAAACCAAGACGACTGGGAAACGGACCAAAATTGCTGTGCCAAGGGCTGAGCACAAAAACACTTTGAGGAGCTGTTTCCAGCTAGGAGAGCAAACAGCACAGCAGAATCTGCAGTGAAAGGAAGACTTCAGCAAACAGTAACGGGGAGTTTTCTCCTCTAGTAACACCAATTGTATTTTTTTTTTTTTGGTGTATCTCATCCAGAAAACATGGAAATGCTTTTCTGCCTTTCTTCCTCTCAAGCTCCCGGTCAACCAGTTTCCTATCCACCTAGTCAGGCTTTTTTAGGTTCCTTTCCAAGCATAATGAGTCCTAAATTACCTGAATTCTCTCCTTGGTTTTGGTTATTGTTCACAGGAAAATAGTCCGAAGCGCACATTTTTCCTGAAACTTTCAAACAAGAGATTAAAACCAATTCATTTTTTTTAAACTGAGGAAAATACAAATAAATCTAAAAATGCATATATTTAAACATTTCCCACCGAGGTGATGGTTCTTTAAAAGTAACTTGGGAGAAAATTCAGTTTCTACTTTGCTATCTGGGAGTGGGTGACGTTACAAATCAAGCCTCATTACTGCAGAATGTTGTAATCAGGAAGAAACCAAAGCTTTTTTTGTTTTTTCTCATTTGTTTCATTTCCTACAGGCAGATGCAAGGAGAGACAAAGATATTGTTTCCCACTCCTCTCTTCTGAAGGTCTCTGAAGATGTCTGTGAAAGTGCACAGCCCTCACTGCAGCAAACTCCACGGTTTGGCTTTTCCATGCTGCTCCCCCAGGACAGGGGCATCTTTGCCTGACACCAAATGATTTCACCCCGACTGACAAAAGCGAGTGTTAGGAATAAAGAAGTAATTTTAAAGGACAATTGCAGTAGTTACGAAGAGGGACTGTGACTCTGGCATACAATGCTGTTCCTTGAGGCAAGGTGGAGCTGGCTGTTAGCAGCTGGCTATTAGCAGCTCAGCAACATTATCCTCATCATAAAAATATCCATCACCTGCTCCTCTGGGAGCAGAAGAAATTCCCCAGATGGGAAAGGGTTGCAAAGGCTGCTGAGACACCATTCAGCTCCCAGGTGACCTGGAAGTGCTAATTTGAGCTAAACAGGGGAGCCAGCAAACCTGGGAAAGTCATGCAGTCCTGGTAGCTGCAACCTTTATCCCATGGCATTAGTGAAACCACTCTCCAGGTTGCCCTGTTTTAACCCAAGGGAAACAGCAGCTTCAGGGATGAAGGCCCTGCAGCTGGCTAGGAGCCCCTTGCACCCAGCAAAGGTTTTGGGCTGAGAAGTGTCCCACAGATTCCAGCACACCCAGCAGTGCATTGGCACAACCTCCTGGTGCTGTCTGGGACGTGAGATTCCAGGCACTCCCAACTCTCTTGACATTTAATTTAGCTTTATCCAAATTCATCTTTACGAAAGCATGTGCATAGGTGGTAAATTTACACTGGCAAAATAGCAAATCAATACATTTTGCATTTAAAGGCAGTTTATTTTCTTTGTGAGCTTGATTCAATTAGTTCTGTTCCAGCTTTACTAATTTTATTCCAAAACAGGTGCTGGGCAAATCTCCATGAGCAAACTCCACAGAAGTTATTTGGAAAAAGCTTGCGCTCACACAGCTTGTGCAGAGCTGTGCATACAGCAGCTGTGAAAAGAGGGTGGAAACAGCAAGTGCTCCTTGTGGGAACGAGGGGAAACCCAGGGAAGAGAGAGGGAGCTCCCATGCCTGGGGAGGGGGCAGTTCTGCCTGGAAGCTGGGGCAGCATGTGAGGGAAACCTCAGCTACACCAGCACACCTGACCCTGACCAGCGTCACCTCCTCTGGTATTTCATGCAGGAACACATGTGGATCCTGCTCTCCTCCTCCTGGCTTTGATGCATCCCCAGCTGCTCCATCCTTGCTGCGTGTGGGCTGGCGACATGCCCCAGCCAGATGTTCCCAGCTGCAGCCCAGATGTGCACATTTAAGCAAGCCTGACAGCAGACCAGGCACTCTCCTCTCCAGGGCCTGAGCAGAGGAATTTGCAAGTCAAACAAGATGAACGTTTCAATGTCCCAGCAGAGCAGCAAAAGGCTTCTCTGTGTGTTCAATTTTTGGATCCTCTAAGTTAATTAAAATTCCCTTAAAGAATGAAAAAACTGGCTGTGTGCTTGTTAAAGCTTTAATCATCTCTAAGTACCTGTGTCAACTGAACAGCAATTGGATTCAGCACAGCTTGAAACCTATTTCAGCAGGACAAAAATCTCTGTCATCTTTTAAATACAAACATTACTGGCTTCTCAAATGTATGCTATTCTCACATGAAAGCCCACTGCCTTCATTATAGCCAAGGACATAGCTAAGCACCAGTAACTTTCAGGCCTTTTATTTTCCTTACCATTCTCTGGTTCAATTGGCTTGTTAAGTGAATTAAAGCAGGTCTGAACAGCACCCAGTGAGATGTGGTAGCACAGCGGAACGAGGCTAATTCTCCACCTTGAATACAAGCCACAGGCAGCAGATGCTGTCTGTACCAAAGGAGACACATCTCACCAGCACTGCTGGACTTTTCAATTCAATGTAGAGAGCTGCCAGTAAATGTGTTCAGGGAGCTGGGAGGAACTCTTAACTACTCTGTGCACAACAGCAGTATGTTGTGGGGCCATCCAATACTTAGGATACATGTAAAAGTAAGAGGGGAAGAGTCTCAAAAGCCTTTTTTAGCCTGTCTTGTTTCTCCAAAGAACATCCTTTGAATCCACAACTCAGTCTTAAAGACACGATCCTCATCACCTTATCTTCTCCCCTCCAGACCAGTTTTCAGATGAGAATTACCAGAGGTGAAGACACACCCAGAAAAGTTTCTGAGATAGTTGAATATTGCAGGGGGGGAGGACTATTTAAACACTCTCTCTTCTGCGCATCTCAGACTCAGCTCTCACCTTCCCCACACTGGCCCTTGCTTAACTCATCCTGTTCCAGGCAAGGAGGGCTGGATGCACAGTGCTTATCCTCCGTGGATCCCTCCTGTTAACCATTAACTTTCTGACCACCAGCTTCCTCCAGGCTCGGAGCTGGGCAGAGAGGAAGGATGAGTGTCTGTACTCACTGACAGCTCCTGGCTGCACCCCTGGCACCAGCCTCTCTCTCTCGCAGCTGGCGTAGGGCACTGCGTCATACTAATGCAAGCCTTCCACAAGTTTATTTTGGCATTACTGCTATCCCATTTTCTCCCTGTAGCAAGTATGTGATATAAATGCTATTATTTCCCTCTCCACCTCATACACACATCCTTCTCAATGAGGCTGTCTAATCTTTCTATGAGTTACTGCCTGATTATTCCCTATTCCAGGGAGCTCTTTCCATTACTTAGTTTTCACCACAGCTGCAGGGTTTTTGAGCTTCTCACTATCTGATGTTTAATCACTGTAATGTTCCCTCCCTCAGTAACAAAGATATTGGCTAACAACAGACCTCAGTCCTGTCTCTTTTGAAAAATACAGGATGTTTCCTTCTTATTCTGTACTTTCACATTTCGTTACTACATGTTTTAGGCATGTATTAGGCAGGAGAACGCAAACTCCTCTCCTCCTCAAAATACACAACACCCAATTCTGCATTCTCACAATTCAAATAAAAAAATAAAAGAGCACATTTGCTTCTCCTTTTTCTTTTGACTCAAGTTTCACTGATTTCAGCTAACTTAAAATCTGAAAACTTTTCAACCAGTTTTGTGACTAAGAATTTAAAAAAACAAAGGATGGTCTCTTATTTTGCTTTAACTGAGATGAGAGCAATGGATCAGTGTGGAAGATTTATCTTAAAAGAACAGAGAAAAAGTTGAATAACACACAACAATGAAACTTTTCTGTTATTTTATTGGTATTAGTGAAGAAAAAATTAAATTTCATCAATCTGAAGTGTTACAATTGCTTTCTCTGGTGGGTGGACAGCTCCTATAGCTTATTTAAAGGCTAAATAATACTTCCCAATTGCATGATTAACTTCTACACTTTAAGTTCTCTTATGGTATTGCTTTCTTCCTCTGGGTATATAAAATGGTCCATTAAGTCCATGACTTTTTTTTCAACCAGAATCAACTGTTATTCTATCTACTGGTTTAAGATACATTCAAATAAAAAGATACTTAAATTTACTTGCAATAAGTGCACACATACAACAGCAAACAGAGCTGATGGCATTTTACTAAAACATTGTAAGTTCATAGAATAAATAGAAGTCTTCAAACACATGCTGTAACTGACCGATGTGGGTTCTTTCTCTTTCTCAAAAAATATCCTTAGTGTCCATAGCACTACTGCAATAGCTTCATTCAGAAAAAAAACAAACCACCCACCTATCTCTCGTCACAGAGACTAAAAGACAGTTTCATTTATACAAGAAATTATCAGTGCTAATAATTTAGTAACAGTCTGGTACAAATGGCAATTCACGGCAATTACGCGTAGTGTGACAATGGTAACAAACAGGGAGCTTGATTTTAGATGCCACAAGAAGTGCAAGGAAAAGAAGGTGGATGCTAAACCCTCCCTGCTTTGCTCCTCTCCATTCCCTCTTCCAAAAAATATTTGTCTCAGCTCTGCTCTAGAAACAAGGTCCCTCCAGACTGTTCCAGTTCCAAGGTATTTCAACTCCTTCTACAAGCACCCAGCAGAAGGTTGGGAGAAACAGAGAAAAAAATTGTGAAATAACTAAGATTGCCTGGCAACTAAAGGTTGCGTGAGGTCTTATGTTTCCTTTCTGAAAAAGCAGGGGGTTATATGTTTGTATGGCAGGTATCTTTTAATTTTAAAAACACTACTAAAATAAAACATTTCCCCTATTTTTACCTATACTAAGGTCTGACTTTGGATGAAAAAGGTTTCTCTGAAAAAAGAAAACAGAAAATGGGTGGAGAATATTCCCACCCTGCTTAGAAGGCCACGGTCTTTGACATGCATGAAACACAAAGATCAGCACGAGGGCTGCAAGTTGCTCCTTCCTGCCTGTACCATTCCGTTACTAAGTGTTTTCTGTGGTTCTCTGCTGAGGTTTCAAGGACTCAGCTTTTCCTAATACTGCTTTTGCTACATGTTCTTTTATAACATTCTTATCTGTCGATCTGTTCCGCAACTTGGACTTCTAGGAAGTCACTGCCATGTTTACCTCACGAGTTGTGAAAACTGTTTTCTTTGGGTGCACTGACAAAGTGGCAGCAACACATAGTAAAGCATTTTCCCTTCCACAATCCAGTGCAGCACTGAAGAACAAAACAACAAAAAAAGAAGTTGCACAGAGTGTAAGTGTGCCAAAGGAAACAGTGGTGGTAGGAATACGTTAATATTCCAGGTACCCAGTAGGCCTGTTGACCTCAACACAGTATTAGTTCAAGTTTATAATCTTGGGGAGAAGGCAAATAAAGAACAGGGAAAAAAAGTTTCATCCATTCAGGCATAATAGCCAGGCACTCCAACAACTCAGCTCAACTCATCTACAGAGGCAAAATTAAAACTACCACATGTTAAACTGAGTGCTTTTTTCAGTATCTAACAAAGCGCAAATGCTCCCATGCTTCAAGTGATGTAATGAGAGGTCTCACATAACACATTCAATAGCTTCCCATGCACCTTTGACTCAAGTTAGGCTAGCTACAGAATTCACGTTTTTTCTAGTCAAGTTATTTTTTGTTGGTTTTGCTCTTTTTTTTTCTCAGTGCATCTTAAAAAAAAAACCTTTTTAAAAGGTTAGCAAGTTAACCTTAATACAGCAATCATAACATAGAGCCTTTTGCACTCGATTGAACAGTAAAATAATCCAATTAGTTACAATAGATCTGGTACATATTTACACATTTTATACAAAGTTTACACATTTCTCCCATTAGGCACGAAGTTGATTTGTCAAACTCAAGAGGCAATGAAGGGGTGGTGGGGAAAGGAAAAGGAGATTGGAGAAAGCATCAGAGTATTGTTATTTAAAAAGACTAGCTGTAAAAATAAAGTCTTTCACCGTAAGCTAGTTTGCTTCGGGAGCTTGGTTCCCATGAGGATCCCCGAAGTGAGAGACGTTGGGCCTTTCATCTGCATGCTGGAACCCACCATGGTGGGGAAGCTCCGATTCCTTCGGATGCCAGTGTTCAGCTGGATGCCCCCAATGGCACTGGTCACGGCAGGGCAGCCCAAGGGGAGACCGTCTGGAGCCAGGCCTCCAGGAACAAGGGCCCTCACTGGTCCCTGTGCCCCACAGAGAAGAGGTCCCTGGTCATCAGTTAAAGGAGGAGCTGACGTTTGCCCTGAACTCACAACTTTGGCAATACCAAACCTCCTGACTTTGTCCACAAGATTAAGGTTGGAAACAGACACGTCAGTTTGGCTCTCACTGTTCCTGATGTTCTTTTTATTCCTCACCTCCTTCAAGATTGAACTAGCAGGCTTCGAAGCCAAGAAGTTGTCATAAGGTGGGCTGGTGCACTTGAACTCAAAAGATGGAGGGGAAGAAGAAGGTGTCTGCATGGGTGAGTTTGGGGGAGTGGAAGGAATGATCGCCATTTTCGGGGAGTATGTGTTCAGCAGGGTGCTCCTGCTGGCTCTGTCCCAGCTCTGTGGATTGTACACTGCTGCCGAGATGCCCCTTTCCTTCAGCAGCCACACCAGCCCCAGGGATGTGCTCATTGTCGTCGTGGATTCCCGGAGGTTGGTGAAGGATTCGGCCAAACTCAGACGCCGAGGAGTGCAGGGAGTAGCCACCGGGGTGCCCTTCAAATTGCTAATGCTGCCACAAGCTGGAGTAGGTGCTGCGTTAAGGCTGAAAGCAAAGGAGCAGTCAAATTATTCTCTCCAGCAGAAAATTAAAATTTACTACAGGCAAGACTTTTAACCCTTAGCAGGGCCTTTTATCCATTTGGAGAGTGCACAGGACACTGACAGTTCCCAGTCCCCCACAAATGTGAATGCAAGTGCAAAACCATCAGATCTTACAAAACCCATCTCCACTTTGCACACTTCACAGCCCAGTCTCACAGGATTAATGCCATTGCCAACACCCAGCACCACATTTCTCCTAATAAACTATTTACAGGTTTGTTATCAACACCTTAACTTTTTCTTCCGGATCTACTGGCTGTCCCAGCTGCTTCTAAGAGACAAGGAAATGTGGGAGCCTGGACCAATGTATAAGCAAGACATTTACTTTTTAGAGTCTCTTCTGAGCACACAGAACTGAACACTCATTCATTAAGGCATGGTGTATTCAGTTATTCCAGAAACAAGGCACGTGGGATATCTCTGACACTACAAATTCATGTCTGTTTGAGAGACTCCCAAGTGCTCCATGCACCTTCAGAAAAAACCACTTTCCAGCTTTTTCTAACCATGCACAAATGATGGTCTTTGCCACATGTACACACACATTCCAGAAAAAAAAAAAAGAATTCCATAGTAATATCTCCTAGGCATGGGTTCATCCCCTCTAATGGCATTTAAAGGGTCTTGAGCAATGCAATACTTGATGCTAACAAAGGATTCACTGACATGAGCTCACCACTGCTCAAAGAAGGAAATCTACTCCCTCACCTTGCTAGGTTAGCAAGGAGAAGACACTCGTCAAAGAGTCAGAGAGAAAGTAAAACCAATGCAAGACAGTGGGAAAACTAAGCAGCTGTGAGGGGAAGCAACAGGGGAGTGAGTGGGATTTTCCCTTTTCAGCAGGGCTACGCTGTTGGATTGGCACAGCCAGACCATGCAACTTAATAACTTAAGTTGGGTTCTCTGCACCAAGAAAAGCATCAAAGAGCCACTTTGAGACAAATTCCTTGAATTTCCCAGAGAAGACTCTGGCCCATGACTAAATTGCATCTCCTTTGCCATATGGACAAAAAGGGTGTCTTGACCGGAATTTTCAGTCTCATTTCATCTTACATTAATGAATTCTACCTAGCCAATACTATTGTGCATGTCAGGTTAGACACCCTGGAATGTTTTGTGCTGCAGCTTCTGATGAGCTTAGAACATCATCTAGATCCTTGGTTTACAGTGAACAGGTGACATGAGTTCACATAACACTGGAAACACTAGTCCCGTGGTCTAAAAATCAGCATATCTTTAAGGCACTTCTAAATTATGAAAATATTAGCCTGATGCTATGAAGTCTCAAGTCACGTTTGCTTTCCAAGGCTAAATAGGATGTGACCAACATGATCTCTAACAAGTGATTTGGAACTGTACCAACCCCTATCACAGGCAAGTGAAACTGAGGAAGTTGAATTGCAGTTGCAATTCAACAAGAGGAATCCCATATATTCCTCCTGGTATGGTGCAGTGAAACACTTATTTGAGAAAACTGGCAGATGTAATTAGAAAAGCAGCCTTGCTGAGTGGCTCTGGAATTGGTCTCCTTGCACCCCCGTGTGCATTCTGGCTGTCAGTGCATGCGGCAGATGTGCTAAGGCACATCCTGATGTCCTCTCCCTTCTGCCTGGGCCGAGTCAGTGGCAGGGGAGAAGGATCACTCTCAGCAGAGCTAGGGAGGCCACACACACCCACTGCAGCAGCACACACACAATGAAGGCAAGGCTGAGTGGAAAGAAGTTAGTTAAAGCTGGACCCTCATAGTTCTGATTCCAGTGGAACTAAAGAGCAGTGACAGCCATCATGGTGCATTTTCCATACAGCCAAATACAGAATACAGAAGTTTTGAAAAGCGTGAGGGAGAGAAAAGAAAGAATTTACTTCATGAACTGACTTTCTACAAGGTACAACCATGTACATTTCAGAAATCCAGACATATGGTGCTAATTACCAGGCTTCCAAGATATCCTAGTCACAAGATGAAAACTACAGCACTCCAACAACTTATTAACTCCAACGGCTTCACTGTTTTTAGATACAGGTTTCAGTTGCACAGACATGTAGATTAGTATTTCTACTAATTTTTCAGCACAGTTATACAGTACAGTGCAATTGAAAAAACAAGCCATCCCTGCAAGAAAGCAGTTGCAGGTGTTGTCTTTTTGTCCATTTGATCACTTTGACATTGCTTTAACTGGGAAATATTTTTCCCATCAAACTGACCAACACCACAGGGCAGCCTGGACACAACCACAGAAACAGACTCAAAGTGGCCTCAGCAACTCAGCCCAGTGACGGTCTCAGAGTTAGATTGAGGAAAGAACAATAGAACGAGCATTTCATTTAGCTGGATGAAATTTAGTAAGGTTAGAGCAACACCTGGGGCAGCACAGGTTAAAATGCAACCAGGTAGTGATGCCAAACCTCTTGGGGTTAGCTGGTGCCACACACACTAGCATTCCTTGTACAGGACCCTGCCAACAGAGATGCTGCTGGCAGTGCTGCTCACCCCTGACCACGCTGGGTCATAGTGTCTGCCCTATACCTCCTCTCATCCCAACGAGACATAACGCAGTTTCTCGTCCTCCTCACATGACCTGTGAAGAATCATTTATAGCTGGTAAAGAGGAGCTCCTGAAACACGTCTGCTGAAAACATCATTTTGTTTATTTTGCTCTTTGTTCTCCTGAATGAATGATGAACTTCTACTTAACTAAGGGAGCTGAAAATGTACTGAATTTAGCTGTATTTTCTGACTGATTTGTTTGATTTAGTGCCCAAAGACTTTATTATGACCACAACTGACCGCAATTCAACAATAACAAGAAAATTAAAATGTAACTGCAGTCACGTAAGAGCATCTCTTCAGTAATAATGCTGAGGGGAAAGACAGAAAAGAGTAAAGAAAAACCAGACAGGCCACTGATAACTAACCTAGTTCAGAAAGAGAAGCAAAAAAGTTATATTTAAACATCACACATTTCCTTTCCACTTGACACATTTTCATATTCAAGACCCTTACTTTTCATGTCCTTCATAGGCAGTTAGTGCCTATCTCATGTCTAAACAAGTGTAGACAACACATGTGCAAGGGCACCTACACAGTGGTACACTCCCAGACAGGAGCTGGAAGGGCCGAGAAAGCAATGAGGCATTGTCCTTATGCACAGAAAAGACCATTCTGTAAATCCTGATTTGCTAAGGGAGGAAAGTTCCCTCTTTAGGTATAAAATTCACTTCCCCCCTCTGGTTCTCAGATCTTCACCTTCCATAAGGCCACAGAACTGCCTTCTGTTGGCATGCAGTGTCTATACTGCCAATTGCTATTGCATCAGTTTCAGTCTGGCTACTAGGAATTCATTTCCAACAATTATACCAAGGAACAAAGCAGACATCTCCCTGTTTGCAATTAAGGCATATTTCCTTCTCCATTCCTCATGTACTTCCTAGATTTCTTTACCTGCACATCCCTTTTTCTTCCAAGAGGAAAGATTTAGACTTCCTCCCTGAAAAAACCTCTCATCTCTTTTGTGAGAGATCACATTCTGCACATTCACATAGGAAGAATACAACTAGTCTTAGATGAAGAAGAGCCAAGTTTGGATACCAGAAGCCAATATAGTTTTGTCTGATCCTGATGTTTCTCAACTAGAGACAACAACATTTAAGAAATTTTGACTGGCTTTTTAGAACAACACACATGCCTCTCAAAATCAGGCAGAGGTAAGTCAAAATCGGAGGAATAATTGGTATGTGTGTTGTAATTCACCAATGCAGCCAATGCCTATGCTTATGCTATTATTTTGCATTTGCTTAGAGGGGAAACTCTGATAGAGCTGAATGCTTTGCCATCATGAGAATCCCTTACCTTGGCGTGACTCGTGTGAGTTCATCGGAGGGGTGCAGAATGCGGCAGGTGGTGAAGGTGAAGGTGGAGTTGGTTTGTGACATGCACTTCCCAGGATGAGGTACTAAATTAAAAAAAAGCAAATTCTTTGCATTTTACACAGAAAAGGGGAAAACCAAACTTCTGTGTGCTGATAAGACAGATGCAAAAAGTGATGAGGCACCTTGATGGGATCAATGCAAGAGAAGTGAAATGCCCAAGTTCTACAGTGTTAAACAGACACTTCTTCTCCAAAAGAAACTCCTCTAGGACTCCAAGGCCAGTGCTAAAAATGTCCGCTGAAACTTGCCCATGATCACAAACACTGCAGATTAAGTTTTGTTCAAGCCAAATTTAGGCCAGGCAGTGCTTGAAATGCTAGCCCTTATCTAAACTAGCAACTTGCATCAGTGGGAAATTACAAGCAGCATTTTCTAGTACCAGCTCAGGAGCACTGGGATTTTCTAAATGCTCGTGGCCTTTCAGCTTTTAGATTGATCCACAAAAAGGTATCCCCATTACTTCTCAGTAATGGATCCATCAGGCTAATGCAACAGGAATACAGATTGTTGAGGTGGGGAGGGGAGGGACACACGTTAATTACTGTTTCTCTGACTTTTCACATTCACAATATGGAAAGTGGTAGTTTTTTGGATCCACTACTGTACATCTGTGACACTTTCCTTGTGCATGTGATTAGGTTCTTTAAGAATGTATGTCCTCAGCTGCATAGTATAGCAGTTTTTGAATATTTGTAGACAGTGTAGCAAGCAAATTTCCTAATAAATGTGGTTGTAAAACTGCCACTCTGATGACAGATCAGCGATTTGGGAAAGAAGCAATATAGCTAAGTTTTAAAAATTAAGGACTTAGGCCAACATCTTTCTTCTTAGTTGAAATGCTTCTGTGGCTGTATTAACCTGCTATATAATGCAGCTGTGGTCACTGCAAAATAACTACAGAATTTAGGAGCCATGCATCTGAAAAGCTGGTTGAAAAACACCCAGAGTTAAATATTACATCAAAGATATCATGATTGCATAGGTTCTCTTACTTAGTAACCAAACTTAGCAGTGGTCAAAAGACATGCACAATAAAAACCGTGTGCAGCTCCCTCCCCCCAGTCCTACCC
Organism: Vireo altiloquus; assembly: GCA_013396875.1. Taxonomy (NCBI): domain Eukaryota; kingdom Metazoa; phylum Chordata; class Aves; order Passeriformes; family Vireonidae; genus Vireo; species Vireo altiloquus. The sequence continues at coordinate 45,470 of VZRF01009397.1, forward strand.
AACCCTCTGAGCCATTCCCTGATTAAGCCACATTTTAATACCACAGTACACAACTATTGAACACACTGCAAAAGACAGACAGACCGACCGGCTAGACCAGACACCATTCTGAACTCCCAGAGCAGCTTAGCAGAAGCAAGGCAAGTCTTAATTGTGGCTGTGTTCCCTTTTTCATATATAAAGTATCACAGCTCCAAAACAGTGTGTGTGGTTAGGTAGGCCTTTAAGAACAAATAAAAGCTGTGTGTCAAAGGTAGAGCATGGGCAGTGTGAACAGTGGAAGCAGAAGTGGCTGAGCATACAGTGTGAGGTAACTTCTAGTCAGCAGTGGAATGTACGGCTGTACATTAGAGAAGGGAATTTCCAAGGACCCACTGGAGTGTCAACACACTCAAATGTTAGCACGGCATAACATAACAACAAGCTCTACTTCACCTCCAGAGATGGTAATTAGGATGCTTCAGGAATCCAGTTGCTTTAGAGATTAGTGTGAGCACTACAAAAGCTATTACAAGGGAGCACAGCCTAGCAATCATGATTCTCTCCATTTTGTAGAGAGTTATAAGAAAATCTGGAGAAAGAGCTCAAATAACTGGACATGAAAAAATTGGTTATTTAGAGAAACATAGGACTTTAACATAAATCAATTAGAAACAAAGCAATTATCCCTGGATGATGAATAGAGAACAGAATAAAGCAATGCTGGTTTAAGATTGCAAGCTCAACCCAAAGCACATAGCTGTAATACAATCAGTGCATTTTCCCCATTTGTAATATCCACTGGGCATCCCCTCAGATTGGAGACAGGCACATTGAAGAAACATAGCTGTATTAGCAAAAGCAAGACTCATTGCTTTTAATGAGTCAAAGATAGGAGAAGGCTGCTAAAAGTAGAGAAATCACTAACTCTAATCAGAGGAAACAAATTGAAATGATGAAAAAAAACCTATCCATTTCCAAGGACGTATTTCACCCTCAAATACCACTAAGAAAGTCCTGTACCAGCTTCATCCTCCATGAGTCAACAATGGGGTGTATCATATTGCTGTAGCATTTTCCATCCTTTGGACACAGTAAAAAGAGTGAGAACCTGTTGCTGTAAATGAAAAAAGTTTATCAAATAGAAACAAAATTATTAACTCCTAACTTAGTAATTTTACATATGAATGGCCATCTCCTGAGCTGGTATAAATTCATGAGGAATTAATACATTTTTATAATAAGAAAGACTATTTTCACATTTACATATACCAAAGTATTCTCTTAAATATAAACATCTGCTCCATGTAACTGCCTAAAACTGTGTTTTACTTATACCCTCTTTTCCAAAGCAGTTGTAGTTTAACAAGGCTTCATATCTGTATGAAAAAAAATCTGTACATAACTCATTGCTTAACAAAATTTACAGAAACTTCATGTAACTTCATCCATCAGGAACCCTGTGCAAACTGCTAGTGCATTTTCCCCCTAAGATGAAATTAAATCTAAACCTAAGATTTCTGCTGGATTGTGTTTTAGCACTCAAGAATTAATGATTCTTCACCTTATTAAATTTTCTCAAACAATTCACAGGCATTATGGAAAAATGCAAACCATCATAGCTGAAAGGGACTCTCCTGCAAGCACAAACACTATTGTAAAAACGCCTTTTAAAATAGTGGGGAAAAAAAAAAGGCAGGTTCCAGTCAAACTGAGTGCAGAGAGCTCCATCTTCTGGTAAAACAAATAGTGCTTTCCTCACACAAAACAAAAAGCTGATTTTATCTCAGAGCGGTCTCAAGATCCAGCTTCACAACTCAGAGCCTGTGGGCCATTCTGCTGGGTGTAAACAGCAAAATAGATTTGTTTAGGACATGACTTTCTGCCCAGAGAACTCTCAAAAGGTCACTTAATCCAGATTTTCAACCAGCTTGTGCAGAGGCAGGTACAAAGTTATAGTAGGTAAACTAGTGGCCTGCCCCATCCACAGGAAGATACCAAGATAAATTAAGTTTGAGGAAGATCTTTAAGAGGTAGCTACACTAAAACACCATTAAATTTTGTACTACTGGATCAAAATTCAAATTTGTTTTTATGCTGAAATAAAAGTGAGGAGGCAGAGAGCTCATGGTGACCTGCAAATCTTTGCATTTTGTACAAGCACCTATTCTGGCACAAACAGATTTATTAAGAAATTAACTTTAAAAAAATTGGGACATCTTCAGAGTATTATTTGATCCAGACTGGCACAAAGTTAACACTTCAGTTCAACAGTGAAGTAGGCCACTCTCCTCTACCATTTCTTTGGCACATTTCAAGAAAAAGAAGGAACCTGGTTCCCTGCTGTTTGAGCAGAGAGCACACCGGAATTTGGGCATCTCTTTAGCACAGGCTGTGGAAACAGGGATGGAACGACTAGACAGTGTTTTAAAGCATTAGAAGTTCATTGCTGAATAGAAAAGTTCTGCTTTAAAGAGGGTAACGAAGGACCATTAGGAGGCATTTTTTTTCTACAGTGTGGTCATCTGGAATACAGGCTAGGGACTCCACTTTTGCCAGTTTGTGTCACTAAAGCCATTCTTGGGTGAGGTGAAATTACTGGAAACAATGTCAAAAACTCCACTAGGATCCATAGGACAAGACAGTGGCTTCATGTAGTCTCTAGATTCAGCAGAGTTCATCCCCTCCAGGTGGCTAAAGGTGAGAGCTCTGATATCCAGTGCTACCTGTACTGAAAATGCCTGGCTGACAGAATTGGGAGAATACAGAGAAGGCTGGATCTGATGCCTGGGTGAACCACTACAACGGAAAAGAGACAGGTGATAAAAACAGCAGCTGTAAAATGTGAACACGGTGCTCTCCTGAAGGTGTAACCGTGAATACTCAAAACGTCCAAGAATTCGTCTTGGAAAATGTCCAAAATACGCCTGCACCAGGAGCATTGCTAGAGTTATGTTTCTTAAACAGCAAAATTATTTTCTGAATACCTGATTTTCCAAAATTTTTATTTATTTTGCCTTTGGAAACAGCAAGAGAGGAAGAACTGAACAAAGGCAGGTATTCTTTGGACAGGGTGTGCTTCTGGCAGAGGTCACCTTCTCATATGTATATAACCATTGAGCATAGATGTAAAAAGAGTTCAAAGTAATTAATGTGGCTTCGACATGAGTTTATGCAGGCTAGGACCCCTAAATTAAAATTCAAGCATTTTAACAGCATAGACAGCACCTGCTGACATTCTTTTCTTAAAGAAACAATTACTGTGAAATATTCATGCCATTTGAAAATAAAATATATTTAAATATGCATCAATACCTTAGTTCTAAGAAGAGTTACAACATTTATTGCTTTTCTGTACAATAATAATTTTTTAGAAGCATATATAGTAATCCTGCTAAAAACAACTCAAGCATAAGACATTTATTATGTGGTTTTGTGATTTCAGGCATCGATTTGGAAAGCCCTGCATGTCATGGTTAAGGTCTAAGCATGTAGTACAAGAGCACTGATCCCATCACACTGTGCACGTGTCTATTCAAAGCAGTCAATCAGTGGAACTAACAAACACAAGTACTGAAAGACCAATTTATGCACCCAATAGTAGCAGGCAATTAAGCACACACTGCATCAAGTGTAGCCCTTCCAACTTCAAAATTACAACATTCATAACATTATTAAGTGCTTTGAGTGACTGGTTTCTTGTCTGTTTCTTTAAGGGAAACATGAAAGCCAGTGAATGAAAAAACCACAACAAAACAAACAAAAAACCAACCCCAACAACCCCTCTCTCCAAAACAGATTCTGCATAGTTTTATAATATACTAGTTTTTTTCACAGAACATAAAATTATATTGAGGTTACTAAAAATCTGTGCTGCAAAAATTACTTGTCCCAGATGATTTTAAGAACACTGTCCTGTAAATTCTTTACAATTCCACTTATGCTGAGAGTCTACAAAAGTGATATACAAATCTCAGTCTATTCCTGGGTATTAGGCTAGAAAAGCAACTTTGGAATTGACAGTCCTCCATAAAGTTAACTCTACCCACACACAGTATGTGGCTCCAACAGACCAACTGCAGACCATAAGGCACACGTGTGCTAATTTCTCCTGAAACGTTCAGTGCCATAATTGGGATAGAATATTCATTTATCGTGAGGAAGCTATTTTATAGATAAATGAGTACTACAGGTTTCAACACAGGGACAAGAAAATTCAAGGAACATAACTTTTCCTTATTTAGTCAGAATGATTTCTGACTCTACCTATCACAAGAATGGAGTATCTATCACCATTGCTCTCAATACATTTGTTTTGGCTACAAGACAATTTGGCACCAGCAGTGTTTGCTCTCCTGAGCCTAGAAGTTAAAACAACCTCTTGGGCCCATCCTGAGCAGCACTCTGCACACACAAAATGGCAATATGAATAGGGCTTGTAAGTACTGTGACAGAGAACATATCCAGTGCATAAAAGGCATGATACAAACCTCAGAACATACAACCAATCAAAGGAGAAACCTGCAGAAACCTGTCCAACAGACTAAGATGACTTACACCTGCTCGGAAGGTCCTTGTAGGCACTATATTACTAATGACCTTTTGGTGTGAGGCTACAAGACCTGGGGCTCTAGACTGGCACACTTTATGGCCTGCCAACAGCAACTGTAAGAAGATTCCTTCTGGCTTTTTCAAACGTCTTGAATGAGATTTTTCCACAATGGACAAAGGCACTATTGCTAGAGACTGTGTGCAAGATATTTCTTTCCTTCCCTTTTTATTTTACTTCCACATTCTCTAGCAAGAGTTTATTCTGTATGTTGCCAACTAGAATCTCCCTTGGAATCATGCAAGCAATGAGGGTGTAACCTTGTACTCAGGATGGGCTCATGATGAGGTGCCACATGTCCATACACACCCCTACCTGCCTTGCACTTCCTACAGAGAAATCTAGAAGAAAGAAACCTGAGGAGAAGCAATGGCACTTAAACACAAAGTAAATTCATAGGCTAAGCATGCACTTCCTTCTCCCAAAAGGTATTCTTAAATGGATCCTAAGAAGTACTGCTCCATTAGTAAGTGCCTACTCTGACAAAATCCAGTCATTTCCTCCTTGCATACTGCCTGACAAATTGCTTCAACAAAAAGCAGGTACAGTGTCTTCACTTCATTTGAGCAACACAACTAATAATGATATGGTAGCTCATGGATAGTCCTAAATCCTAAGCAACAGGACAATTTGAAAGAAGGCAAAAGAATGGGAAATTAAAGTTTTCAGCGCACTTGTTCATTCTATACAAAGTTATTAATTTTGACCCATTTATTTCTGTTCTGTATTAAAATTACTCAGCAAACAATACCAGGTAAAATAAGACTGCTAGAGCAGTTTCATTGATTTTATCTACTTTGTCAATTTATAAGGTAGGGAATTCACTTAAAACCCCTGTCTGAGATAGACTTTTCCCAGGAAAAGTCATCAATAACCAGTAAATAACCTGTCAATAGTGACCTATATTCAAATCATAATGGAGACAGAAAATGGAAGGTAATAATAGACTTTCTTACCAGTTGTAATTACAGAGCAGGCCTACATTTATTGCTCTACTCCAAAGAAAGAACTCTTCTAAATTAGTACCCAGAAATGTTTTACTAATCTGCTCTTTAAAAAAAAAACCCAAAACAAGGAACTAAACTACATCATTATCTGTGTTTAGACCATGACAGTGAGTCTTCCACCTTTTTGACTTGTTTCTGTGTTGAATACTCTTATCATTAAAAAATTCTTCAAAATGTAACCCAAGCATAATTTTTCTGCAAAATTACTGTACTCTGAGTACATTAAGAACTGCTTGTTCCCTTCCTCTCAATATCAATGCTTTTTAAAATTAATTGTATCTTTTGATGAATCTTTTATTCACTAGATCCTAAAAATGCCAGTTATTTCAGTCATTGATTATTTCAGTCCATGTTTCTCCTATCTCCACCTTTTCTTGCTGTTGTTAGTCAGACTCTTCAAAATTATAAAAACCTGGGTAATATCCAAAAAGGTACACAACTGCCTGAAGAGGCATTATTTATTTTCATATTAATGTTAAAAAATAATATAAACATTACTTCTGGGATCTCATAGAACAAGGACAACTTTTGCCAGTGGAAAGGGAAGTTGAAGGGTTTGGATGTTGAAGCATTGCAGCAGGCTGCCCAGGGCAGTGGTTGGGTCACAGCCCCTGGAGGTATTTAAAAGATGTGTAGATGTGGCACTTAGGGACATGGTTTAGTGGCAGATTTGGCAGGGCTGTGTTAATGCCTGGACTCAATGATCTTAGAGGTCTTTTCCAACCTTAATGATTCTATGATTCAAAGTTTAACCTTAATACAACTGACTGTAGAAAGTAGTTTATATTCAATAGCTAAAGGCACTGAACTGCCATTGCAGTGAGAGCTGAAGATACTCTGCATGTCATGATAATAACAGAAATATTATCATTTAGTCCTGAGACAATCTAATCTTCCAAAGACCAGCCAAAGACTAAATTAAGATTTATCTCAGAAAAAGGAGAAGGAAGGAAGTGTCTTCATTTAAAGTAGTTATACAAAAAAAAAAAGTCTGGGGGAAAAAAAAGAGTTCTGGCAATTTTCTGATTCTGGACTAAATGTAACTCTTTACCAGAGGCAAATCTTAATGAAGACTATATAGCTTATTAAAACAAAAACCCCCATATCCCAAGAACAAAAAAGAAACCACATGAACTCAAAACACATCTATAGTCTTGAGAATCTGTAATCTTGTGCAATAATAGACTGCTAGTGTCAGTTCAGAGTATCTAATAACTCATGCAGTATTGTGTCACTTAAAAATGTTTGAGTCTTAATATGTTATAAATAGGAAGGACAGGATTTAATAGTGTGGTGGAGAAAGAATAAGGGAAATGTTATTAGTCACTGCATAAAAGCATCCACTTAATTCTTTATCTTGGAAGGACTTTAAAAACAGGTAACTGTATCTGAGGTAAGTGAGTTAAACTTTCAGAATTTCTTTGGTGATTTTCAAGGCACTCCATTTGTTTCAGCAAAGGCAAGGTAGATGCACCTTTAGTGCACCAATTATTTAGCCTTTGTTTTTTTCCCACAGTACAGAAATCTAAAACATGGCATCACCTCTTATGAACAGTCAGAATCTGCACTACAGTAATACAAAATATATGTAATCTGTACATTACACACACAACAGCGTGCACTAAATACACACACGTGCCACACAAAGGTTTGTGAACGAACCACTTCCTTTTAGCAGCCTTCTCTTATCAAAATAGAATAAAATATTGACCACAGATGCTGTTACTGAAAAACAAATTAAAAGATTATCAAAGAAACAATTTTTGAGCCAATGTTAGAATGGTTATGTTCTAACAACTGCACGCACTATCGTGCAGATGCTACACACAAAGCAATATTATGGATGCTGTTCTGAAGAGACGTGAGAATGGCCCAGTAATCAAAATCCTGTAAAGATGTCAGTTTTACTGGACTTAATGAGTTTCCCTCACCAGACCCCTCATCATCGTCAGTCGCGGACTCCTGCATCTCCTCTGTGAAAGCCTGAGATTGGCGGGGGTTATTCTTGTTCTCTGAAACAGTCACTTGTGCTTGTGACCTCTCACCTGAGGTCTCTGTGTGCTGAACTGGCGTCGAGGTAGTTAGGCCCTTGTAAGAAATGTCACCTGTCTCATCTTCCTCATAGTCATTAAGGCAGTACACTTCATCCAGGTCCAGGTCTAGGGTCCTGAAGCCCTTAGTGACAACCCCAGGCCTTGGGTCCAGGATCCCACCCAAGTGAGGCTGTGCCAGCTGCTGCCAGTGGTGCAAAGTGGCAGAACCTTGAAAAGGAACAGAAAGACAACCAAAATAAATTAGTAAGCAATCCAAATCTAAAAGACAAAGTCCCACTTCATTTATCCAGAAGACTAAAGGTTTGGGAACTCCAAGCCTTTAATGTTTCTGGGTTTAATGTTTCTAGTGAGACATGCTACAGCACAAAACTGCTTCATCTACGCTTCAGCATTTCCACACAGGTGTGAAATAAACTGATCACATCAGCGCTTAGGCAAAGCCTGGTGGTGAGAAGCAGCACACTTGTGCACATGCACATCCCCTCCCCATAAATATTCTCATCCACTTCAATTCACGAGATTAAGCGGGAGTAGAAAGAATTTACACTTTAATTGTTGATCTGAGCACCATCACAGAAAGCTCTAAGAGGAACACATACCACATATTCCTACATTAAGCTCACACTAAGACAAGTGCTGAAAACATGCCAGAATTTACTGCCAGTGGCTAACAGGAGGACAGTAGTCACACAGATTGCACAGCAATTTTAGCTTTGTACCATATGTTAGAAAACCCCATCAACTCCAGGCATGTGTAAGCAGATACTCAACTCTGAACTACACGCCAAGTCTAAATACCTGTGTGGACCCTACACTACAGGAATTCAACTACTACATAACTAAATGCTACTGTACCTGTAGCTTCATCCTTGGTAGAGAAATGTTTTGCAAAAGGAGGTGCATTTTACAAAGAAAAGCATCCAATATTCAAGGTTTAATAGGAGACAGTCAGAAACAGCAATGGATCAGGCAAAATTGATATATACACTGAGATGTGCCCAGTGGAATCAGGGGAGGATCTATCTGATACTCAAGCAGTGATTCAACACTGCTTGCAAAGTCCTACATTTTCCGGTGTGCTCACCATCACTACTGTGTTGAAATATGTGACTTAAAATCACACATATCCTACTACATAAACAAAACATCTGTATTTTCACCTCTTCCAGCTCAAATCAGAGCAGTTTTTGCAGTCTTGTTCCTATTGCCTCTCTGCAAAGTAGAACACCCACTTGTTCAACAAAGCTGGCACACAAATATCTCATCCACAATCAAAGACCAAGAATGTTCAATTTATTGCATGGTGTATGCAAAAACCTAAACAACTGAAATAACTAGAGAAGGGATGCCCTCATATACATTATTTTCAGTCTGAGAAAAATCCTACAGAATGAGAAAAATTGTCATTTCACATATTGCATTTGAGGAAGCTTTCTGTACATAGGAAGTGAACAGGGAAAAACTTTATCTAGAATGACTAGGAACAATGGGTGGCATTTTAATTAAGCCTATCTCACTTTTTAAAATCTGCCATTTTTTAGCTCAGAATAAATGGAGCTAGATTACTTTGGCTACTGACACTATTTTTTTGCTTTTATTTAAAGTAAGTCTAGAGGAATTAAAGAAAATTCATACTCTCAAGGCTCAAAAAGTAGAAACCATTACAACCCCAAAATGAGAGAAGAGACATCCTTATAACTTGTATTTACTTCTGAATTGTCACAAAGGCCAAGTTTTTTGCTTCTATATAAAAGAAATACCTCGGAATATGAAGAAGTGACAGATGTTGTCAAGCCTTAACCTAGGGGTAAAGGTTTTCTGTGAGACTCTACTTCAAGAATTAAAGAACAAAGGAAATCAAAATTTCTTTCTGCACTGTATGCAAGTATAAAAAGTTAATTAACTTCTACATGCTAGCTTCTGAAGTTGTAATCTTTTTCACCTTAAAGCACACCAAAACTTATACTTAAAATAAACTCTGCAGAATACAAGCACTTCATTGTTAATATATATCTCCATAGGAAAGATATTTACCAAAATATCTGAAGTTTGAGCTTTAACATTTCTATTAAAACTACAGAAATCAAAACAGCCTAAGCTCCATCACAAACAGGAGGATATCTGGGCCTAATCTTGATCTCATAAATTGTGTGTAAGGAAGCTTTAATTTCCCATACAGAAAATGAACACAAATGTACAAGGGAATCCAACAATTGTAAATCCCCAATAAAATGTAAAAATAGAAAGCTGCAGAAGTCAAAAAAAGAGGGAAAAACAACACTTCTTTGGCCTACATTCAGTCCCAGGTGCCTAGCAGACAATTTTGTAAATTATTTTATCAGAAAAAGTTGGCACGAGGGAATTACCGTGTAACAGTGGGACTGCCACTGAAGGAAGAAGGAATATAAGAACAAAGTAAGTACATGAATGGAGTAAATTTTTTTTCTTATAATCGTGATAACTCTGCATGATTGCACAAAGGGTTTGAGAATCAGAGAAAGCTTAGGAATTCACAGTGTGTTGCTCCCACAATTACAATAAAGTGGGTGAAGACATAACCAGTCCAAATTTTTAGGTTTCCTTCAGGACACAAGGTAGTGCCACTTCATGCTTATGACACAAGTTACAGGGGCAGAGATTAAGAAAAAAAAAAAAAAGAAAGAAATAAAAATCTCACTAGACTGTAACCAAAGCAAGTCACACCAAGGAATCCTTCTGTTTGACTAAAAGAAAGCATGTGTTGTTTTTTTAAAGGTGCAAAAGAAGACTAATTTCTTAGTACTTCTGTCACATTTTTTGGGGGGATTTAAAAGATTGTTTTAAAGGACAAGAAGTCATCAACCTATAATAAATTTATTACCGAACTAAATTTTATTTCTTCTGTTTCATGGCACGAGTACCCAAAACAGTAATAAAACCAAAGGCACAACTACTTGTAACAGTCTGCAGGTACAGCAGACTATTTTGCCCCAGTAGTCTGAAGGCAACTGTGATGTTGAAAAAAAAAATGAGGTCTCATGATAAATATTCATAAAAGAAATTAAGCTGAAGTGAAAAACAAAATCATAAAGATATTTAGTTAATAAAAGTTAACAAACACAAAATTTATGAAACAGGCAGACGCAAGCATGCTATAAATAAGATCTAAATCCAAACATGAGAGGAACTTTAAAAGGTGCAATAATTTCAAGACAGAAATAACCCAGTGAAAACATTGAACAAAAGCAGGGAAAAAAAAAAACCCAGACAGATAGAAAGATGATAAAGATTTTAAGAGTTTATTGGAAGACAAAAGCAGATATAATGGGATGGTGACAGAAATCTATTACAGTGGTAGCAACCAGAAACTGAAACGAAGTGGGATAATCCTTTTCCTCACGTGGTACAAGAACTTTTATGACCATTTAAAAGCAGCCATGAAAACAAACTGTTAAAATGTGCTCGACAGTATGGGTTGTGCGCTATGGCTATAGCTTCATTTGGATAGGCAGATACAGTACAGCACTTTCTTCAGGACATAAGAATGCTTATTTTTGCTTCTGAGTACGTGTCATGCTATATGCTCCTTATAGATGAAATAAATTTGTTCTAAAAAGATGAGAAAAAGGAACTTCTGCAATTAAAACACACACAATGAAATGTAGTACAAGAGTTCTGTTAAAGGCAAAGAGAAAGAGAGAAGCCAAAGCTAAATGATGTTAGCTACTGTATCTGTGAAGTACTACAGGAAAACTTCATTTGGTTTAAAACCTGGAGGAATTGACTCAACTAACTTCCAGCTACAACCCGAAAGAACTGAAGAAAGCCAGGCAGACTATATTTTTTTTCCTATATTCCCGATATCTCTGCATGATGGCACAAAGGGTCTGAGAATCAGAGACAGCTTAGGAATTCACAGTGTGAATTCACAGTGAACACTCCTAACATGTGCTTTGACAGCTTTGTTTAAACAGTCTACTGAAATGAACTCAGAAACACAGCTCTAGCCCTGACTACCATCCATCTCTATCTTGCCTTTTCTTTAGACAATGCACAAAGGAAATTTGACTTTAAAAAAACCCACCTATTTCATCATGAAATGCAAAGCCAGAGTGACTCATGTATGACCACTCAAACAGCCCATTAAAGTCCAGAGATAATTTTTAATCACTAAAACAGCTTTATTAAACCAACTGGACTAACTGGAAGCAGGTAAAGGCATTTCCAGATCCTAATTTACAGAACTCTTGTACAGGTTTCATAGATTTATCCACCTTCCTTTTCCAATTATGAAATGGTAACATTTAGGTCTGATGTAAAGCTGCACTGTTGATGTGCACATGTGGCCTGTAGTATTTATTTTACTGCCTTGGCTGGGATTATTTCCTAACATTTTTAAGGCTTGCGGAAAAATATAGTAGCTAGGAGATCTCAAACCAACAGCGTGGATTACTGTCTCTAAAGTAAAAAGAATATGTATTACAAAGATTTCCTGCTTTCTGGTGATGGATAAGAGACCACAAAGAGTCACTAATAACAACAGATAAAGGCCGAGGCCCTTTGTTATCACCTTCTAGTGGTTTCACAATCTGAAGCTTTTCTGGCAGGTAGGAGCGACTGCTGATAGACATTCCTGAATATCCAGTGAACTCTGAAAATCTGGAGTGAGTTCCCAGTGACATGATGCTCTCTGTGGGGGTAACGGAACTGTGGAGTTCTCCCTTTTCTGCCAGTTCCCGTAACTTCCTTTCCTGCTCTTCCTCAAAGAACTTGCGCTCCGAGAGGTAATTCTCCCGCCTGAGAGAGAGCCTACGAAGGGCAGTCTCTAGGTCACTGGAGCCTGGAGTCCCTGGAGTTCCAGGCTTCTTCATTCTGTCTTCATTTCTAAAACATAAATGGGGACACAGACGAATAAAAAAAAAAGGGGGAGGGAAAAAAACCACATTCTTAGAAATGCTTAAAATTTCCACATGACAGTTTTGAGACATTCACCAATACCTTTAAATTACTACGTCTGGGAACAACTTGCTACTCATCTGGAGAGCTCAAAGGCAAACACCAGTCTTTTGTTTCTCTTTCATAGTAAAAGAGTTTTGAATCCTAGTTTCTATGTGAAAACTCCTGGTTGGAAATCTTCACTTTAATTATGAGCTTCCTCCTACAAAGAGGTGAGAGATGTCTATTTGTTATATAAACTCAAGTAAGCAGGCCCCATATTAAAGGGCTCATGCTGTAAGAACACCACAATGAGTCACAAGAGTAAACATGACAATCATACACTGTTTTGAGGTATTAAGCTGCTTTTACTGAAAAGTATATACAGCATAGTGTGGAGCTGTACTGGGGGAAGAGACAAATAGCTAGGAAAACAAAGTTTTGATTGGTTTCATCTGTAAGTTTTCATATTAGGCAACCTACAGATGCACACTTTATTTATTTTTAGGATCAGAAAAGTTAACTGTAGCTGTATCTGGGATCAGAATTCCCTGGCATTTATGTAAAATGGTGAAAATATGATTCTTTTAAAGTGTTGACCCATGAAATCAAAGAGTGGTTTTACATTATCTGGCGATAATAGTCTGAGTTGCAGACACTGACTGATACATAGTACTTGCTAAAAGCTTTCCTTTTTAAATAAACTTAAGCTCTCAAAAACTAGAAGCACAAAATAAATTTTGAAGGTGTATGCCACTGTGTTAACTGCACTATGTAAGACAAAAGGAGGAAAATAGGAACACTTTGCCTTTATGTCAGAAACAAACTGAAAACAAATTCCAGTGCTACGGTACTGACCCATTGTCCGAGGCCTCTGTCTCTAGGATGATGCTGTTGGTCTTGTTGTCTATCATAACATTGGAGATGTCTCCCCCATAGAAACTGGAACGTGGAGTGCTGACACAGCTAGAAATGACTGAGTTCATAGCAGAGGACTGGTTGGAGCCTGGGATATTCATAGGTGATGGAGTCATGGATCTCTGCTTGACAACTTGATTGACATTTCTCACCGTCTCGAAGACCCGCTTCTGATGACTGTAAAACATACACACAGTTAATAATCACACAATAACTTCTTACCATGAGAAGGAACAGAGAAACAGGTATGAGCTTACTTGTTAACAGCCCTTCCAATTCACAGCTCTACCAAACACCTTGGATTTCTGTATAGTTCTGTAAAGCAGTATGCATAGGGTCCTATACTAGTTACAGTCTGGACACTACATTCTATCCATCAACATAATTGTTCCATCACGTTAGAGTATTTTGACAGAACATTTGACAATTACTTGCATGGACATAATTGTCCATCACCTTAGAATATTTTTGACAGAACAGTTGACAATTATGTGCATGGACCCTTTCAAATATTAATAAAAAATAAGTGAAAGAGCATTTTAGTACATCAGCGAAAAGTGCCGTAAAGCCATTAAGTAAAAATGAGATTTTAAAAACCAGAACTGACCTCCATTCAATTCTTAACTATAAACTGGTTAATCCATTTTAAAAGAGAGTTTGACCAGATACTCAGGAGAAACTAAGTCTTGTATCTTTTCTCTTTGAAACCAATTTCCAACTCCCTTAAATAGTACTTAAAAAAAAACGGAAAAAAATCCCAGAAATATAATGGACCTAGAGTTGAGAGAGGCTCTCAAGGCTGGAAGCCTAATTTTTGACCTACTTCTACAGTTCATTCTTTAGCACCATTGTCTTTACACCATAAAAAACACTGTTCACCTGCTTCAAGATTGACATCAGATGACACTTCAGCAGAAATTTCTTGACAAAAATCACCCTATATCCTGCTACTAAAATGCCACCACTGCTTTGTTTTACAGTTCAGCAACAGCTGAACACAAGAACCTTCTACCTTTCATTCCTTTCTTTCATTCCTTCGAACTGCCAGGTTGTAACAGAAACAGCATTCCTTAGGCTATTTAATATTGTATAAATTTCTTTCTTTCTGTCCATGGGTGCTCAACAGTTGCACCCTTTGTGTGTAGGCTCCAAGTCTATGTATGTGTCTTAAAGGGGCTGAATCTAAGAGAATTTATCAATAAACAGTCCCATGGAGCTTGCAGTTACCACTGCACAAATAAATAAAACCAAGACAAATCATGTAACCAAAGAAAGTATCATCCTCTGGTACAGGTAAAGTAAATAAGACACTCGAAAGAAGTTAAACTAGCTTTAAGTTGGACTACACTGGAAGGATGAAAGAATCCTATGGGGTTTAAGCATGCTCACAACTTTCTGACCTTATGTTTTTCTAATCAACACTTCACTCTGTCAAAGCCTCATTTACAGATCTTGGCTCAGGTTAGGAAAAGGTCAGTGTATGCGTCAAGTGTTTTGTAAATGGAATTAGAAGGTTTCAGGGCAGTGCCTACTGTACCTTTTCTGACTGTCCTGTTTTGTAAACTCCATTTCTCTAACAGACCCTGTAAACTGGATTAACTAATTTCAAATTAAACAATCCATGCTTTGCACAAATCTGTGAGATAAACCTATTGAAGTACACGTGCAACTGGCATCAGAGAGGCCATTTCGGCCAAGCTGTATCTATCTATAGCGTTGGGGCTGTCGCAAACACTTAACTTGTTTCAAACTACTCTTGGTTAATTCAACAGAACTTTAGCTCAGGTGTAATGGGCATCACACTAAGTACCCAACCATTCCAAATCCCTTCCTGCCCTGGTGTTCTTCCTGTAAAAACCAGATTAGATCAGTAGTTACCTGACGACTTACGTTATAAAACTCACCAACAGAAAACCCACTAACCTGAACTCCTCCCTTAACCGATAACTGAAGAAATCTAGCATGGTAACATACAAGAAAACAAATCTTTTCTCATTCTCAGCACTCACTAAGGAGGGAAAAAAGTCTCTAAGACAAGGCAAAGCTGATATATAGGTGTTTTCTTTTGGCAGTTTTAGCAGAAAATAAGAACACCCCAATAACTAGACTATTAATTTTCCTGTCTCTCTGTCATTTGTACTCTGTCAGAAATATTTCTTTTGAAAACTCTAGCTCAACTATTTCCTGTTTTTTCTTTTCTCATCAAATTTTAATTAACTTCAGATATCACCAATCAATTAAGAACCAATTATTTTCAGTCATACGCCAAGTCAGGAGAGTCAGGTTCATCTAAATGCAGTTCCTTCCTCATTGACCCTTCAATCTCTGCTGCCAAAGAATCCTGTTAAAAATAAGAACAAAAGAGAAACAAATATAGTATTAATAGGTTGGCATGACAGAAAAGAATAAATCATTCACACAAAATAAAAGTAGTAAAGAGTAGGTCTAGAAAAAAAACGGATGGTTTAAAAATGAAAACTGAGTGGGAAACTAATGCAGAATTTAAAGCACTGACAAAATATCGCTTAATTTCATTTTCCTATAGTATGCACCATCTGATGTTACGTAATATTGGCCAAAGAACCTTAAGAAAGTATTGTAGGCAACAATATGATCCAGCTTCCTACACTGAATTCCCCACTCAGTATCACTCACCTTTCACGTATAAAGTTTTGCTGTCTATGTTTTCATTTAAAATAAACATAAAACTCACAGCATTATCCACTCATCCACAAAAATGACATGATTCTAGCCATAAAGCACTATATACTTCCCCAATAAGGTTAGAGGTAAGAGGTCATCAATTTTCCGTGGCCTGTCACTAAGTTTTACTGCTGGGTGCAGGGCCTAAGTCTCAAATACTAACAAACCTAAACGATCTTTTGTCCTATGACTCAACATTTGAAAATTTTCACACAAAACACATAAACCTATCTCAGCACAAACATAATTTTCACAGCTTTCAGGTGTATTTGTGCAAGCACAACTTGTATTATTCAACATCTGCACTTTAAATTGGCCTGTGTTCAGATTCAGAAGGGAACACAAAAAGGCAAGCTAAGCCTTTGTTGGCAATTTACTTCTTGTGAGCACAAATAATACGTGTTCTTCCTCAGCAGCAAGACAAGACAAGGCAGACCAGATTTTGCTGTTTGATTACACTGATGTATTGCAAAAGAAGCCACTGATACCATTGCCTTCAGGAGTAATATAACTACTCCAGAGATACACAGGCAAGCAGATCAAGTCACTGGACATATTCTTATCCACTCTTTTTTTCCTCATTTCATTGAGGGTGCCACATTTTCCCTGAGCTTTAAATGTTATAATCACATGAAATCAGGTCAACAAAGTTGGTAACACCAGTGAAACTGCCATAATTTGTTGCCATAATACAGATTAGCAACTAACATTCTTTTAATGAACCACAGATTTTTCAGTCATCATAGAACAAGAAGGTATGTTTAAAGCTGTTACATTATTAGGAAGTTGTATCTCCAAGGATATGGAAGAAAAACAGGAAGCTCCTAATGAAGATCAGCCACCACAGTACAGAAGATGCTTAACCAAGATGTACAGAAGTGTGTAACAGTCTGTCAATGCTACCCATGATTCACAGCATAAGCACAGCCAGCTCCAGGTTGTATGTAATACTGAAGCAGAGCTGCACAGCACCACTGCTTCAGAACCAGGTATGCAAAACTGATCACTCGGGTATCCTTAAACATTAAACAAATACACATTACTACAATGCTTATGCCAGAGCTGGCATCGTATCCCTGATGCTGCAAGTCAGATGCAATCACACTTCCTTTGCTTGGTTTATGCAGGTTTTTTCCTTAATCTGCTTACCATAGGGAAGAGACCAAGGGAGTGGTACCGACGTGATATAGCATTTGGCATTGTCTTGTTCCTAAGGTTTTTCAGCTCTTCCTGAGCCTCATGAAGCATTTCCATGCACTCTGCATACTTGTCTTCCAGCTCTCGCAACTGTAACACATAGAAAACAGACCAAGACCTTATGGGCTGCACTATTACCAAAAAATCTGGAAAATTCTTTTAATACTGGTAAGCAGCAATGGTATAGGGAAGAATACTCTACTTTAAAGGAATAGATCACCAACAACCGAGCATCACTGGAGAATCATTAATAACATGGATTAGCAATGGGAAGGCAGGCAGGGAGAGTCATGATGCAGAAGGAACTGTTTGCTCCATTTTCTTCCCTACATACCTACAGGAAGCCACTGTCAAAAAGATACAGAGCTAAAAATGTATCCTTAGTCTCATCAGGTTTAGTGCCTAATCACTGCCATGATGACCACAGGGGCAAACACCATGGGCTGAGGACAAGCCATTCCACATTGGTCCAAAGGACCTAGGAATTTTAAAGCCAGGACTTTCATGCATACATACATATACACATAGAGCTTTCAACAGCCTAAGATCATGCCTTATTTTCAGCTTTCTCAGGAAACATATCTTATGTAATCACTCTGTCTACAGATATCTGTGTACTCTCACAGCTTTTGGGTTCATCAGCCACTTCAACTAAGTGTGGCAAAGGGGCAGAAGTCTGAAACACCACATTCCTACAAGTTTCATAAAAATCAGCTATTTGGTTTAGAAAGAGATCCTGTTCATTCTCTTTCCTAAGAAAGTAACAGAGAAGCATGAGCCCAGTCTTTGTCGAGCACTACAGATACAAAAGGCCACCAGTAGGAAAAGCTTCTCTGGCTGTTCCCACCTTCATCAACAAGTAGTGCAAGTACAAGACACATCCTAAAGGGATCAAGCTCTACTCATTCTATCTTATCCATTTTTTTCATGTGAATGTAGTACCCATAAGACAGCCAGAAATACTGGACTGCCTTATGTTTATTCACTGAACAGAGTACAAATGAGCTCTTCCATGTTACCTCACTAGTCAAAACAGGCTGAAATTACCAACCAGGAGAAGTCAACCTCTAAAGGGGTTCCTATACAGCCCATAACCCTTCTGTGCTTCAAAATGTGTGTCATTTGAAGGAGTAGAGAACAGAAAAGGTTTTGAACTCTACTAGGACCATAAATGTTCCTTCATTCCACATACATAGGCGAAACTACTTAATACTTCTAATCCAGCTCAGATCAGAGAAGCAAAGTCAACAGTCATTGATTTGCTACTGAGTTATTGTACTACTAAGTAATGTACTCACCTCTGCTGTGAGCTGTCTCTGGGCATCTTTAGCTGCTCCCAGATGCTGGACAAGTTCCTCATTTTCAACTGCACACTAAAATATGCCAAAAAATGTTAGAAATACTGCAATGTTTTGTCCTGTGATATTTGTATCCTATACTACAGGTAAGTAGGAGCATTCAAACTTTCCTCACCTCTCCTCTGCAGTAATGTTAACCCACCCATTGGTTTAAAAACATTTAGAATGCTAACACAAGAACACACAGCATCAGAATGCACCTTGCCAAATGAACCTCCAAACAACTATGTGCACACTCAAATACTTGCGCTGACATTCTTGTCTCACTGACATCACTCAGAGCAGAATTTTATATCTAATATTTAAAATATTGCATTTGATAAACCATATGTGCATCTTTTAATAAATTGATACTTTCTAGTCAAGTATGCAAGATGTCAAATGCCAAACAAGGCCATCCACCTAAGGAGAGTGGAGTATTTCCTTTAGGCTCTAGTATAGAGAGGATTTTAACGTGTCCTCCAGTTACAGCAGTAGCAAATAACAGCAGCAGTCTCTCAATTGGATTGCTTACAGCTTTTGCCTTTTTCTGCAGATCGACTATCTGAGAGAGAAGATGAGTGATTTCTTCTTGCTGCCGGGCAGCATCTTCAGTTTTCTTTGCTAACTCTTCGGAGATATTGGCAATCTGGATGTTTGCATCCCCTTTAAGATAAGTGATTACAATTAACATCATAAACCCAAAATCAGAAAAGTAAGCACGATGTTCTCTTGGAACATCACTTGCTTCAGCAGAATCCTACCACCAATACACAGTAAGGTATTTTTGAAAAACACAGTAGGACACAAAACCAGAAAGGCATGAAGTGCTCATGCTGCAAAGGAGATAGAGCATTTTCAATGCAAAACTATATTTAAATGAGAAAGATATAGCTTTCAGCCAGCATTTTCTGCTGTGAAACTTCAGCCAGAAATTTTTTCCTCATAACAATATACAAAAGGAAAATAAGTACCGCAGAAAAACATGACTGACTGATCTGTTTTGGTTTTTTTACTGAACAATCTCAAATAAGCGTAAAGAAGTAGAGACATACTCAGCTCTTTAACACAGTCATTGACAAGTTGTTGTTCTTTCTCTTCATAAGTAATTGTTTCAGTCTTCAGCTGACAGGCCTGTTCAAGAAATCCACATCAAATATGCTACATTAGCACATTTGTTCTTTGCCAGTCTGTTGTTGCACTTCCATCTGCTTCAGAAAGACAAGCTATTCTAATCACTCCTTCAGGAAGACAACTACAGTTCTTGCCTGCCCTCCCACATGTTCTGGAAAAAGAGGCCAGGTGAACATTCAACAGAGACATTACGGTATGGAGAAACTTGCATCATTATCACCATATCCCCACTAGATGTCACTTGTGTATTTTGCACTAGAAGTAAAAAGAAAAAGGCTTGGACATACACAAGACTAGCATGCAGAGCTTTATCTGTCACCTGAGCAATGCTACATATTATCACAAACTACATAAATGCTTGGTTTAAATAACTGAATTAAACATTCAAGTATTTAAAACCATGCTATTTGATACTATTTGAAAAGTTCTGGCACTGTAACCATAGATCCCACAAAAATCCTTAGGGCTACCTCCTTCCCTGCTTTGTCTTTTCCACTCTGACTCTGGGAGTGCCAAGAGCAGCATGGCTGCAGCCAGCTGGTTCTGTCTGGCACCACCTCAGTGGGTCTGGAATCTACTCCCAATGCTGGGGGCATGCACAGACACCCACAGACTGCATCTGTAGAGAATTGCACAGCTCCCAGGTTTCAGATTTGGCTTCATCCTGTGCCTTGCTGGCACAGACTGCACCTCCCTGGATGGGAAGGCAGTGCTGCGTGGGGTTTCTTACCAGCTCCTGATGCAGTGGCTCTCTCTGTTCTAACACCACCTTCATTATTCTCAGACCATCTACTGCTCATCTTCCTTGTGCAACTTCTCAAGTAAGAGTACACAGCAGTCTCCATTACTTAGTGTCTTGTGCAGAGCTGTGGCACTACCTATTTACAATGGGCACTGCACTTGCAGCGAAAAGTGGTAGTAACACTCTGTTTTCATACATTCATTCTTAGACCAAAAGTATCTCTTCTGCTATACTGTGCTACGTGTTTGCAAAGTGTAACATGCTCCCAAGGTTTAAAAGTCGGATTAAACATATAAAATAATTCATTTCATATTCAATTATTAAACTTTTAATAGCTGTGTCATCTGTGAAACAAACAGAATATTATCAGAAATAAAAGAGAAGAGAAACACATTTAATTTAAAATATTAACTGCCTGACTTGAAACAGAAGATGAAGAAATGTAATGCAAATTTAGGCTAGCAATTATTATTTTGACAAACATTGAATTGGTATTGGACAGACCATGCCAGCCTACAAACTTCAGATCTGCAGCTCAAGTCAGTCCTTTAAAACATATCTGCCAGGTCAACCCTTTAAAACCTGTTTCAAAGTCCAATCCTGGACTCCAAAATCTGCCCATGCTCCTGCACATTCTTACTGCACAAAAATTGCTTTGCATGTAGCTTCATTTGGGAAGAAATTTCTTCACAGAAAGGGTGATTAGACATTGGAATGGGCTGCCCACGGAGGTGGTGGAGTCTCCATCCCTGGAGGTGCTCAAGAAAGGACTGGAATGGCACTCAGTGCTCTGGCCTAGTTGATAAGGTATTGATCGGTCAAAGGTTGGCCTCAATGACTTCAGAGGTCTTTTCCAACCTAAACAATTCTGTGATTCTATGTAGCTTCCACATTTCAGCCTTCCCTTCATTTAGAAAGATAAAGGACGGTGATTAAACAACTACAGAGAGATCTGTGTTACATGTGGAATTACACTCTTGGACTCTCAACTTTTAATACAAGTTTCTCAATACCTGTGGTTCTGGCATTTAGATGAACAACTATAGTAAGCAAAACAAAGGGAGTAACTTCACCTCAGATCTAAGCACAACATTTTCCTCTTCAAGGTCCTTGAGTTTCTTTTGAAGAGAGTCCAAATGAAAGTAGTTCTGGACGGAGGAAGAAGATTCATTCCTCTTCAGCCTTGTATGAAAAGGCAACAATTTTAATTCATTTTCACATATATGATGACTGATCTCACAGAAGCACAGACTGAACACAGGTCTCAAAAGCAAACAGAGCCACATGAAATACAGCTTATTCCTGCCAATACTTTTGGGCAGCAATAAATTTGCAGTGAATTTCAAAAGAGAACATTTAAAAATTTTATTTATTATTCCACACATTTCCTATGGAAGTTATTCAGCCAAGGCTGTCAGAAAAGAAACCACATTACTACAGGGAGAAATCCAATAGCTCCTGATTAATGCTGCACATGCTTCATCAGAATGCAGCAATAACTCTGCAAGGGCAGACAGCCCCTCAGAGCCTGCAATGCTGTTCAGCCAGCTAATTGCCTGGAACCCACGCTGTAAGCCATGCTTTATTTCTTTCCCTTGGCCTGGAATTTTTCCATAGTGCCTTCAGGTCCTTCAAGCACAAAGGTCACTCACGTAGCAGAGCATGCAAATGTATGTGGTGTTCTGGGCTGCTGCCAGTGGCACCCATGGCTGCCCCACCACAACAGTGACCCAGTTTTTCTGAAAACTGCAGCACCGTGTCAGCAGCCTCCCTGTGTACTCTCCCCTCCTGGCTCTTGTTGGCACCTGGATAGCCAGCTGGCTCAGTGCAAATCCTTCCAGCTGGAGCCTTGCACCAAGTTCTGAGTCCCATTTATAGTTCCAGCCAATACAGGGGTAATTTTACCACTTTTCAAAGCTATTAAATCATCCAACAGATGACAGTTGGACGTTGTAGATTGATTAACTTACGGGGTGGAACAGACAGACTCTGGTTCGCTTTCTTCGGCAGCACTGGTGTAGAACTGGAGCAGTTCATCTTTCATGGACAGCTCATGTCGCAACTGAGAAACCTACACAAAGAGCTCACAGATCAGTAAGCTGATTTTCCAGACACATTCTTAAGCAAACCCACCACAAATTAGCTCGTTATTCACCCAGCAGGCATCATCTTCATACTAAACCAAGAGTCCAAGACAGAAACAGACCAGAACCACTTCTTTCTTTTCTTAGAAAGAAGGAAAAGCGTACCTTTTACATTAACCACTAAATGATTTTTTACAAGTTCAAAAACGCAATTACACTGCTATTAGACATGTTTCTTTTTCACCTTCTTTAAGATGAGCAATCCTGATTCACTGTTGCATTAGTCTAGATTCACATGCACACTAATGGATATATTGCAGTGATACTGCAAGAAATAATGTGGCACAATCAAGTCAAACATTGCTTTTATCCATTTTGTGTGATGACTGTCACCTTCTGGCTCGAATGCACACCATGCAGGCCTCAGATGCAGACATTTCTTCCTCTCCAAAAGACTTTACATAAAAATTACTGAAATGCTTGTGTAGTAAGGTTACAATTGTGACTCAAGTGCCTGTTGAGCTGCAGAACACCACCACACAGTGGGAGGCTGCTGTTCTGAGGCTGTTCCAACAGCGGAGGTTGCAGTCAGTTTCCGGGTTTTTTTGGCTTGGTTAAGTAGTTTGTGAGATTCCCATACTTAGTACACACATACATCAAAAATGAACAAAACATCAAAACCGGGTGATTAAGATTCCCTGTAACTGTGGGCTCCACAAATGTAATCTTTGTTACTTTATATTGCTATTCTCCAAGAAAAGGGTTAAAAGCCCAGTTAGACAGTAGCACGTACACCACTTCACAGCTGTGATTTAAGATGCCAGTAGCAAGAGATTATTTTTTATTTGCCTTGCACAACTATAGATAGCATAACTGATCAGACACATGCATTCCCTTCCACTAGCACTGCAAGACTTGGCCCTCAGTTTGCACTCTTCCATGTGAAAAATGCACAGCACAAACTTCTGCTTTTCATACTGTAAGCACACTTTTCTTTGCAGTTATTATTAGGAAAAAAAACAGAGAATATCAATGACATAGATATGAACTCCATTTTCATCGAACAAAAAAGGAGACACAATCCAAAAAAGCACTTGAATTGGGCAGAATTTGAAGCAAACAAGGTCATTTACTTAACTAAGACTATTCTGCATAATGAGAAGTGCTAAGGCACCAAGTCCTCCTGAGACATGGGTTCTAAAGAGCAAGGGGAAAAAAACATCCCCATCCAACTACATTTTAGAAAACTATTAAACAAAATCTGTGCATTAATTTTTTGGAAGCGTGTTTTCTCCATTTCAGGAAGAGCTAAAATGGTGAACCAAAAATAACAATTTATTTCCTTTCAGCACATTGTAACTCATCCTCTTTAGGTAGCAAGGATTCAGATACTGTCTGTGGGTGGACACTAGATCATCTCCAGCTCTTGCTACTCTTTTTTTCCTATGCATTAAGAAGACTGAGGATACTATTTTTACTGCCACTTCCGAGCATTCCAATTCTCCAAAAGAGGATGAACAGTCAAAAAAGTTGACTTTTAATGGAATAGGACTTGAAACAATAGGCACAAACTGAAACATGGATGGTTCCTCCTAAACATCGGGTGCTACTTTTTAATTGTGACGGTGACTGAGCACTGGCACAACCTGCCC
Source organism: Vireo altiloquus (assembly GCA_013396875.1). NCBI lineage: Eukaryota > Metazoa > Chordata > Aves > Passeriformes > Vireonidae > Vireo > Vireo altiloquus. Next base: position 69,800 of record VZRF01009397.1, read on the forward strand.
AGAGAGCTTGTGGGGTCTACATCCTTGGAGACAGTCAAACACTGTCTGGACATGGTCCTTGGCAATGGACTGCAGGAGGCCCTGCTTGAGAGGAGGGTTTGGACAGGTCGATGACCTCTGGAGATCACTCCCAATCTCAATCACGCTGTGAAATTGTGAAACACTCATTACAGTAACTTCCAGCAACATCTCCCTTTGATGCAGCATTTTGTGGTGTGCTAACTTCGGTCAGCACCTAAGCACCCACCAGTGGAGCACACAGTCTACCCAAAACCCCCACAGGATGAAGGAGAGACTCAGAAGCTCAAGAGCAAGGAAAACCTCCTGAGCTGAGACAGTTTAATAGGCAAAGTAAAATTCCCCATGCAAGCAAAGGAACATAAGGAATTTATTCGCTATTTTCTACCAGCGGGTGGATGTTCAGTCACTTACTGGAAAGTGGGGCCTTGGCATACAAAACTGTCACTTGGAAATACAAACACCATAACCATGAATGTCCCAGATTCTTCTTCCTTTTCTTGACCTTCTATTGTTGAACATAACAACATATGGTATAGAACATCCCTTTGGTCAGTTTGGGTCAGCTACCAGAGCTCTGCACCCTCCCAGCATCTTGTGCAGATGGTGGACAGAGTACAGAGGGGGGGAGAAAAAAAGGTGGGGAAGGGCATGAGGGAAAAAGAAAAGAGCCTGAATGCTGTGCAAGTTCTGCTCAGCAGTAGCCAAAACACTGTTTGTTATCAACACTGATTTAGTTGCAAATCCAAAGCACAGCACCAGGTAGGCTGGTGAAGAACATTATCTGCATCCCAGACAGACTCAGAAAACATTTCCATACTGCAAAACACTGGACTTGTTTTATGAACAGAAATACCCCGTTCTACACTTTCACAAGCCACTGCAACATGTGCCCTCCACAGCAAACACTGCCATGTTACTGTGGCACAATTTTGGTATTGTTACCAAGCAAGAGAGACTGAGCCCTTGCTGCGCATGGGGGAAGGCTCAAGACACCCCAGGAATCAAGCACAGGGATAGCTCAACTCTGCAGGCTTTTAATTCCCTCTGCTGGCCTGACAGCTTCACTCTGCTTCAGAACTACCTCATGAAGTAGCTGCACCTCTTTAAAAAATAATTTAAGTAGAAGATA
>VZRF01009398.1:3457-34063 GCA_013396875.1 Vireo altiloquus
CTCCACTTTCATCTTCCTCTTTTCTCTTTCCTTTTTCCCTTTTCCTTTTTTTTCTCTCTTTTCTGAGCTGCTTTGGTGCTGAATGGGCTCCCTGTATAGTTTAGAACCTCATTTAAGTGGTGTTGGCCCTTCAGGGTGAAGCTCCTGTATGTACACCTCAGTGCTGTGTGCTATAGTTCCTCTACAACCTTGCACAAACCAGCACACAAGAAGGTTGTCCGGAAGATATATTTATTCATTTTTCCCAGTATATGTCTCACAGGAATTTTCTTCTGCCTGGGTCCAAGTTTTCCATTGACCTCTATGTGCAAACACAGATTAGCAAAGCCTCTATTGCCAGAAACCTGTGAAAAACTACTTTGACTTTGTGTGGGCAGGAGAGGCTGCAGGGATGTCTCCTGTGAGAAGCTGCTGCTTCCATGTCCAGCTGGAGCCAGGACAGAGGCCAAGGCCGAGCCCATCGCCGGCGGCACCGACACCTCCGCCACAGCAGATCGAAGAAGGCAACAAAAGTCACCGTGCAGAGGTGATTGCAGCCAGAGAAGAGTGTGGAGGAGGAACAGCCTCTGCAGACACCGGGGGCAGTGCAGGAGGAAGGGCAGGAGCTGCTGCGGGCGCTGGAGCCGAGAACCCCTTGAGGCTCCGAGGGGTGGCCGCGGTGAGGCTGCTGCGGCCCTGCAGGCCGTGAGGGCACGGCGGGCACAGAGGCACCCGCAGCCCCCGGAAAAGCTCCCAGCGGAGCAGGAGGATGCTGGAAGGAGGCTGTGAGCCCGGGGGAAGCCGTGCTGGAGCAGCTCCTGGCTGCAGGGAGCTGCGGAGCCGTGGGGAGAGGAGCCCAGGCTGGAGTGTGTTTGCTGGCAGCACTCGTGGGGAACTCGGGGTGGAGCAGAGTGTGCCTGAAGGAATAACTGCACCTCTGGAAAGGGATGTGCCTGAAGGAGTGAGTGCATCCCTTGGAAAGGGATGTGCCTGAAGGAATAACTGCACCTCTGGAAAGGGATGTGCCTGAGGGACTGACTGCATCCCTGGAAAGGGATGCTGGAGCAGCTGGGAAGAACTGCAGCCCATGGGAAGGACTCACTGGAGGAGCTCATGGAGAAGTGTCTCCCATGGGAGGGATCCTGCACTGGAGCAGGGGAAGGGCTCTGACTCCTCTCCCTGAGCAGCAGCAGGAACAGCCTGGGATNCTGCACTGGAGCAGGGGAAGGGTTCTGACTCCTCTCCCTGAGCAGCAGCAGGAACAGCCTGGGATGAACTGACTGTGACCCCCATTCCCTGTCTCCCTGTGGCACTGGGGAGAGAAGGTAGAAAATGAGCAATAAAACCCAAGAAGGAAGGAGAGGTGGTGTTTTTAAGACTATTTTTCCTCCTCATTATCCTTCTCTGATTTTGATTAGTAATAAATTTAATTTTCCCAAGCCTAGCCTGTTTTGCCTGTGACAGTGATGGGTTTGTGATATCTCCCAGTCCTTATCTCAAGTCATGAACGTTTTGTTGCATTTTCTCTATGTGGTCCTGTTGTGGAGGGGAGTGATGGAGCAGCTTTGTTGGGCACCTGGCCTCCAGCTGGAATCGAACCACCACAAAAGCACTTTGAGATCCTAAGGTAAGGAGTGCTACAGAAAATATTATTTTTCACGGGGGTTACATTTCTTCAGGAGACAAAAACTGTAATTGTACAACAATTGGTCTAGTTTACAGACACGTGTGAATGTTGTAAAACACTTCTTACCTGCCTTGTTGGTCTTGGGGATGAGCAAAACCAGCCATGAAATATCTAAATTGCAAAGTAGAATCAGCAGGCATGTGTGGGATTTGTGGCCTGTTGCAATTTCAAATGCTGTCGTTACGATATTAATTTTAAAAGATAACTTCAACAAAAGGACAAAAACCTGTATTTAAAATATGAATGAAAACATCATCAAAATGAAGAAAATACTATAAATTTTTTCTCAGACATTATATTGCAGACGAAAAAAATGTTCAATAATTGGGTATATTGTCAGGGATCATAACACAGGCTTCTCGGGTTAGAAAGATCTTTGATTTATTTTAGAAATGACTTTTGAAAACTGAGAATTCACAGTTTATCCTGTCAGGCTGAAAGCAGTGTTGTTGAGCAGATAGCAAAAGTTTGCTTCTGTCATGGAGTAGGATAGACAGGCAGTTATATCTTCAGTTAAATCTCAAGTGTTTGCACCCAAATCCATTGGAATCAGTCTAAAAAATGAAAGTATTACAGGTCTGTACCTCAGCTAGAATAAAAATGAAAAGATAACCACCTCTGACTAAAAAATTAGCTACCTGATGTGTTAGAACTCATCCTGTTCAGTACTTCAAATGAGAGAGATTATAATGAGGTTAGAAGGCAATAATAGGAAAATCTATGATCTCAGGTTTCAAACTCAGATGCATTCTTAAGTCCAGTGAAATTTGACATGTTTTGAAGGGAGAAAGTGGAACCTCGAGTTTAAATTCAGGCACAGATGATGTTTTGTTCAAGAAAATTCCCTCACAGAAGTGAGACACGGAATATCCTTATAAAGTGAACAGTGCCTTCACTACTTTTGGTCTCAGATATTTGAGGCAACAGCCCTGTAAAAGCTGAATTCATCCAGAATTCAGATGTATGCATCATTACCAATTCTTTCCTAGATTATCTGACAAGTAGTCAATCTGCCTTAAAGCTTTAGCTATTATGTTTATGGAGCTGCTGGATGAGAGCCAGAAGTACTCAGAGTCATTATCTGTCACTCTGTGTCCACAACTATCCCTGGCATTTCCACTCCTCCTGCATCACTCTTGGAGAATTCTTCTCCACTTTTTTCACTCATGGTGCCGAGATCTTGAAATTCCCTCTCAAAAATAACTCTTCTAAGTAGACTTTAGTACCAATCTTTCTTCTACTTCATAATTTTTTTTTTCTCTAGAGCAGCTCTACTTAGCACTGCCCCAGACCCAACCAAACCAGACCCCAAACACTCTCTAGCTCTAAAAATTAAAAGGAACAGGAACTAGACCTGTTGGTGCACTTATGTGGAAAATCAATTTCTTAGATCCAATTATTGCTAGCATGTTTTTAACAATGGGGATTCACCTTCCTATACCTCTGTTTTTTTTCTTAATGTTGTCTTTTACATTAGCTCTTTTTCTCAGGGATCATCTGCTGTTCATATCTGTACAATTTATAACACAGTTATGTCCTAATCTTAGTGTAACCCTTCTAAGTGTATATTTTGAATGAATTTNGGAGCAGGGGAAGGGTTCTGACTCCTCTCCCTGAGCAGCAGCAGGAACAGCCTGGGATGAACTGACTGTGACCCCCATTCCCTGTCTCCCTGTGGCACTGGGGAGAGAAGGTAGAAAATGAGCAATAAAACCCAAGAAGGAAGGAGAGGTGGTGTTTTTAAGACTATTTTTCCTCCTCATTATCCTTCTCTGATTTTGATTAGTAATAAATTTAATTTTCCCAAGCCTAGCCTGTTTTGCCTGTGACAGTGATGGGTTTGTGATATCTCCCAGTCCTTATCTCAAGTCATGAACGTTTTGTTGCATTTTCTCTATGTGGTCCTGTTGTGGAGGAGAGTGATGGAGCAGCTTTGTTGGGCACCTGGCCTCCAGCTGGAATCAAACCACCACAAAAGCACTTTGAGATCCTAAGGTAAGGAGTGCTACAGAAAATATTATTTTTCACGGGGGTTACATTTCTTCAGGAGACAAAAACTGTAATTGTACAACAATTGGTCTAGTTTACAGACACGTGTGAATGTTGTAAAACACTTCTTACCTGCCTTGTTGATCTGTCTGCTGAGAGGGGATGAGCAAAACCAGCCATGAAATATCTAAATTGCAAAGTAGAATCAGCAGGCATGTGTGGGATTTGTGGCCTGTTGCAATTTCAAATGCTGTCGTTACGATATTAATTTTAAAAGATAACTTCAACAAAAGGACAAAAACCTGTATTTAAAATATGAATGAAAACATCATCAAAATGAAGAAAATACTATAAATTTTTTCTCAGACATTATATTGCAGACGAAAAAAATGTTCAATAATTGGGTATATTGTCAGGGATCATAACACAGGCTTCTCGGGTTAGAAAGATCTTTGATTTATTTTAGAAATGACTTTTGAAAACTGAGAATTCACAGTTTATGCTGTCAGGCTGAAAGCAGTGTTGTTGAGCAGATAGCAAAAGTTTGCTTCTGTCATGGAGTAGGATAGACAGGCAGTTATATCTTCAGTTAAATCTCAAGTGTTTGCACCCAAATCCATTGGAATCAGTCTAAAAAATGAAAGTATTACAGGTCTGTACCTCAGCTAGAATAAAAATGAAAAGATAACCACCTCTGACTAAAAAATTAGCTACCTGATGTGTTAGAACTCATCCTGTTCAGTACTTCAAATGAGAGAGATTATAATGAGGTTAGAAGGCAATAATAGGAAAATCTATGATCTCAGGTTTCAAACTCAGATGCATTCTTAAGTCCAGTGAAATTTGACATGTTTTGAAGGGAGAAAGTGGAACCTCGAGTTTAAATTCAGGCACAGATGATGTTTTGTTCAAGAAAATTCCCTCACAGAAGTGAGACACGGAATATCCTTATAAAGTGAACAGTGCCTTCACTACTTTTGGTCTCAGATATTTGAGGCAACAGCCCTGTAAAAGCTGAATTCATCCAGAATTCAGATGTATGCATCATTACCAATTCTTTCCTAGATTATCTGACAAGTAGTCAATCTGCCTTAAAGCTTTAGCTATTATGTTTATGGAGCTGCTGGATGAGAGCCAGAAGTACTCAGAGTCATTATCTGTCACTCTGTGTCCACAACTATCCCTGGCATTTCCACTCCTCCTGCATCACTCTTGGAGAATTCTTCTCCACTTTTTTCACTCATGGTGCCGAGATCTTGAAATTCCCTCTCAAAAATAACTCTTCTAAGTAGACTTTAGTACCAATCTTTCTTCTACTTCATAATTTTTTTTTTCTCTAGAGCAGCTCTACTTAGCACTGCCCCAGACCCAACCAAACCAGACCCCAAACACTCTCTAGCTCTAAAAATTAAAAGGAACAGGAACTAGACCTGTTGGTGCACTTATGTGGAAAATCAATTTCTTAGATCCAATTATTGCTAGCATGTTTTTAACAATGGGGATTCACCTTCCTATACCTCTGTTTTTTTTCTTAATGTTGTCTTTTACATTAGCTCTTTTTCTCAGGGATCATCTGCTGTTCATATCTGTACAATTTATAACACAGTTATGTCCTAATCTTAGTGTAACCCTTCTAAGTGTATATTTTGAATGAATTTAGTTAATTGGGTTAATTTGTATGATGCACTCTATGCAGACAGACTCCATACAGTCCTTTGAAAGGATAAACTACCTTGTTTCTGTAAAAAAATTGTCTTTGTTCAAGGCAGTATAAAAGAATATGTCCCCAGATTTAAGGTTAATTTATTTATTCACCAAAGAAAAAGGCAATTAGTTATGTATGAATGTCTTCAATCAAAATGAGAAAATGGATTAAACGACTTGGTTTTGTCTTCACTTTAACTGAGGACTGTTTTTTTTATTAAAACAACCCTATTTATTCAGAATCCCACTTCAAAACCTCCTATGCAATCTGCCCAAATAAATCCATTTCTTTGTTAATCTGATGTTTGATGGAGACTTTAAACCTTAAAATTACTGCTATGATATTGCTGTGATCAGCATGTGGCTGGAAATATTCCATCCCTGAAAGAGTTCAAAAAACATGAGGTTGTGGCACTTGAGAACATGGTTTATGGGTGAATTTAGTGAATTTAGTGGTGGTGGTGCTGGGTTGATGGTTGGACTTGATGATGATCTGAAAGGTCTTTTCCAAACTTAATGATTCTGTGATTCTAAGTCAAGGAAAACCAAAGCCAAACTATTCAACTCAGGAGGGTTTTCAGGAGTTGAAAACTCATGTGATCCACTAGTGATCTGAGGGGCTTTTTTTTGTTTTCTTTTTCCCAAGAACCATTGATACAATTAAAAATTGTAGGAAAAAAAGTCTAAGGTCATGTTGTTGCTCTGGAACTCAGACTGTTGTCCTGCTCATAAGAGACTAATCTTCTGCTACTGAGAAATAGCCCTGAAACTATTTCACCTCGTGGGGAAAGTCCTGGTGTTGATGCCTAAAGATTTTCAGCTTTTTCATACATTTGTAGCTTTGTAGATCCTCAATATATAGTTGTATCTTTTCTAGTACTTTTCTTGCCCTTTCTCACATTTTAGAACAATAAGCTAAGCCTTTCTAACACACAATGTCACACTCTTAAGCTTCTTAAGTTGTAAGTTTTTATTAAAGGACTGCTTTTTATCTTACCACTTTAACATTGTTTGGAAAAGTTTTTTGCCTCATTCCAGGCAACAGCATCTTCCAGAGTCCCTGGATCCATACTCAGCCTCTTGGACTTCCTCAGAAAGATAATTAAAATAAAAGCTGGTTGCCTTTAACTAATATTTATGGTTTGTCTCAGTTAAAAGAAAAGTAAAATTGTTAAGTTTTACTTTAAAAAAACTACATTGGGTTTTATATCCTATCTATCTGCTGATGATACAGCAAATTTGGCTTCCCAGTTTGGCTGTGGTAGAGCAGCCAGCAGAGCACAGAGGATGGAGTGGTACCCACAGGGCATAGAAATCAGGAATTTCAGGAATTCAGGAATATTAACTGGCACTAACCAAGACACAGAGCTGTGGGCTGAAGAATGAGAATGTTATAGAAAAAGCCAGAAACTCAAATGTTTAATGCTAGTTGAAAACTTCCATTATCAGGCCTTGAAGCTGACTCAACCAAAGCTGGCTTGGCATGACATTTCAATTAAATTTGAGAAGAATTGTCACTGATATAGATGAATAGTTTTTAATTAAATATCTCTTGAAAGATCCTGTGAAACAAACTAGGGCAAAGTTCTTCTGATAGGCTAAATACAGAATAAAGAGGACAAAACGCAGCTTAGTTCACTGACTAATTATTAGTTGATTATTCACTGACTGATTTCCACAAGTACCTTTTTTTCTTTCTCTTTTTAAGAATTCAGAATGCATCATGAAAACTGCACTGAAAACACCAAGTCACCCTTCATTGTTGAAGATAATGAAATAATTACTCCCAAAACCAAAGGGAGTAGTGCCCTTCAGCTGTGACAATAGGATTTAGGTACACTTCTGTATATTTTCCCATTTGCCAGAGAAAACCAAGACTGTACTGCCAGAATAATCAGCATTTCCCCACATCTCTGAGAAAGAAAAGTATTTCCCTACAAAGCACTTGTATGGTTAGATCACCCTTAACAGAGTTCATGCAGAGGCTTCAACTTCATTAATGATTCAATCTGACAGATTAAAAAATAAATGTGCAAATCAATATTTATGAAGAAGACACACACCAAGTTCATGTCATGGGTTTTTATTTATCTTTATGTTATATTCATTTCTATTTCTTTATAACACATGGTTACAATAAAATATCTTTCTACTCATGCATAAAAAAGGAAGGAAACAATCCAATAGACACTGACATATATAATATTATCTCAAATCTCAGGATTCCTGTGTCAAGTAGAAACACAAAAGAGCATAAAACTTCTACTAGTGGCAACTTCTTGTCTATAAAATTTGCTTTGCCAGCTACTTAATCTTTCCATAATTAGGCAGTCCATTGGTAACATGTGGTTAAACTAGAAATTGCTGCTGTAGTCAATAGTTTGTATCAAATTATAGCTGCCAGTAAAGCAATCAGCTCTTAAAAAGGCAACTTTATTTTCAGTGTTTTCCAGTGTTAAGAGACAGCATGAAATCCCTCTTTATAGAAAACTCCCTAAGTCTGTACCTTCCTTATCTGCAACAGATAAAACAGATAATAGTAAATTTGGGGTAACTTTGGAGCCAAATGATGTCAAAAATTTGTTTTATCTCTGCGTCACTAGCACTCAAAATCTTAAGTTGAGTTAGCCAACTTAATGTTGAGTGAGCCAACAGAGAACTCCATGGACCCTAGGAATTCATGCTGGGAGAACCTCACATGTTGGAAATTTTTCTGACAGAAAGATCATCTCCCTGAGGGACAGGCAGTGGTTGGAAGCTTCTTTGAGTGACAAAGCTTTGAAAATATACCTTTAGCTCCTCTCCCCATGTTGGAATGTGAGCCCCTCTGGGTCTCAGCTCTGCAGGCCCAAAAACAAGGCAGAACATGGGGGTTGAATTAAAATCACTGAAGAAGTTGGGTCATACAAACATGGGATAGAAGTATAAACTTTAGTTTTAGTAGAAATATATTTTAAGTGCCTTAAACACTGAGAAACTGTTAGTTGAGTTTAAAAGCCCTTAAACCTAGTTTTTAGTATAGCAGTGCCACCTTTCACAGAGTACCTTGTCCTAGATGAAATACAAACATTGTTACATTACTGGCATTTTTTAGATAAGTTGTGCACCTAAAGAGCAAGAACAGATAGAGACTATGTGAGTAAATTTTATGTATGATTTGTGCAAGTGTTATGACTATTTTCATAAATCACAATTAAGTTTTGATAGGTTTAGAGAAGTAGAGTTAGAATCATGTTTTACACTGGTTGGTTAATTTATGAATATAATGTATATCCCATGTGTAAGTTGGTTAGAAGAAGCAGAAGAATGAGATATTGCTGCTGTGGAACTTATGCTGCTAAGGCTGCTTTGCTGCTGTTTTCTGAAGGACTTTTTGCCTTTGGACTTTTGCCTTCAGATGAATTAAAACAACTTAAAAGAGCTCAGCAGCCTCTTCTTTCTCTCTCTCTATATGGATGGAGGACACCCCTGTCACCTACTCAGCATCCCCACTCAGTTACCAGTATCCTGCAGCCAATATTTCAGTGTGAAGTTCATGTTTACTCAGTGACACAGGGCTGGGTTATGAATTCCAGAGATACATGAATTAGTCTCTGTATCAAAGCTGTTCATCAACAGACTACATAAAATGACTTAACAGCTGGTATTTATGACAGATAATAAAATCTGAAGAAAAACAATGATGAAGAGCTTGTAATATGCTGAATTATGTGCTGGAAGTGTAGATAGCTTGGATATCTGCAAATGCAACAATGGAATAATAAAACAGTATTTCCTTACCTTTGACAGATAAAATGGATTTTTTTCAGATAAAATGAAATTTTTAATTTGTGTATTGAGTTATTACATTGACCATCTCCTTCCAGTGTGGAATAATTCCACAAAGAGAGTTGGAATATTACAATTAGAAGGAACTTTAAGGAACACCAGGGACTCCCACAGCAGAGCATTCTGAAATTGGATCCCCATGTGCTTTGAACCAGACAATGCTGGTTTGGGTTTGGGTGGTTCTTTTTCAGTGGATGATTTCTTTTTTCCCTCCAGTTTAATGGAGCTGTGTTTGGCTTTCATGATAATTTAAGAGTCAGACTGATTTCAGATAGTTTTCCCAGCCCTATGCAAGGTCTTGTGGTGACAAAATTTAGGCATTTATAAAGAAAGACATAAAGTGGCAAACTATACAGAGGTATTTTTCTGTTAGACAAAGGAATACAATCCAGTGGTTGCAACTGCTGGAAACCAAGTGCTCCTTTTCACAAATGATTCATTCTTGGTGAAGCAAACCAAGACATGTGGGAGGTTTCCATAATTGCAGGGGAATTCAAGACTGAATAATTTGATTAAAGAGAAGCATTGTCTTTTGTGGGAATTGAGATTAAATGCTTATAAAAAATTAATTGGTAACATCGGGCTATAAACTCTACAGTGACAAAATGGCTTGGTCTAGTAATAAAATAATTCAAAGGAACAAGGCAAAAGGAATGTTTTGTGGTTTTGCATTTGTGCTACCTGTCTGTGTGAAGGATTTGATTTTATGGGTTTTTTAATCTTGGTCTCCATGGTTATTTAGTGCAGGACTATTTTGGCAGAAGCTATGAGGAATGTATACATTATTAGCAGCATCATATTTCTGGGGATAGTGTATTGATCACTATCACCTCTGTTTGTACTTTTTTAGGCCCAAGAAAAAAAGGAAAATGTTTTAAAAGCCCCCAGCACCTGTAACACCACTGGTATGTTCCTATGAAAACTTGTATTTCCAATTAGATCACTTCTTATGAACATCTTCTCCTTAATATTCCTACATATTTCTCTTATATAATTAGTCTGGAAAACAATGATGATTTATGTTATAAGCTTATTAAGGAGTTTTTACAAAAATAAGTAAACACATTCTTAGGATAATAGTTTATCATCTGCCCTGAATGCAAATCATCTGCATCTGAAATGCTTCCTGTTTAGAATCCTTGTAATGAGAATATGTTTTCACATATCAATTCTTTCCGAATTTGAGCATGGAGGTTATTGTGTTCCTTTGATTGAATGCACTGAGACCTTTGACTGTGATTCCAATTAGAGTCATTACCATAGTCTCGTCCTCATTACCTCTTCCTTACTGAAAATTCAAGCATGCTATTGATTTTAGAGCCTTCTGTTTTAAAGGGTAACTTCGTTGTCAAATGCCACTCTATAGCAGGTCGTCTCCCCTTCTTCCTTATTTGCTTTAATTTATATGACCACAAAATCTTTTCCTCTTTTTTAACATCTCTTTCCAAAGACTACTTTAACTTGATTGAGGCAATGTGCAAATTCTCTTTCTTTCCTTGACTTTTAAGGCACATCTTCCTTCACCCATTTATTTTATCACTGCATATTGTTTACTCCTAATTAGGATTACTAATTTAGTTTACTCCTAGGATTACTGAAGAATTAATCATCTCCTCAGATTCAGAGTCCTTTCTTGTATTGTCTTCCCTGTTGTTCATGATATGAGATTAAAGAAGCAATATGTATCTGGAAATGAAAAATCCTATATAACTTTAAGCTCCTTAGTTTACTTCAGCAACTCATTTCCTGAAATTCTCAAAGGTTGCCTTTCTGAAATGAAAAATATTATCTAAAATTAAAAAAAATCCACAAACAATCCAAAGGAACAACTCTGTGCAACTTGTTATTTATCTATTCTTACAGCAAATGAGCAGTTTTCCTACCAACTGTCTACTTGTTAAAATTAAATCTATGCTACCATTAATCCTCTTTTTATTTATTAGATTCTTTGAAAATGAGAGCACTTTCAGCAGTAATTCTTATTTAATCTGTGCCTGAAACACTAGTTTTGTCCCCTAGCTGTAATTTGGTTGAGTTCAGTTAATCAAATCCAGTGTTGCTGAACCTGTGTATGTCCTGCAAGACATCTCTGAGACACAAGTTTCTGCTCACAGCAGCACTAAAATTCTGTCCTTCTGGCTTTTTTCTTTCCCTACCTAATTTATGCATTCCTGCCTAATAAAATCAAGCAGAAATGTTTGTATAACTCTCTTCCAGACATTTTCCCCCCTGTGAAGTATAATATAAGATGGTTGTTCACTTTTGTTTCAGACTAAATGGAGCTGGAGAGGTAAATCTATTTGTGCACTGTCAGTGATTGGAGGTGTTAAGAGACAGTAATCATAGAAATCAAACAATAAAGGACCTTCAGATATAATAGTTTCTTCATTGATGCCATTTTATGTTAATTTGTCAGTGGTTCCTGATGGAATAATCACAGCCCTTAATGTAACTGCTGAGTACAAAATATTATACATATTTATTATGGATGAGAATTCAAGCAGACAGTGGTAAGGGTTTTGTTCCCTATCATCTCTTGATGTCTTTTAAACAGTTCTCCACTTAAAGCAGAAGTACAAGAAGAGGAGGAAATAGAGGAAAAGGGAGAGAAAGAGGAGGGAGAGATGTTGCCTTTTTAGCTTACTCTGAAAGAAAAACTACAAGAGTTAGCTGCTGCACAGGCAGGTGTGAGAGATGAAATAATGTTTTGCTTTAGCCCAAAAGAATTGTGAAGTAAAGAAAACTGTTGATTCTGCTTCCTACTGTTTGTTATCTATGGTTTAGATGTGTTTTGTTCATATCATTGAAGTATCACTTACTTCTGAATATGAGACTTCATTTAATCTAGAGATGGAGAGATTTTATTGGGCCACTATTTATTTTAGTACCAGATGGTCGTTGCAGTGTCATCTTTGCCCTCCTTGTCTCTTATGATAATCTAAGCAAGATTATCATTGTACTTTTTTTTGTATTTTGCTGGCTTTGTAAGTACTTTAGATACATGTGCTGGGTGCAATGTTGTTGGAAGCCTGGAAGCTGAGAATTTTGAATTCTCTGTGCTGAAAGGTGCTGATCCACAAGAAAACACTGCATTGGATCTGAGGCCTTGGGATAGGCTTCCAAAATTGAGTGATAACATTAAAATCACGCCTGTGTAGTTTGAATAAAAAGTGTGGTGCCACAGGGTGAAAGGCTTGGGATTTAGAGTTTTGGAATACAGTAATACACATAATTATACATATAAGTTTCAAGGTGTTGGCTAAATACTTCTTTTTCACTTTCTTCTTCCTTCTTCATAAGTTGAGATGATGTCTTGTAATTAGATAAGAAAATCTGCACTGCTGAACTTAAGGGTTTGAGTATTGAGTTAAAAATAATTTAAGTGTCAACCCATTATTGGACAAATTGTCCTTGAAAAATCTTTAGAGAGCTAAAGGAATGCCATTATAGCCTAGTTCCACCTTGTTAACAGAACTCACAGCTCCTAAAATTGTATCATAGATAAGAACTGATAAACAACTGAGTCCGAACAAGAAAAGATTGCATCTCCTGTGCTCCATCCCAGCTCACCAGAAGTGAAAGTAAAAAGCTAGAAAAAACCCCACACCCCAACACCATGTAAAGACCATGACACAGTTATCAAAGCTCTTATTATGGATTTCTTACATTTCAGTGATAATCTATATTTAAGTTCACTTTTCAAGACTTCTTTAAACCATAATACAGCAATTAATATGTCTATCTTCTTATACAGCAGTGTTTTTGCATTAAGGATATGAGAGGGACCAACTTGATTTTTATTTATGCCTCAACATATGTTATACATGAGGTGAAAAATTACTATAGGGGCTTCATGTGCCATAGTTAAAGGAAGCAGAAAATGCAGAGGAGCCTTGTCCCTGGGGAGCCATCAGGGATCAGGGCAGAGAAAGCTTCCATGACTGGGCTGCAAGAGACTCCCCCTTTGCCAGCTTGATTCTGCTTCTCTCTCCATCTCTCTTCTCCCCTCTTTGCTCCCTTTTCCACCCCCCTTCAGTAGGGTCACTTTTCTTTCTTTATCAACAAGCAGTTCTCAGATATAACAATCTTATCAGAAAGCATCCTCCCCAACTCCCCTTTGACAGCAGGACAGGACAAACCCTGCCTGATGTCCAGTGTACATATTGTCAGGGCATGGCTTCTTCTTCTTCCCCGCCTCTCACCCTCACTCCCTGCAGCTGGGATGAAATACAGGAGATGTGGTTTTCCCTTGTTTGAACCCAGTTGTTTATTAATTCTTATCTATGTTAGTCTTAGAAGCTGTGAGTTCTGCTAACAAGTTAACACAAGGCTAACAATGGTGGTTCTCTGGCTTTGCAGAGCGTTTTCAAGGACCTTTGGTCCAATAATGATTTGCCACCTAAATTATTTTGATTTCTAACCCAACATTCTAACCTCTAAGTTCAGCAGTGCAGATTTTCTTATCCAATTATAAGATATCATCTAAACTCATGAAGAAGATGGAAGAAGAAAATGAAAAACAAGTATCCAGCCACTACCCTAAAATCTCCATCTTTACAAATGTGTATTACTATATTCAAAACCTTAAATCTAACATTTTTCACCCTGTGACACCACACCTTCTATTCAAACTAAGCAGGCGTGATTTTAATGTTATCACTCTATTTTGGAAGCCTATCCCAAGGTCTCAGATCACATGCAGTGTTTTCTTGTGGAACTGAAAATTCTCTATCCTTCCAGCACAGAGAATTCAAAATTCTCAGCCTCCAGGGTTCCAACACATATCAGTCACACTATTTCACTGAAGCCACATTAAGCTGAAGGACAGCAGGTTACTCCAGAGCCACTCACAGTTTCCAAGTGGGAATGTGTAGCTGCAACTCATCACATTAAAGTTCCAGCACTGTCTGGGAGGAATCTGCGAGGTTCTATTTGACTGTGTCCTGACACTAATGTACAAATCCCTGTAGAAACAGGAGTTGGATCCTCTCCAAGCACTGACTGGCATCGTGTCACTGCCACTCCTGAGTTCATCATTTCTCAGTCATTCATGCATTTCTTCATATCTGTTTGTGACTTGTCCAAAGTAGTTGCTTACGCACCACAAATGGCCAGGATTCTGTCTGGACACATCAGAATATTCACTTTTGAAAGGCAGAGAGACATTTATTCAGTCAGAGCATATCTTTCACAAAGTACAGCCCTCTGCTCAAATTACATATTTTTTTTTCTAATTCTTCAGGTGCAGATTATTCCTCGGAAAAATATGAATTAAAGAAGAGATACACTAAGGTTTGTAGTCATGAGAAAGTTCTTTAATTTAATGCTGTCACATAACATGAAGGTCATTAGAGGAATGCAGTCAAAAGAAGGCTGTCCTGCAATGGATCTGCTACTCTATCAACTGATCAAAATCAGATTCTTACCAAATGACTTGACTCAGCTTTTTGTCTTAAATCTGTGATCCTATTTCTTGATTTAAGAAAGAAAAAAATCTTTATTTTACCAGCATTACACCCCCACAGGAAGAGGCAGGATTTTGGGACAGCTGCAGTGTAGTTGATGTCTTAACATGCAGTTCCATGGTGAGACACTAAAAGCAGCTGTGGAGTGTCACATACCTGAATTCAGGTCAGCTGAGAGCATTGGAGTGACTGCATCACGCTGAAATCTCCTTTTCAGCAGTCACACATCATCTAACATGAACACTTGATAGTGATATTGTTATCTGAGTGTAAATCACATCCTGCAGCATCAATGACCCCAATCAAAAATCTCTCCAGCACCAGCATCATCAACAGTTGCTTCAGCTCACACTAAGCCATTAGCTTTGAAATAAGAGATTAAATCCAATGTAAGTGGCAAATGTGAAGTATTCGAGAGCAGGAGGTTATTAGCAGGCTTTAAACCATGAAAACCTTTCCTCTGAGGCCCTGCAGGATGCTGCTCCAAAGAACAAACTGGTTCATGGGCACAGCAGAAAACATGGGTGCAGCAGCTGGGGGCTGAACAGGCAGGGATGAAACCTCCACATCTCAGCAATGCTGCAAACTTGCCTCGAGTTTGTCATCCTTCCTTTCACTTCTGTTGCATTGATAAATAATTCGACTGGTTTTACACAGCATGCAACCCACTCTCATGGATATAGTGGAAATTACTCTTTAAATAAAAAAACCCCATCTGCTAATCTGTAAGTCTTCCATTTGTAGTGTCAATATGTGTCAGGGTTAGAGAGGTGAGAAATGAGTGGCACACAAAAGCAAATTTACTGCTTAAAACAGAAAAATCCATGGTGCACCTCAGGCTGCATTGTGGTGCTGTGCTCATGTTAGTCACATGATATCACTTTCAGCTAAATCATTTTTATCAGTTAATTAAAATCCTAGACTACTAATTATGGGAAGAGAATGATAGTGTGTTTGTTTGGGTTTGGTTTTTTCCCTTGTGTAATTCAACACAGGAAAGTGAATATGAAAATTCCCAAAAGCATTTGTGGGGAGGATGATGGGGCAGTAAAACAGTGACACAAATACTTTTAAGCTTACATGCACTGCTGTAAATTTCCTTGCTGCCTTTTCAGTTTCAAAGTATTAAATGTTTCTTTAGCAGTAAAAATTCATGCATTTGCACTAAATGTTAATAGTTTAAATTTTAAAGAGCTTGGCCCCACAGGATCAGTCTCTCTTATCATCCCTGATACCCTCATATCTCTTGGTATAAGTCATGATTGTTGATTAATACCCAGATTCTTTTGCTTTTAAAACTCAGAAAAAAAAAAAAGTCATGTACAGAAATTAAGAATAGTCTTGAAGGACTGACAGATGAATTGACTTCAAGGAAGACTTTTCTGAGATCTAGAGACTCTAGCTCATTTTAATAATATCATAGCAGACAGTGAATATGTTGTTGCCTGTTAATGGATATAAAACTATTTCCACTTCCAAAATACACGGATAAGGCTTTAAAGTTTTGGTTTTATTAAGAAAAGTTAGGTCAAAGTATTGATGTTCCCAACACTACAGGTTTCAGTCTGAAATTAACAGCTCCTGTCCTTTTAAATAGAGGCAATCAAATTCTAAGCTAATTAGATATGGGAAAATAATAAATTACATATCAAGTTGAGGGAAAAAAATGGCTAGGAAGTACATGGAATTCAGAATTTGGGAAAAAAAGGAAGTAAGTTGATGTCACCTGCAAAGATTCCTTTGGGTTTGTTTTTATTTCAAACACTTTCATTTGGGTTTCGGAGGCTGTTTTGAAGCTGGTATACAGTTGAAGCCATGATTTACCTGTGGTTAGACCTGCTCTGCTGTAAAAGCACTTTTCTGAGTAAGCATGGAGAGCAGTTATGATGCCTTAGGTTTTAACTTTGATATTTTTCAAATCCTGTCCTGCCTGGTGTGTAACTCTGAAGTTTTGTGTGTCCTCTGAGCTGCTGTTCCCTCATGCTGGTTAGACATAACAAACCTCTCCAAGCTCTCTCTCCAAGGACACCCAGATTGTCCTTGGCCCAAAATGTCTAAACCAACATCTTGGGACGGGGGGTAAGCTTGGAGAAATTACATCATTAACTGAAGCTTTAATTGGAGAATTAACCCTGATATGCAAATGAACCAAATTTATAAAAGTGTGAAGAACTCGTGACTCAAGGTCCATCTTGGGAGTAGCCTCTGGCCTGCCCAGGATGTGCCTTTGAAGGCCTTTCAAATAAATACCTCCTTTATTTCCTTATTCCTGCCTAGTCTGTTTTTTAGGAGGCCGTGTCAGGCATCAGTTACAGTGCAATCTTTTGCTCCACTTCTGGTTGCAGAAGCACTGCCTTGGCTGTAATCATAAAGCTGTAATATTTCATTGCATTGACATCATATAGGATGTTTCCTCCATCTGCTGTGCTCAGCACTAATTAATAGATTTCTCAGTTCCATGGAAGACTCTAGCAAACAATCAATCTGCTCCTTCTCTTGTATTCATTCATCACTGCAGTGCTGCTATATAGACAGATATTCTGTTTATGATTCAATGATTCAACAGGACATCAAGTGAACAGCAAGGCAAAACTAACTAACTAATGTACTAAAGGGCCAGAGATTAGCTTTGATCAATACAGATATTCTCCTAGCCCTGAATGCAAACAGCCAGCATGTGAAACTGCACCAGTGTAGTTTGTGCCTTATTTTGGGCATGCCTGGAAGAAGGAAATTCTGATTTCACACGTGGAAAAAAAAAGGTTGACAATGAGATGGTTCATACCCTGGAAAAGGTTGCTCTGAAAGGTTGGGAAAACCTGGATGCTGGGAACAGGTTTCCTGTTAGGAAACCTGGCTTTCCAAGGGGACAGAAAGCAGTGGTAGCCTCAACTTTCTCAGGCTGTTGGAGCCATCCAGAGTTCTCTTCCTTTAAGTGTTTCAATTCCTCATCATTTTCAAAATTCAAACAGACATGGCCCTAAGCTAGTTGATCTGACTTCAGAGTTCTTCTTACTCTGAGCTGTTGGATCTGATCTCCTGGGAGTTCTTCCATCTCAATTAATTCCTTGGTTCTTGTGAAAAGTAGGATCTTCTAGCCTGGAGAAGAGAGGTTTCTGGGGCAACATTATTGTGACCTTTGAATATGTAAAGAGAGTGTAACACACATGGAGAGAGACTTTTTGTGAAGGTTGGCAGAGACAGGACAAGGAGCAACACTTTCAAACTGAGAGTAGGTTTAGGCTAGATAAAAGAAAAGCTTTCCTACAATGAGGCTGGTGAGACACTCCTGCAGGTGTTACAGAGGAGTTGTGGATGTCCCATCTTTGAAAGTGCTCATTATCAGTTCAGCCAGGGCTGAGCAATTTGATCTACTGTAAGATGGAACTGGCAAGGAAGTTGGACTAGAAGATCTTTAACCACAGAGTGTTAATGATTCTGTGAAAAACAGAATGCAATAAAGTTCACACTTCAGCACAGACAAATTTACTGTTTGTCACTTCATACATCATTGCAGTTACACCTTGTTAGCTGCTGAAATGGTTGGTTGAGATTGATTTCCTTAGTTTCATTTTCCCTGTTATTCCTTCACTCCTTGACTTTTTTTTTACTAAATTTCCTCTTTTAGTAAACTCCCCACCTGGCTTTTTTTTTTTCAATGACAGCTTTTCACTTGTTTGTTTTGGGGCTTTGCTGCTTAAAGTTCTAAAGACAACACACAGTCCTGTAAAGAAACATCAATATTTCCAGACTACTGGATGTTGATTACTTTTTGTCCTGTAATTTAGGAGCTGGAGGACTGCTAAAGCATTAGGGTCCAATTTTGTAAATGCTATTAAAAAAGTACCAAAAAAATTTGCAGTCTGAAATTGTGAAAGCTTGTTTGAATTAACCTCTGAGCTGATGGAGAAGTTGGACAAACAGAATGCTAACAGTATTACTGGGCTTGCAAAAAAAAAACCAAAACAATTCTTTCTATAGCAAGATTTTGCTTTCCCAGTGTTTTGAACTTCTCATAACTTAACCTATTTGGTAGGAAAAATAAAATTTTTTCTTTATTTCTTTCATTTTAAAGTCTGTAAGACAAGTCTTGAAAACATATAAAGTAATAAATTGCATTTGTTGATGAGGAAGAAGGTAGAAAGCTCATTCTACCTCTACTTTACCCAATGCCAAATTTCAAGGTGTTCAAGATTAAAACAACTGTACTTTTTACACTCTTCATTTTTTGGAACAAGGGCTCCATCATGTCACTACCAAGGTTTGCTTCCTGGTGTTTTAATCCATGCAGGATAGTTTAGGATGAGATTTCATTATTTTTATGTCAGTTCATTGATGAGCCAGTTTTGTGTTGTAAGTTTTCTGGAAGAAGTCATGTAGTGATAGGAATGTTGTTTCCCCAGCACTGAGCCCGGTTTTGCCATAAATTTTCTTGAGGCTTGCCTATCCAATCCCCAAGATTATTATTTTAATAAACCACAGAGCATCATTACTAAGAATAAATAGATTTGGAGCAAGGAGAGGAAAAAATCACCATGAAATAAAGTACAAGGCAATTCTGTCAGTACAAATGGGCAGAGAATTGCTGTATGTATCCTTCATCTTTAGTTATTTGTGCAGATTATCCTATTTTCTAGTTGAGGGTAAACAAGAGAATTGGCCTTAAACATACTTTACCTTTCGTGCAGCTGAGAATGAGTGTAGGGTTAGTTGCATTCTCCAGCCTGCTTTTGTCACTAATCTCAAATCTCTGTGGGCCATGAGAGGGTAAAAAAATAAAAAGAATCCATGCCTCAAAGGCACCATTAAATTGTTTTCTGGAGCAACATGGAAGCAGGAAAGAAACAGTGTGTTTCTGTCACTCATTCCTTCCCCAGAGCAGTCATAATATTATCCAGTAAACAGTGCAAGTTTTCCCATAGAACTAATACACCAAAGTGTTAAACTTAATTTGGAATTCTAAAAATTCTAAAAAGTATTCCTCCTTTTAAGGATAATGTTTCTCTCTCTGTTTTATTAATTTTTTTTAATCAAATATGGCTCTTTGTCACATAGAGTGCTCCAGAACAGAGTAGGTGCTCAAAGTTCTGTGAAATGTAGATCAAATTCAGTGCTGCTATCACACTTCTCCCTGACAACCATATGAGAGGGAGATCTTCTAAATTGTATTTACATAAGGTTAACTCATGAACTTAGAGTCTGTAAAAGACAGAACAAACAGGGTTCTGTATCAGAATCACATACTACTTCTACTGGGAACAGAATTACAAAGGCATCTTTTGTCTCTAAATGAAAAATGAACTCAAAACCCTGTTATATTTGATAAAGCTTCCTAGATTATGATGCTGCTCTGAACACAGTTGGGACTATGTTCTCAATTCCCACATCATTTTGATGCTGAGATGTGTCAGAGGTATTTCCAGTGTTACAGCAGGAATTTCAGAGACAATGGGGTTTTCCTAGTCACAAAGCTTTTCCTGTATCTTCTTTTTCTGTGTTTTTTCTTGGGCTTTTTAAAAAATATTTTCCCTTTCTTCATATTTAATGTAGCTGTCAATATCCCTGATCCGTAGTCCAGCCTCAGGCAGTCTTGTGACACTAAAGAAATTTGCTTCAAGAACACACATACATGAAATGTTAATACTGGGACAAGGCTCAGGATGAAAGGCTGGAGTGGCTGAACCAGGCAAGCACATTTTGCAGGCTTAGAGATTAATTTTGAATAAGAATAGTTGTCTTCATTGGCTTTCTCTATTCCCTCTTTGCCTTTTGTTACTTCAGCCTGAACCTGATGCTGGTGTCTGGTTTTGTGATTTTGGCAGGATGAAAATTCAAGATGAAAAGTGCAATAAGGTATTTCTTTTCTCTCACCCTTTTCAATTTAAGGCCACTTTGAACAGGAGCCGAAAGCAGCTCACAGGTTCCATGAATATTGTTAAGAAATAAGGACAGCGAAAACAGCATCACCTATTTGCCATCAATGCTTTCACAGGTGTCTGGGCTCTCCCAGCAGCATGTTTCAAACCTTAAAAAGCTTCAAGGGGTGCCTGATGGTGAATTCCTCCCTTGGTGTTACCCTGACAGGAAATTTCCTTGCAAAAAATAGATGAATACTTAACGTGGTTAGAATTTTTCCATTATGCAGACTCTCGTGAACCTTCAAGCCTCTCCTGTAGTTTTATAATAAAATCTTACTGAAATAATATACTTTAAGATCCAGTGGACCAGATTTAGGCTTCATTAGGATTAATATTTGTGGCAAGTGAAAATACTATTTCGCTAGCTCTAACCAGATTTTCTAATCATTTAGTAGCATCTCTAAGCACATTTTCCAAGAAGAGAAGCTGCCATTTTCTTTCCCAGTATTTTAACTGGGAAAGATTTTAACTTATATCTATGTATCTATATTTCAAGTATTTTAATTGGGAAAGATTTTAACTTACCTATATTGTGATATTAGCCTTTAAGCACGAAGACACAAATGAATGTTAGTCAGGCAATACTGATCAATACTGATCAGATTGTATCATGTCTAATTTATTGGCACTGCCTCTCTAAACCAGTGGCTTTCTGTGATGCATCAGTGGACGAGGGGAGAGCTCCAGGCATCATTTATCTGCTCATTTTCTTCTTGCCATGCTTCCACACACCACCCTTCTCGCTGAATGGGAGAGACACAGATTTGCTCAGATGGACTCTTTGATGGATAAGGAATTATTTGGGTGGTCAGATCCAAATAGCTGCAGCCAGCAGTCAATGTCCACATGGAGATCAGCAGTGAGTGGTGTCTCTCAGGGATCCACACTGGGACAGACACTGTGATGTAGCAGAAATGGAGCCTTTTTTAACCTTTCCATGATGCTAGGAGTTTGATTTCAAACAGCTGATTCCTCCCAATATACACCTTTTTGCTTCAGCAGGGTTGGGAAGTTACATTTGGATTTGCACTTTCAAGTGAAATGGTGGAAGTGCTTTCTTATTTTCAGAGAAATGGGAAAATAAGCCCTGGATAAAGAATTATTTACTACATTTAAGACAGGTGCAAAGACAGTAAATAGACATTCTCTACAGCGAATTTCCAGACATAGCTGTAACTTCCTGGTTTTTTCCCAGGTTTTGACCTAGTTAAAGATGCTTTCATAAAGCTTATCAAACCACCACATTTTTAAATATGCCAGGATTCAATCTCAAGGAAATACTGGCAACTAATGGAAGCAACATCCACTGCATTATCTCTGTGCAGATAACTTCAGAAATCAATTAAGTGATGAAAACCACAAAAACGAGATCCTAGGACCAGCTAACAAAACTTATTTCCTGAAATATTGAAAAATGGGTACATAAAAGTTTTAAAAACAAGTCAACAAACCTAAATGACCTCTTTTGAACTTCTAAGAAAAATATTTGGAGTGTAATGAAGAGAGAATCGCAGCCATATCTTCAGCCAAACATCTCATTTCAGTTTGCTAGCATTATCCCAGAGGTCAAAACAAGCTACAGAGCCACCCCTGGACCTTCTGAGGCAGACCAGACCTTTCTCCAGGATCACTGCTCCAACAGAACCACATCCATCACTTCAGGAGGACTCAGCCACCATCTTATCAGACTGCCACTGCTGCCCTGACTGACAGGGTGTCAGGTTGTGTCTCACTCTGTCAGTTTGAACCAGTGTTTTCCTGCCTTGTTTTACATACATATATATATTAGTAAAGAACTGTTATTCCTATTTTGCATATCTCACCCTGAAAGCCCCTTAATTTCAAAATGATAATTCAGAGGGAAGGTGTTTGCATCTTCCATTCCAAGGGAGGCTCCTGCCTTCCTTAGCAGACACCTGTCTTCCAAACCAAGACTCACATATTGCAGGTTCAACAGGAAATTATTTCCTGCATTGTTCACAAAAGAAAAAAGAGTCACTGGTCCACTCTGCTGTCATTAAGACCCAAATCTGTTCTCCCAGATGGCATTTTAGGGTCCATGTACATAAGAAAACAAATCTGGATTAACATCGAAAATAAATTTAAAGGGTGTCTTGGTTACTTTTTTATGATTTTTCACATTCAAGAGTAAAAATACATATTATATTTTTACCTCACCTAGTGAAAGTTATGCCTGCTCATGGCAGGAGGGTTGGTCTAGAGGATCTTTAAAGATTAAGCCAAACCATTCTATGATTATATTAAAGTCTACTTATTAGAATGGAGAAATACTATTTTCCCATAATGTAAGCAAACTCCCACTGCTTCCAGAAATTTCATAACTTTGATTAAAATTCTTTGGTTCTAAATAATGCAACTGCCACGAGCAAGTGCTAGCACAGAAATTGAGGAAAATGTGAACTCCAATTTTAAATCCACTTCCTTTCTTGGTTGCCATGGCAATATAATCTTCCTGTGGGGGAAACTGTCTCATATTAAATCTGTATAATTGCAGGAGTCCTCTTCAATACCAAAGCCCACAGTGTCTCAGTTTTCTGTAGTATACAGGGAAAGTAAAGAGTATTTCTGAACTCCAGTGTATCTTATTGTCTGGTTATTTGGAAAGGACTCTGTGTAAGGATTAGGGATTCAGCAGCTCTGGATAAAGTGTGCACTCAAGAGCATTGATTTCAGCAGCATTCATTGTTTCCTAGTTTCGTGAGCAATGCAAGCTCTGATTATTAAGAAAACAAATCAGCAAGTAGCCTGCTGAGGAGCAGAAGTGTCCTTACCCTGCATTTGCCTGGTGCACAGAGTTTGGATGTATAACAGAAGCTGATTTGTGGCTTGAAGCAAGAAGCAAAAGAAGTCTCTCGGATATTGAAGTTTCTGAAAGATATATTACTGTTCAAAGACTCTGAGGAGTCATCAGCACTCACAGATGGAGCTTGAAGCACTCGAGTGTTAGGGATGAACTCAGGATCACTTTTATCCTTGCTGGATTTGTTTGCTCAACAAATACACATTCTCAGCCCAAGGAATCTTCTACCTCTGATCTAGCAACAGATGTCAACTTATATGTGAGAAACCCCTGGTGTTCATTTAGTCCAATTTTTCCCCTTTCCTACTTCCTCTCTCCTATTTCTTTCCCTTCTCTTTAGATGTATTACTCTAAGGTTCACCTGTTCTTACTCAGTGGCAATGTCTCTAGCACATCCTGAGGCATTTCATAATGACCAAGTCATCACAATTACATCATTACTGATGTGATACAATTCCAGTCTAATTCCAGTCTTACTAAAGTGCAAATCATCATGGTTTTGCATCTGTCCATGATAGCAGCCTGCTATTTACCTCAGTGATCCTGGTTTTATTTAGTTTTATTCACTTCATTTTTTCCTAAAGGATGTTTTATTACTCCTAAGTATTAAATTATTGAGGAACAGATTTTTTTTTCCCCTATGTGAGCTATAACAGCAAAGATTTATTGTGCTTGACAACCAGAAATAAATTATCCTGGTTTTATCTTTTAACTTGCAAGATGTTGCAGAAATACGCCTAAATGTCAAGTCATTTTGGTTGAATGTGAATGGAGTCACCTGGAATAATTTCAGCACCTTAACATTCAGGTAGAAAATTACTCAGAGAGGATATGTCTGGATTGTATCTGAGATATTTGACAGGCAGTGAGAAATTCTTCAGTGATAACTCAGCTTATGCTACTTCTACAGGGGCACAGCTGAAATGCTCTTGTTAAGTTTTACACCTAAGCAAGAAATCCTAGGGGTTTTTTTTTCTGGATTCATGACAATAAGTTGTCCTGGTTCCAGCCCAGCCGAGCAGGAAGGGGTGTGCCCAAGACACTGTGTTGTTCTGTACCTCCTCAGGTCACTGGGACTGTCTCTCTTCCCAAAAGGGTGTTGAAGCAGGTGAAACACTAGTTTTAGTGAATGTTAAGGATTTCTTTATAAAATCAAGGTTTTAGTTAAGGGAAAGGGGTTTGGTTAGAACTAATCAGGGTAGGTAGCTGTACAGATAGTCTGTACTGAAAATAATTAATGATTAGTTAAGAGAAACTGGACTTAAGTTGCAATTATAGATTTGGAAAATTGATTACAAATGAATCTAAAGAAATCATAAACAATTGAGAATTAGTGCACCTAGAAGTCCATTTAAGGGTCACAGATAAAAGGGATTGGAGTTAAAAGTTTAACGTGAGGAAGATGCATTTTACTTCATCACTTTGTGCCCACTCCCCAATAAAAAGACCACTGACCCAAAACAAGGAACTCACTGCGCATGCTTAATAAGTATTCAAGTTAATTTCAATACGAAGCGGGGAAAGGGAGGTGTTATTGTAATTGCATTATGGATATTCAACACTTTTGTAAATAAATAGACTTTGGAATGATCTGTAATTTTGCAGCATGCTTTGGAGGTGACTTCCGTGCTGCCTGACGTCGAATAAACAAACCACTTTGTAACTTTAATGGTTGGAGAGTTTTTGTCTGGTGCGAGTTGGATATCAATATTAGATTGATACCCATATTTAATAAATCACAAACAGGTGGAGGGAAGCTGTCCACTACTGTTTTCACTTGCCCCATGCCTGGTGAGCATTTGGCATGTCAATCACCCTCTCTTCATACACCTTTGTGGTTAATATCGTTGCTGTTACCACTTGTTTTCTTATCTCATTGCTGTTTCCAGCAAATTGTTCTTAACTGGTGATTTTCACCTTTGGTGCCTCCAGTACTCAACTCCATCCCCAGCACAGACAGGGAGAGGGGAAGGTGGGGAGCAAGCAAGAGGCATCTGGCTTGGGGGAGTCACTGAACTGGGGAGCACCATTCCTAAACCACAACAGAAATACAGCAAGGGACAATACTACGTTGACTGTTTCTTTAAAAATGAATTCATGTTGAATGAATTAATTTATAGTGTCTGAATTAATTTATAGCGCCTGCTTAATGTCATCAGATAAAGACAATGGAAAAAATATTCAGTCTGAAGTGGTTCCCACAGAAGGCATCTCCTTCATGGTTCTGTATTTCTTTTTTGAGGAAGAGCTAGAGCTATCTCCACACAGACCTCTGGATATCCAATCTCACACAGACCTGAGGCCAAGCAGTGCAGAACTCTGAACAGATGATGAGTTAGAGCATATGTGGCCACACAGCAAAGTTAGGGATCCATAAATCACCTGACCACATAACCACTTACATTTGTGTAGTTCTGTGTTTAATGAGGATTTTTCCTGGGATTCAAATTCCACTCAATTTTACCTACTGACCTAATGTTTCCAGATGCATATGCAGACGTGTGAACAATAATGTAAAAGAAATGTGAAGTCCCCCAGGACATGATCTATTTTGGATATTAAACCAGAGATTCATGCCCTCAGATTTTGACCATGAATGTATTTCCTGAGGTTCTCAATGTGTAGGTCAGTTGCTAACTGCCAGATGTTAAATAATGACTGTAGAAACTTAAAATTCAGAGATATCTTGAAATTATCAGCTGTAGTTTCCTTTTGAGTGTAATGCCTTATGGGAATAATGTTACCAAAGCATAGGTGATTGCAGAAATTTCAGAAACTAAAGATGCTGATTTTAAAGCTATTTTACCACTAATTTTGTTAAGACTGTAAATTGCATAGCCACATGGGATATTTTTATTTCTTCCTTTGCATAAGACTAGGATCAGAATAAATAAGAACTGAAAATCCCAGAAGAAACTACAAATCTTATGAGAATTTTATCCAACTTTTTGAGTCTCAAACCAGCACAAATACTTTGGATAAACAAACACTCAGATGCTACTTTTTCCTAGCTTCCAGTGTATCTTCTCAGATTCCTTTATAAAGATACGCTGAAAAATATTTTGCCATTTTAGACACTTGTTGTTTAATGTTGTGTTTTTGGCATATGTACGATAAAATCTTGCTCCACACTGTCCTCTTTCTAACAGGCTGATTTCTCAAATATCTGTACAAATATAAACTCACACTCTTAATCATCTTCATACTCCCTGAGCATAGTGAGAATAATCCTTCACAACAGTTCTGTGCCATTAAGCATGGGTTGGTTTTGCTTCCAAGTTGACTTTGCTTACAGTTGTCCGGATGTGAAGAAAAAAACATTAACGTTGCTGATTTATTTATGTTATGCTGTAAATGTCAATAAATTCTGATTGCAAACATACCTTTATGACTACTTTTAGTCAATGGACTTTAGGGAAATACTCAGATAAAAAAAAGTACTTGGGAACAAACACCTTTTGCAAAAAAAACCAAAACAACTAACCAACCAAAAAAACCAAACTAATTAGGTATCTTTTTTCCATCAGTTTATCGGCTTTTTCCCTTCAGCACATCCATAGGGAATGGATTATTACCAGTGAATCTGTTACTAAAAGGCATATCACAAACACTGAAAGTAAGTCTGAAGGACTTTCCTTCTCCTCTTTGGTGGTTATCTCCACAGTACATCCTATAGCTTCCCTAACCTACAAAGGGCTGGCTGTTCTGAATGCCAAATATCACTCCTGGAAGAAATCAATCAGATCCAAACTGTGCAAGGTCTGGGAAGAGGAAGCACAGGAATTTAATAAAGGTGTTCATTCTAAACATGTAACATGACCTCAAAAGCATTTATGACGTAACTCAAGATGCAAGGTTTCAGTAAGAGGGTGTCTGAATTCCTAGCTCTAATGCCAGGGGAATTGGCTTATAAGAGAGGAGATATTGTCACCTTTTAAGTTGGTCATATACCTATTCAATAACCAAAGGGACTTGCCAAGACTTTAGTTTACAAAATTATATTTCTTAGCTTATTGATTTGTGACATTTTGAGGAAAAGGCTCTATTTCTTTCTCCATCTACATCTACTACCATTAAAGTGATATATTAAACCACACACGTAAGTATTTAAAAGGGTATATTAAATCCCAAAAGCATGTCATAATTCCTTCTGTAACAAATGGGTAAGTGAAGGTGGACATAATCAGTATTTCTAGAAAAATTGTTGTAGGTAATAAATATTCCTCCTTAATAATTCCCTTTACAAAGCCTTTTGGTTTTGGGTAAGCCTTTTCATTTGGCGACAAAATTTCCTTTCAGTATCTAAAAGACACTGGCTGTGGTGATTTCTCTCTCCTCTCAAAAGCAGCATTCAGGAATTCTTTTTTTCTTTAAACCAGCCAAGGCGTAGCAGAAGATAAACAGAAAGCAAGGGGGAAGCAGGTCCTTTCCAGGATGCAGAAGAAGCTGAAGTGGAGAATAAAACTTAGAGGAGTCTGTCACAAGGGATGATTTCCTTTCAATACCACAGCCCTTTGAGTCGTCCAATTTGAAAGAAAGCAAAGAAATCAGGGAGCCTGATAATCACTGCCAGTCTCTGCCTCTCCACTGACGCTTCTGAGGCAGGACTCAGCAGCAGAGAGCATCTGCACTCCCTCAGGCCTCCCTGGCACTGTGTGAGCAGGGAAACTTCCCTGCAGAGAGCTTGTGCTGTTTGGCTTTTGACCCTCACGAAATGCTGCTTTGGCTCCTTCAGCTGAAACGCCCAGGACACTCCTCTGCTGAGGGGGAAGCAGCTGCTCCATCTCTTCTTGTTTCCAGTAACCGTGGAGTAACTTAGGCCACAGCTCTTGTCACTGGACTTTGCTGCTCCTTCTGCCATGGTGAGATGACTTCCCCAACGTTCTGGCAGCCGGCGCTCCCTCGGTGTGAATTCCCAGCCAAGTGACCCTGAGCCATTTACTGTGAAAGGCTTGCATGGCAGTGGTAGCTCCATTACTGTATTTTCCAGAGTAGCCGAAAGATTGGTTGTCCCTTTCTCCAGCTAAGAGATCCATAGCCAAGGAATGAGGGTCCTCCTTTGATGCCAGGATGAATTTTTGCTTTTTCTTTTACACCCCTCTTATATACCCTCTTATATAGTTTGATGTATTCTCAGTGCTTTTAGCCCACACACTGTGACTTCCCAAGGCTGATAACTCAGCTCAGCCCCACGGCACCGTTAAACCAGGAGAGCAAACATCCTGGGAGCCCCAGACACCAAGGGCCTCTCCAGAACACATTTTGGAACCTCAGACAGGCCCAGCCAGGGGGAAGGTTCCTCACAACGAGGGGTTCACTCCAGCCTCTCGTTGGGGAATCTTTGATAGGTGTGCTAATTTTGCAAGGCCTATAATTGTGTGCATTTTGGGGCGTTCCAGTGCTGCACCCAAGGATCCTGAAATAAATACCAAGGTAAAAAACCCTATTCCCCATAAACTGTGTTTTGGCTTTAATTTCAAGAGCAGGGAAAGGCAAAACCTTCTGCCAAAGGGTTAATCACACTGATGTTGCAGGCTGTGTGGGTAACTGTGGAAATATTCTGTGTACTGTTGGAGCCTTGAATGAAGAGATGAGACTATCAGGCTATCAAATGATTTATTACTTAAAAAATAAATGAGATAAGGCATCAGTCTCAGAGGTCGTGGATTTAGAGCGGGGTTTAGGCAGGGTTAGATGGGAAGAAATTCTTCCATGTGAGGGTGGTGAGGCCCTGGCACAGGTTTCCTGGAGATGGCATTCCTGGAGATGGCTGCCCCATCCCTGGAAGTGTTCAAGGCCAGATTGGACTGGGCTTGGAGCAGCATGGTCTAGAGGAAATGTGTCCCTGCCCATGGCAGGGGGGTTGGAACTGGATGATTTACAAGGTTCTCTTCTAATCCAAACAATTCTCCGATTCCCTGATTCTCTGAGTCCCTGATTCTCTGAATGCAGATGAGTACTACAATAATAATAATAATTTCAAAAGATGATGGTGATAGTCTTCAAGAAACAACATCCAAGAGGAAAACATTCTCGGCACAATGATGGTTCATGCAATTATAATCTCTTCTACAAGGTCATGAAATTAAAATTTATGTTAATTACAGCCCATGGCAATGATTATACTAACAAACTGTTCCACTAATTATATTTAGGTATTTAGATTGCATTAGCCAAGACATTTTATGCAAAGATTTGAATATTGCCTATATCTCATAAATAATAAAGACTATTAATGGAGATAATACATGCCTCAACCCACAATTACAGCAACATGTTTTAATTCAGTTGCTTAACACACAAGTTTGAAAACTGAATTAGGAAACATAGATACTAATCAGCACTATGAGATTCACACTTGTTTGTATTTGAACTTTTTTTGTTTTTGCTTTAAAGAAGATGGAAATTCAAGAAATAAAATGAAGTAACTTTTCATAATGGAAGCCATTGTTTTTTGGTTATTACAGCTCTTTGAATCTCCCTCTGACCAAACTAGTATCGTACATATTGGGTTTTTACCTTCTGCCCATGAACCAGGGGATCAATTTCAGCTCAGGACTGAGCCCCAGGCCTTGTGCCTGTCTCCAGCATGGTAGACCATGCCCAGTGTCTTGCCTAATCACTCCCTTGACCATCCCTGGACACAGCAGGGCAGAGTCCTGGCTGGAAAGGCACCCTCATGTCCAGGATTCTCCTTCAGCTGCCTAGCCCATTGTTTTTTGGTTGTACAGTAACTAATGCCTTGATCTCAAAGGTAGCTTTCATTTCTACTTCACTTACAGGTTTCATATTTTCAGAATATTTTGTCAAGCAATCATCTTTATAAGGTTTCCCTGTTTCATCTTCCTCAACAGGGAACCACTTGGGGTTTAGGCTTCCCAAAAGTGGAACCTTTCAAGCTGCTTGCTCCACAGTGCAGGACAGCTCACAGTAGTCAAGGGAGGAGTAAAGGATGAGGAGGAGGCTCTCTGTTAGAAGCTCCTGGGAAGTTTATTCCAGGATGGGTCAGTGACAAAGAGCTCCAAGCACTCTGCACAAGTTCAAATACACCTTGAAACCGGTAGGAGGGAACACTGAACAGTCCAGTCTGAAACACTAGTTTTAGTGAATTTTTAAGGATTTCTTTATAAAATTAAGGTTTTAGTTAAGGGAAAGAGGTTTGGTTAGAACTAATCAGGGCAGGTAGCTGTACAGATAGTCTGTACTGAAAATAAT
>VZRF01009398.1:34412-62799 GCA_013396875.1 Vireo altiloquus
GATTGATGGGATGACAGCAAACCAGGGATAAGGGGTGGAGAGGGTTGGTCACAGGCCCCAATGGGGCATGGAGGATCAGGGGATTTACAGAGAGAAGGATAGGAACGGAATTGGATGGGTCGAGGATGGACAGGGAAGGGTCTGGAAAAGGGAGCAGAGAATGGTGAGTGGCAGGGAGGATGGGAGGGGTTTAACGAGAACTGGCAGGTGATAATTAAATTAGGTGCTAAAATCAGAGACAGATATGCTCAAATTATTTAATTGTCTGAGTGATCTAGGAAAAAAGGTGAGAACTAAAATTTCATTGTCTCAGTGACCCTTTGTTGGATTCCATCCAGCACTCTCTGCTGAGACATAGTCTTCTTGTACATACCAGTTCACAAACTAAAAGAAAAGAAGAAAATGCAAAAAAATCTTTTTTGCTAACCCTTAAGAAAACAATATACAGTAAAACTGTGGTAATTTTTTTAATTACTCAGCTCAGCTCCGAAGAATGCAGTGAAGGGCTGTGAAGATGATGATGGAAGGACTGGAGCAACTCTGCTATGAGGAAAGATGGAGGAAGATGGAACTATTGGGCCTGGAGAAGAGAAGGCTTAGGGTGATCTTAATCAATGCTTATAAATACCTGAGGGGAGGTGCAAGGAAGACGGAGCTGGGCTCTTTTCAATGGGCCCAGTGGAAGGACCAGAGTGAGTGGCACAAACTGAAATACAGAAGGTGTTGCAGTTGAGTTTGGTAATGGCGAAAACAGCAGCATAAATTTCAGATCAAAGAAGCTATTTATTAAGAAAATCGTCCCCTTTATATATCCAGGGTCACTAGNGCATGGAGGATCAGGGGATTTACAGAGAGAAGGATAGGAACGGAATTGGATGGGTCGAGGATGGACAGGGAAGGGTCTGGAAAAGGGAGCAGAGAATGGTGAGTGGCAGGGAGGATGGGAGGGGTTTAACGAGAACTGGCAGGTGATAATTAAATTAGGTGCTAAAATCAGAGACAGATATGCTCAAATTATTTAATTGTCTGAGTGATCTAGGAAAAAAGGTGAGAACTAAAATTTCATTGTCTCAGTGACCCTTTGTTGGATTCCATCCAGCACTCTCTGCTGAGACATAGTCTTCTTGTACATACCAGTTCACAAACTAAAAGAAAAGAAGAAAATGCAAAAAAATCTTTTTTGCTAACCCTTAAGAAAACAATAACAGTAAAACTGTGGTAATTTTTTTAATTACTCAGCACAGCTCCGAAGAATGCAGTGAAGGGCTGTGAAGATGATGATGGAAGGACTGGAGCAACTCTGCTATGAGGAAAGATGGAGGAAGATGGAACTATTGGGCCTGGAGAAGAGAAGGCTTAGGGTGATCTTAACCAATGCTTATAAATACCTGAGGGGAGGTGCAAGGAAGACAGAGCTGGGCTCTTTTCAACGGGCCCAGTGGAAGGACCAGAGTGAGTGGCACAAACTGAAATACAGAAGGTGTTGCAGTTGAGTTTGGTAATGGCGAAAACAGCAGCATAAATTTCAGATCAAAGAAGCTATTTATTAAGAAAATCGTCCCCTTTATATATCCAGGGTCACTAGAGCAGCACACAATCATTGGTTCTTGGGTGAACACCTCTTTAGCATCATTGGTTAGTTACAGAATAATAAGTTGGAATAACAAGATGTAAAAAAGCACCACCTGCAACATATAGTTTACAAAAACACATGCGATAGTTTACATTAACTTCTGATTCTCAGCTCTGTCTGTGAGAAAGCAACTTCTTCTCAGAGACAGGGCTGAGAACTGAAAAATTTCTCTCTGATCAAACTTGTCAGCAGCCACACAGAAAGTTCCCTCTGGTCTCCAGGAAATGCTTTGTTATTGTGAGGGTGACTGTGCACTGGCACAGGCTGCCCATGGTGGTTGTGAAGTCTTCCTCCTTAAAGCTATTGAAGAACTGCTGAGACATTGTTTTCTTTTTCATACTGGTTCACAAACTAAAAGAAGAAAATGCAAAAAAGTCCTTTTTGCTAACCCTTAAGAAAACAATATAAGTAAAACTGTGATAATTTTTTTAATATATGTTTTATTTCCTTTGATACTTGTTTCAAAAGTACATTGGTCTGGTACATTATTACCAAATTAAATACTTTTACTAGTCATTTCAGATAAGAAGATGCAACTTCAATTACATATTACATTTTCCTTACAGAGTTTAGCAATATGACAAAGTAGATAATGTACACTTCTTTTCTTAAAAATTCATTAACTGAAATTTTCATGGATAAGAAACCTTAGAAAGTTCTATTATAATGCTTGCTATTAATGCCTTTTACTGAGAAAATTTAATTAAAGTCGGTAAACTCATAGAGAGAAAGAATAAATTCAAATATATCTGTTTTGTGCAATTAGCAAAGTCCTTTCCAAAAAAACCAAAACCCAAGCACCCAACAGCCACCAGCACAAAAGCTGTTTGTAGTGAGAGTTAACAAATGATTATGAACAACATTCTACCAAAACAAGTGTCTTGTAAACCATCAGGATGATCTAATTCCTTGCAGAAGTTGCTATACCATGAAAACATTTTATGAGGTATTTAATGGGCATTTAGAAAGCTGGGAAAAAAGGACAAAGAGTTAAAACCCCAAAGACTGCTCACAAAAGTAAATAGTTTACATCTCCTTTCATTTTATATCTGCTTCCTGACCCGGCGAAATTTTTCTTTCCAAACCTGCATGATGCACAGTACACCATGAAACTCTCTTTGGGGCATTAAAAAAATGTCACATTTATAATGCAGAAGTAACCCCACAGTAAAGAGTGACATTTAACAGAGTGACAAACTGGTCTCTGTGTCCAGACCTGTCAGTCACTGTGATGAATAAAGGCTGCTGGTGTAGAGGTCACAGATTTAGCTGGATGGACAGAGGAAGGGGTAAGCACAGGGACACACACCAGGACTGTGTGGAATCAGAGCTGTAGGGAGACCCTGAGCCTGCTTTCCTCAGGAGAAAAAAACCCTCCCACCCGACTTGGCATCATCTGTGAACTCACTGAGCTGCACTCCATCCCCTCGTCCAGATCACTGATAAAGATATTAAACAATTGGGGACCAATTGGATAAACTCCATTCCCCACGTGGGCCTGGCCACCAGCCAGTTTTTCACCCAAACTGTGAGCAGGCAGCTCCTTCAGGAGAATGATGTGGGACTCACTGTAAAAAGGGTCAGGGAGATGCCTAGGAAGAGTTTCAGGTGAATCCAGGAGAATATAGTGGAGGACTGTTCAGTTTTCAAAACGATCATGCTTAAAAAACTCTACAAAACCATAACAAAACAAACAAACAATACAAACAAACAAAACAAACAAATTACTCCAAAAAAGCAAGTCGAAGGATTTTATTAACTCAAAATTTAAAATACCAAAAAGTCACCTTCTAAGAGCTGCTGTCCCAGCCTCCTCTCTCTGCTGGGAGGACATCCTGAAGTGGAGCCAGCTGGAAGTAGCTGGGACAGGACAGCACCTGGGCTACTCTCACAGGCTCCCCAAAACCTGGACACATAAACCAAATACAGGAATGCACATGTGCTTAGACACAGCAAAAATAGATTTGTGTTGAAGAGATATTGGTCTTGGCCATACATTTATACCACTGCAAAGAGCATAGTGGCTCGTTTCAGTTTTCATTCATAACAAGCATTTAGAAAATACAGCAGTGCAAAAAATGGAAATATCCAAGATCAATATGAAAACCAATAATAAAGATTCCATATTTGAAACTGCATTGGATATCATCTGCAGAAATTTACTCAGAGCTTTAAGATTTACGAAAAAGACCAAAAGGGTGGGAGTCAAATGGGTTCTGTACTAGAACAGAGTCCCTGGAGACTTCAGCTGGCTGCCTTGACTTCTCAAATATGAGGGAGAATGCACCTAAGCAACGACAGCTCCCAGTTCTCCCAGGGCCCTGGCCTGCATCTGGGTGGGTCCCGTGGCCCTGTGCTTGCTCAGGTTCCTCAGGTGGTCTTAAACCTGACCTTCTGCTAAAATGGGTTGGAATTAAGTCCACCAGTCCAATAACCTGAGAGAGATGTAGGAATAGTGACTGGCAGTTAAAATTGAGACAAACAATTGTTGAGCACCTCAGCCTTCTCCTTGTCTGTTGTCACTAGTCCTGTCTGGCTTATGGGGGTGGGGAGAACAGGGGAGGTGTGATAGGTTTCCTTTCATCTTCCTTTTCCCACTGAAGTACCTGTAGGACCTCTTATTATTTTTTGCATGCTTTTCCAAATTCAGCTTCAACTGAGCTTCAGCTATACTGATGGCATCCTCACACATCCATGTGGTATTTCTATATTTTTCCCATGATGTGTGTCACTGCATATTGCCTGCATATTACCTTATTGCATCACATATATTAATTTTCAATAACCTTCTTGCTTTGACTTTCTTTCAAAAACATTTTCTCATTACATATGTTGCCTGCATATTAACTTCTTCCATTTTAAACAAGGAGATCCTTACTCTGCCAAGCACCGTCTGAAATCCAGATGAAATATATTTTTTCCAATTTCTACACATTTACCTGCAGACCAGAACAGTGGCATTTCTGAATTTCAAGGCAAAAAAGGTATTAGTCTAGTATCAGAAAGGGCAACAGCTTGGGCACTGAGAGACTATGTATAGGGAAGACCTTAGAGATTTCTCCCCTGTGATAAACAGCTATTATAGCTTTGGCTTTTGCAGGTAGTGAAATATAAGAAATATTATGTATTAGAAGATGTTAGGAAATATTATGTACATGTTAGGAATAACTTTGCTATACAGATATTTACTAGTTAACATCATAACTAAGGTTAAAGTTCTATAGCTTGAGTTACAAAATACTTTTTAAATCTGAATTATAACTCTATAGCTGTATAGTTTGAATAGTAAACTTTTTATACAATATAATAGCTGATCACTTAATGCTCAAATAAACGAAAAGCCAGAGTGATAAACTCAAAAGTAATCAAGAATGGCTGGATAAGACAAGCAGCAGGATGAACTAATGAGAAAGGAATCCCAACTAGCTGAATTCAGGAGAAAAAGAAAACAAAACCTTAGAAGACCATCACTACACATGCTCCGAATCCCTTATAAAAAGGAATGTAAATTATCCGTACATGTTCATTGTGGTTTATTAATATGTATAAGATTGAAACATATAACCGGGAAATTTATGTGAGTGAGTGTGCCTCTGGCTGTGAGCCAAGCACCCCAGCGCTGTGATTCTTGCTCTAAGTGCCTTTTGTTCTCTATTGCCCCTTATTAAAGTTATAAAACTCCAAGGAGCACTGAGCATTGTTTCTCACACCCCCCAAGCGCAGGTGTGCTCTCATTCCTGATGCCTTAAATGGCTACTAGAAACAGAGACTAGACAGGAATAAAGGAGGGATTGATTGGAAAGGCCTTCAGAGGTCACACTCTGGGCTCCAGAGGCTCCTGCCTCAGTGCATCCCAAAATGGACAATGACAGCTCCCAAGTTCTTCCCACTTTGATATCAGCATCAATTGCCCAAGCAGAAGCCAGGCAAGGATGGAATTTGCCCAAGCTTTCCCCCCTCTCCCCAAGATGAAGGTTTGCAGTTGTTGGGCCCAGGAGGGTCTGGGTGTCCTTGGAGAGCGAGCTGGAGAGGCTTTGTTATGTCAGTGTGAGCATGAGAGAACAGCACTGAACGAGCTCCAGGGCACTGCAGGGTTGGAAAACATATGAAAGTTAAAGCCTAAGGGGTCCGGACCTGGGCGGTCTGGCNCTTCCCGTGCTGAGCTGAGGGTCCGGACCTGGGCGGTCTGGCCTGCCTTTTGCAGAGACAGGACGCGAATCTCGGGCTGCGGTGCCCGAGTCGGGAGCTCGGATGCCGGGAGGAGAGAGCCTGGCGGGGTTAGCCGGGCGGGGTGAGCCGGGCGGAGAGGGCCGGGCGGGATGAGGCGGGAGGAGAGAGCCGGCCGGACAGAGCCGGGCGGGCTGAGGCGGGCGCTGCCGCCGCTGAGGCTGGCCCGGCCCCGGCCCCTCCCCTCCCGTTGCTGTGCCGACGGCACGCGCGGCTCCGCGCGGGACCGCCTGAGGGACCCCGGGGGTGGCCCCGGGGGAAGAGAGAGACCCGGGGAGAGAGACCCGGCAGCGACTCCCGCAGCGACACCCGCAGGTCCTGGGAGGCGAGCGGTAGGAGTGGAGTTTCACCGTTTGGAGTCTCCGGGAGGATACGGAGCTGCTTAGAAGGTTCTCTGGGAGAGCTGGAGGTGTCCAGTCTGGAGGGGAGAAGGCTCCAGGGAGACCTTAGAGGCCTTTCCAGTGCCTGCAGGGGCTCCGAGAGAGCTGGAGAGGGGCTTTGGAATGGGGCCTGGAGTGACAGGACACAGGGAATGGCTTCCACTGCCAGAGAGCAGGGTCAGATGGGATATTGGAAAGGAATTGTTCCCTGTGAGGGTGGGGAGGCCCTGGCACAGGGTGCCCAGAGAAGCTGTGGCTGCCCCTGGATCCCTGGAAGTGTCCAAGGCCATGTTTGAAGGGGCTTGGAGCAAGCTGGTCTAGTGGAAAGTGTCCCCACCCATGTCAGGAGGTTGGAAGAATATCATCCATCTCTGAGGTCCCTTCCAAACCAAACCGTTCTGGGATTCTATGATTCAAGGAAGGTCCTTTTCCAGCTGAAATGTTTTATCTCCTCTTGGCTCCCAGCTTGTAGTTGCCAGTTCTTCTGGAAGCAGGCCTGGCAGTCGGCTGCGCTGAGCCATGTGTTCTCAATAGGACATGTGTGACATGTTCGCAGAGAGGGAGGCTGTAAACAGATCATCAAGGCCAAGGTAAAAAAAGCAAAGGATTGAGTAAAAGCCAAAGGAGGTGGTTGTGTTAGTCACTTTGCTGGCTGTTGAAGTGACCTCCGGTCATTTTCAACATTTCTGGTTTGCTTAGTAGAGAATGAATGTGTTATCTCCAGCATATGCTCTCCAATGCATCTACATGTGTTCCCATCTCTTTGTTGTATATCAGGTTCTATTAACTGAAGGCAGAATCATAACACAGCAGTAAAACATTTAGAGGCATAGTTAGCCAGATTCAGGCATTTCTCACTCTGCTGTTGACTTTTTCTAGTAACTGTAAGCCAGGCAACACAATCCAGTTACTCCACTTTTCCTCTCTGAGGCAAAGAGAATCCTTTTTTTTTTTCTCACTTTGGAAATAGCCTCAGATGAAAATGGTTCTGCGTGTGGCATGTAGGGTTCATTATTTTACATTTCTTTTCTGCTGTCTTTCCCCTGCTATTTTTATTAATGATTTTGTCGCTGTTCTCCATTCACTAGGTTTGAAGGAATTCTAATCACTGTGATTATGGTTCTTTGAAGGCTCACTTAGCACACCTTTTGGATGAAGGAAAGAAGAAGAAGAGGTCCTCTAAAAAGAGTAAAAGGCACACTTTAAATTGGCATTGGGAAATGTCTGCTGGTGCCATGCCATTCCCGTGTAATCAGCAGAAATGTGTTGGAAAAACACCCATCAGTGACTTCACAAAAATGCCACAGTCAGACAGGTAGAGAACAGAAGCATAAAACCCCAATTATATGTTCATGACTAATGGTATGATATTAACAGATTTTCTGGGAATTAGAAACTCCTGAATTCTTGGTCGTAGCACTAGTGACTTTTAATAGACTATCTCCTTGCCAAATGTAAATTTGGTGTAATGAACTGCTGCCTGTTGAAGTGCAGGCTAACAGACTAACATTTGCAATAGCAGGCATATTGTATGGCTTTCCTTTTAAAAAGAAATTGTCTTTGCTCATAGCAATCTGGATATACACCCAGTCTGACACGTATTTTTTAGGCTGTATTTCGAAGTAAGATTACATAGTGAACAAGAATGAAGTTAGTGCATCCATCCTTTTTTACCCTAAGCTGGCTGCTGAATAATCATGCATGGATTCTCACTGACCAGGCTGTTGGGAAAAGCACTGGGCTGATTAAGGCTATATCCACATTTCTTGCCAGTGTCTTCTTAAGAGTTCATAGTTTTTTTACCTTTTAGAGCTATTACATATGTCTTTGTAGTTAACACGTGCTAAATCTAACATGTGTTGCTTTAATGGCATCATAGCAGATTTGAAGTTGGGATCTACCCAGGCTTCAATTCAACTCAGAAGAAGCAATGTTGATTCTTCGAATTACATTCTTTAAAGTTAGAATGATTCTTATGTTCACTTTATTGTTACATTTTGCCAATTGAACTGTACTATTATGTTAGTCTCTCTTCTGATACATTTAGTACAAATCAAAGCTTTATTCTCTTTCTGTTTCAGACCACCTACGACTTTTCCAAGAGCATGGGGAAATGTAGATTCAAGTTCAGCTGAGGAAGTCAGAGGCCTACCTGATGTAGTTGGTAAAACTGGTTTCCCTTAATGTACTCTGTTTTAATTAGCATTCCTAGGAGATGTGGTGATACATGTAACGGTTTTAGGTGACCAAGGTATAAAACTGGTTTGAAAGTAAACCAGCAGGAGAAATTAATACACGCAAATACCTCACGAGAGATTTCAAACCAGAGTTACAATTTAATAGAAAGATTACAATAAATGCAATGATACAGAAAATCTGGTTAAAATCCCCAGAGTTTAAAAGTCAGAGTACAACCTGGCACCCTGTTGGTCAGAGTGGTGGCGCAATCTGATGGAGCAGTGGTTGAAGTCCTGTCAAAAGCCTTGTGGAAGTTTGGGTTCTCCTCTGATGTCCTGTGGTGGTGTCCCAAGTCCCCAGGCTGCCCAGATTATATATGGTGGACTTCAAGTGGTACATCCCCCAGGGCAGGGAGTTTCACAATGGAATGATGTCATCCCATGAGTAATAGAATATTTTTGGAGTCCTTGATAGTCATTCCAGCTGCTTGTTCTGCTAGTGCATATCCAGTAAATTATGGCCCTTTAGCAGGGATGGCCCTCTCAGGGTGGGTGGTGCTGCTGCTTCCCAACTGAGTCATTGTAAAGATAAAGAAACACTTGCAGGGTTTGCCACTTCTCATTTCAACACTCAGCTTGTATCCTGGGGGGTCAGGTGTGCACTGAAAACTACCCATCAATAAGAGTTCATCGAAAAATGAGGTAGAGGGAGAAGAAAACACAGTGTGGTTCCAACCACACTGGCACTCTTCTTCCTGCAACCTGACAAAAATCAAGCTCAGAAATGGCCTGACACATTGTTGATGACCTGTAGGTAATTTTGAAGAGGAAGAGTCTTCTAATAGAAAAAGAGCAGTTGTGAAATTGTCAGTCAATCACAGGTCATGTTTAGATGATAAATTCCAGTTCTGATGTAGGCAGATCTCATTCCTGAAATGAAGCAATTTTTTTTTTACATCATGCTTGAGCTTAGTTGATAGTTCCATGCTAGTATCCTTCTGAAAATCAGAAGTTAATAAAGGAAATTTTAAAATACACTCCATTTGCTAAGATTGCGCTTCCCATGGAAAGATGTCGCACACAAACTACAACAAACTTTCATAGTGCAGATTTAGGAATTTATTGTTCATTGTTCATCCCATGTTCTGCAGCAGCAGTTCCAGGCTGTAGAATCCTCATTTCTCTCTTGGCAGTTGCTGAGGAAGGAGGCAGCAATGCGTGGATGTCCCTGGCAGAACGGCGGCAGCAGCGTCACGATCGAGCAGTGACTGAAATGCAGCAGGAGCTGCACTGCATTGGCAGGGTAAGGCAGGAGACTTTCATCCAGAGTGCCCTTCTAAAGTTAGGGCCCAACAGTCAAATGATCACACTGACCTCCCCTTTTAGGAGATGGAAGCCTCTGTTTTGAAGCTTCAGGAGTTCCTTCAGCTAAAAGTGATGGAATCAGATGAAAAGAGTAAACTTCTGTTTGAAAGGATTGCGTCTGACACGGCTCTGGAAGGTTTCTCGTTTGAAGTAAGGCAGCTCAGAGCATTGGCTCAGCTTCAGTTACTTGTACCTGCTCTG
Source organism: Vireo altiloquus (assembly GCA_013396875.1). Taxonomy (NCBI): domain Eukaryota; kingdom Metazoa; phylum Chordata; class Aves; order Passeriformes; family Vireonidae; genus Vireo; species Vireo altiloquus. The sequence continues at coordinate 44,396 of VZRF01009398.1, forward strand.
TGTAACATTTTCTCAAGGCTTGCTGGAGTCCTAGGTTGTTGTTTTTTTCCTTTTTTTCTTTTTTATTTTATTCACTTTTCAGTGAAATTGAGAGTAGATTTTTTTTGCAGGGTTTGGAAGAACTGTTGAATATGATCCACCAGGAATCGGCAAACAGAAAGAAGTGGGTTAGGGCAGTGGACGAATCCCTAAAGGAGATTGAAAGGAGTCGAGCTGTTAAAGTGAGCTGAAGTCTTAATAACTGTTACTTACACATTAGATAATGATTTGCTGATAATGCTGGATGCAGAGCAAAGAGTAGCTTGTTTCCACAGGAGTCAGAGGTCTGCCAGTAGTTCTGTTGTGAGGCAATTGCTTTCACTCATTCTATGCCCACATAATCAGAAGAAGATACTTTTTCCCTAGTTTTAAGTTATTTCTTTCTTTCACAATTATCTATATTAAAGGTGCGAGGAATACATGAGCTGCTTTTATTTTCCTGGCGGGTTGTGTAGGTCAGACTACATCTGGTCTGTTATTTTTTGGGGGACATAACATTCTGCAGCTGAGAAGGAACACAGCCATGACCTAGCTCAATTTTAGTTTGGGTCAGCCTAACCTGTAAAAGTCATTGGACATCACAGGAAATGTTTGGATAAAAAAGTGTGTAGAGATGGAAGAGCTCTCTGCACTGTCCTTGTAGGCAAACAAAAGCTGTTTGTTCCACCAGTCCCAGTTTCTCCTCTCTTTGTAATGCAGCTATGATGAGTAGGTCCAAGAGAATCACCAGTAACCTTTCTGTTGGATTAGCTACAAAAAATGTGTTTATTGACCACATTTGCTTTCATTTTGTGTTCACTTAAAACAGGCACTGGTGGATTCCCTTGAGATCTTTGAAAGGAAGTTGGTTTGATTTTTAAATTCGTATTACAGCCTGTGTGCAGAGCACTCAATTATCACAGATATCAAAGAGAAATCAGTTGAGTAGTAACAGGAATGTTTTAGTTGCTATTTTTATGAATCAGTCTTCAAGGTAACTAAGATTAATATGTTAAAATTTACTTCTCAATCTGTTTATCATCCAACTGAATTCATTTTAATGGAAAAAAAATGGTCTTGCTCATGTACCTTTTTAACTTGGGGAACTGATATTTGAGTTATACTTTTTGTTGTTGTTGCTTTTCTTTCTTTTTTTGTTGCACAGATAGCAGATGTACTGACCAAGTACACCATGCAACTGGAGGAAATTTCCTTCTTCTTGGCAGCTGATGTTCACAAGCTCATTAATGATAAGGCCATGGTAAATGTTTACCTGGGGCAAGATAGCAGTCTGAATGTTCCTTAGAATGTCTTTTTTTCCCAACTGAAATTCATTTTTTCTACCTATCAATCACTGAAATATGGAAGAAATTTCTACTTTGCAGCGTGTTCTTTATCATTTGTGTTCTTTTTTCCCTCATTTTCCATAGAAGACACAATAGGGGTTTTTGCATGTTGTATGCTGCTTCTACTCCTGATTTTATGTTTTAATACACAGAATATAAACAGAGCACTGTTGCAGAATGAGAGGGCAACTGCCAAGCTGCTCTTTAATCTAATGAAATCAGAGCTTGAGAAAGAAAAATTGCATCAGCTGAAATGGCAAGAGAGAGTCAAGGACTGGAAGCTCATCCAAAAAAACCTTGTAGTTCAGAGTTTCAGGTCAGAAATTTTGCACTCTTATTTTGGAGAATGAATAACACAAAGTGACTACTGTTCACTTGTGGTTTCTATAAACAGTAATACTTTATCATTTTTTTCCTTAAACATATCATGTATGATATCACATATATCATGTTTCCATTGTACATATCCTCTTTCCATCCTGCAGAGAATTTATGGCAAGTGAAGAAATACAGAATCCCCCAAGTGTGAAAACGGAAATGGAAAATATGATAAAGGAGCAGATTGTACTTAGTGAACAGAGACTGAGAGTTTTGCAGCACATTGGGTATGGCAGAAGAGGGTATAGTATAAAGGGAAACAATTCTTTCTGGAGGTAATGAGGGACTTGGCTACAAACTGCACTTTGCTTCCTGTCAGTGTGTGGTTGTTAAATTCAGCAGTAAGCCACGGTCTAGAACTACTTTTGTACAGCTCTTTTTAATGGAAAAAAGGCATTCTTGATTTTCATTACACCAGCTATGCTAAATAGGTGGTGATCAAGGGCTAAAAAAGCAGGAATGCAAAAATAAATCTTACTGATGTTTGAAACGTGGTAGAAATGGGCAGACAAAGATGGGTGGAGAAGTAGATGTTGGTGCTTTTGGCAAGGCATTGTTTCTCTATGGGATTTCATTTGTGTAATAAATTAAGAGAGGAGTCTGGATAGCCATCTAACACTGCTATGCTTTAATGTCCACCCTGAAAACAAGAAGCATTTTTTGGTGCAGTGCATTCCAATATTTACAGGGAGTTTTTTCACAATGGATGTAGCAACAAGGTAGATTACAGTTAGTTCCTTGTGGGGCAGTAAACAGTTGGCCTAGAACAACAACAGTCTCTGGTTTATTTTCATTGCCAAGACAGCTGTAAATAAAATAATTCATAGTAGTATGGATACTCTGATTCATAATTTTATATTTTAAGTACTGACTGGTTTGAATTTTAAAATACCTGACTCTTGTTTCCTACTTTGATAGTGCCTTGTTGCCTCCAACACATACAAAATCTGAGTTAAATGAATGGTACAGCACCCTGGAGAATTTAAACAAAAGTATAGGTAAGTTGGAAAATCATAAAAACAGTCTGGAATTCAAGCAATACTTTCTTTTTTCCAGCCAAAGATGAGGCAGACAGTTGCTTTGAAAGTGCATGTTTGCTCTGTTCTTTGTTCCATGTGTCTCCACATAGCTCTCAGATGCTTTGAGCTGGCAGTAGGACCCAAAGGAGCTCCCTGTGGCATCACTTTCCTTTGGCCACTACAAACACTTGTGCACTGTGAGGTCTAGCAGGAACTGGCTTGCTTAGAATTAATCTGGGGGAAATAAGTTAATTTTCACATGGATCAGTTCTCAATCATACAAAAATACTCCTTTTGAATTCCTGGAGAAGAGAGGAAGTATTGGGGATGCTTCCTTTCTCCGAGTGCTGTAGTGTGCCTTCCCTCTGTGTGTCTGCCTTCTCTTGCTGCTCAGCACATCCTGTTGAGATGTTTGTAGCCTATATGGTAGCAAAGAAGTTGGTAGCAATTGGGACTAACTTGCTACTTTTAAGCTGAATGATAAACAGCTTTGTATTAAAATGTCTTATTTGATCTGTGGGTGGTGTCACACAGACACTGCTGGGATCTGTTCCCTGTGCTGAGATACAGCACAGAGCCTCTGTCATGTTTCCATTTCACACTGCACTGTGAGGTGTGGGAATCTCAACCATGATCTGTTCCATCTCATTCAGACACTCAAAATATGGAGTGTGTGGAGAAAATGCGTGTCCAGTACGAGCTGGTCCAGGGCAAATGTGAGGAAAGAGTGCAGATCTGCAAGGTGAGTGTCCCAGCTTTGGGTGTGCTAGCCATGGTACAGTGTGGCATTACAGTAAAATGTGTTTGAGGATCCACCACGATGCCTTAGGTTTAAACTTTTATATTGTTCCCAGCCCTGCAGTGCCCAGTGTGACTCTGCAGTTCCCTGGAGCTCGTTCAGTGCTGTTCTCTCATGCTCACACTGACATAACAAAGCCTCTCCAGCTCGCTCTCCAAGGACACCCAGACCCTCCTGGGCCCAACAACTGCAAACCTTCATCTTGGGGAGAGGGGGGCAAGCTTGGGCAAATTCCATCCTTGCCTGGCTTCTGCTTGGGCAATTGATGCTGATATCAAAGTGGGAAGAACTCGGGAGCTGTCATTGTCCATTTTGGGATGCACTGAGGCAGGAGCCTCTGGAGGCCAGAGTGTGACCTCTGAAGGCCTTTCCAATAAATCCCTCCTTTATTCCTTTATTCCTGTCTAGTCTCTGTTTCTAGGGAGCCATTTAATGCATCAACCAAACACTGAGATAACAAGTGAAATTACTTTCTAACCTCTCTCTTACTCTGTTAAAAAAGTAACCATGCATTTGGTTTCACAGTAGCATTTGGTATTTGTGCTTGAAATGTGTAAAAGCTGTAACAAATGCCAGTAATGAAGCTGTAACAAATGCCAGACACTCAGCAAGGTGAGTGTCCCAGCTTTGGGTGTGCTAGCCATGGTACAATGTGACATTACAGTAAAATGTGTTTGAGGATCCACCAAAGATTGAGATAACAAATGAAATTACTTTCTAACCTCTGTTTTACTCTGTTAAAAAAGTAACCATGCATTTGGTTTCACAGTAGCATTTGGTATTTGTGCTTGAAAGGTGTAAGAGGCATAACAAATACAGGCAATGAAGAAAATGCTGTCCTACATTTACGTGGAGGATGCAAGGACCTTCAGCCTTTGTGCTAAATCTGTCTTATCTTGGGAAAGAAATCCCACCTCTGCCTCAATTTCTCCCTTTGTATCCAAGTGAATTGTGTTGTTTACTAACAGAATGTGGACCCTAGGAGGTTGAATCTTTCTCTGTCCATCACAAGAAAAGAAACACGAAGTTTAGCCATGCTCTCTGAAAGCCACGCAGTATTTGTTATATGCATGTCAGTAATTTGCTGTTCTTTTCATTTAGATGAGCCTGTTGGATATGAACATTTGCCCAGTAGAAGATGTTGAAATTGTGCATTCTGACATGCTCCAGATGACAAAAGAACTAAAACATAGGTTTGAAGAAGAGCTGGAGCACATGGATGTATGTTTATTCCATTTATTTTTATCACTCCCTGGGCTTAGTCTGTTCTTCTGTGCTCCCACCTGGAATGCCTTCTGCAGGCTATTGATGTCACTTTAGAAACAGGTCCATAGTGTGACTAAACACTACAAAGAAACAAAGTTTGGTGTGATTCACGTGGAAGAGTTCAGAATTATTGTGTTTATAATTTGTAGTATAAAGCTATTGTATTTTTATTATCATTTATATCTGAAATACATATGGTAGAGATGAATAACGTGTGGCCCAATCTGCCTAAAGGCAGAGGAGTAGATTTAAATGATCTCCCAAATTTCTTCCAATCTGATCTTTTGTGATTCCAAATGTAAAAACGACTGGGCAGCAGTTCCTAAAGTGGTAGATTGCAGAATGTCATTCTGTGCTTTATGGTGCCAGAAGAAACAGAAGTTTTGATACTCTAGCTTGTAGAATAAAAATCCACTTTCTTACCCAGTTTACTTGGATATTTTTTTCTTTACTCTCCAGATAGAAGACACCATGTTGAATAGCAGTCATGTAATTGCAGGCAGCCTTTTTTCATGTTACATAGCCTCTTCCTCAGCAGTTTAAAAATAACTTGTTCACTCGAATGTTTTTCTTTAGAGTGATTTTAAGGAGATGGCTAAACAGCATGAGCAGCATTGTCAAGGCTTGTACAGCTTTGTTGAGGAGGCCTTGGGGCTCTGGGACATCCATCAGCTCCAACTGTCCCAGCAGGAAGATGTGCTTCAGAAGAAAGTAGATGAATGCAGATGGCAACAGGATGACATAATACAGGTAATTAAAATAAAAACAAGGATGAGGTGTAATGTAAAGAAAGGACTTCTTAATGCAAAGAACCCTCTGGAATTCAAAAGAGCTGCTATAAAATTAAAAACTTAATCTCTGACTTTTATACTGGAATTTCTACTTTTCAGTTCCGTTCTGTCAGGTGCATTTTTGCTAACTGCTTGATTCACACTGCATGGAGAGTCCTGTCTTATTCCTGATATGGCACCAGTGATAAAGATCACTTTTGCTTTCTGTATAAAGTGGCTGTGAGTTGCTGTTGTGAGATCTTGTGCAGGCACAGAGTCAGGCTGCATGTCAAGTTCTCATAGTTAACAACCACCTTGGGGTGGCACTTCAGAGATGTTCATTCTCTAGGAAGATCTTCCTAGGATATGACTTTGCTAAGGTCTCTTCCCCTCTTGATGTAGCATTTATGTACATAATTAAATTACTTGAATCCTAAATACTTATGGAGATTTTAGTATCTTCTAAACCATTTTACTAGCTTTTTTATGTGGCTTTAGATGATGAAAGATGATCTGGATATAATTTTGGAGAAAATGAAAATGGCAAGCTGTGAAGAAGAGCTGGAGGAGTATTTGGAGAATGCCCTTTCTTCTTTAGATGAAATTAGAGCCAGGTATGAATTTTGTATTATAAACTTAAAAAGTAAAGAATATTTTCACATTGGCTGTACTACTTAGGCCTTGGTTATGCTGTCTTGTGAAGGTGTGGAAAAAGATTGCTTTTTACTTCATGTAAGAATATAAAATAATGTACATATTGAAGGAGGTTAAGGCAAACAATACCCACATTTTAGGAATAGGACAAAGGATGACTGCTACCATTCAAAATCCATACCACATCTGGGTTACTCTGCATCCCATTACATCCTTGCCTTGTGCAGAAGGTAAAAGTAGTAGTGGAATCACAGGAATCAGAGGTTGGTCTGCACCATCACCTCTGTGCTCACAGATCTCATCTCATTCAAAGTTGCAAGGACTTAGATCTTTAAGATAGCCAAACTATTTATTTTGATAAGCTCTCTGTTATCCTTCTCATGATTAGGCATTTGCAGATTTAAAAACCATATAAAAATGGGTACAATACCATACAATACACTCTCCTTGCTAAAGATCCTAGCAGCAGGTGTGAAGCTTGAGAGGAAGCAGCTCTTTTCTCACACCCAAGAGGTCTTTTCTGTCTGTTAGATCAGAGGCACCTTAGAAGAGCAATATGGAGCTGAGAGGGGATGCTCACACCTTCACACACTTGACAGTGAGATTGTGGTTAGAGCTGCAGCTTTGGTTCTCTTAACACTCATTGAGACAATTAAAGAAAAGCCAGAGGTAACAGACTGAGGGAAAATACAACACCAGGTTGCAGAGACACAAAGTAGCCTATCTGAACATCTGAACACATAAATTCCCTGTAATTCTCCTTGTTTAGGAGACAGAGCAAATGTAAATGTAAATGAAAACAAGTGTGAACATTGATTTTTTTCTTGAATCAAGACTCAGCTTGAACTGTTAGTTTTTGTTTTCAAGTAAAAGGAAAATAAACCAGAAAGGCTCAGTCACAGCTGAGCACAGTGCAGAACTAATGTGGAAGACAGTAATTTAACCTCTCTTATGTCAGCAGAGTGTTAGAATGGTTTCCCATCCAAAAGGAAGGGTGTAAAAGGCTTTATTGTAAATATTTCTTAACTTTTCTGCATTTATATATTTGTAATGAACCAATCTCTAACAAGATTGTATTCAGTATAAACAGATCAATGGCAATGTTTAGCCTAAAGGTTTTATATGATTGATCAGAAAGTTAGATTTAGATTTAAAGGCACTGTAGTCACATTTAATTTTATTTCTATACATACTTGACTCTATTAAACAGTGACCTTAAATTTGACAGGAATGAGACACTTGAGCAAATTGCAATGGATGAAGTAATGGCTTACCCAAAAGCTATTTTGTGGGAATTGATTTCTTATAGTATATCCATCAGCCAGCATTTTAATGTGAAGGAAATCTTCAAACAGGTAAAAAGAAAATTTCTTCTGGTTTAAAACCTTACTGGTGTATTAATTTTTCACTGTAGAGAAAATTTACATTACCTTTAAAATTAAGATTATATAAAGTATTGTTTCAGCCATTAAATAAAGTGCTTTTGGTAGAGACAGCAGAGGGAAACTAGAGCATTTCTCAGTCCCACACTTTTAACTCTGTCCTTGTTACAAATGGCATTTTAGCAAATTCATTTGCCTTTTGAACAGAAAACTACAAGGTAACAGACTTAACATAATCAATTTGAGTGTTACAGGTTCTTTAGATAGTAAGTGATCTATTCAAGACTATCATATCTTACTGAAATTATACATTATGAGGAGGAATATGGATTTCTTATAAGAAAGCAAATCCATATTTTAAAATGATGTGGTGGGTGCTTGTTGTTGTTTTGCTTTTAGAACTTGCAAGGCCAGATAGACTCCACAGTTCAAGATCAAAATAATACCTCAACAGTTCAAACAGGTATTTTTGCTTGATTGTTTTTCAATCTGCCTTTCTTTGGATTGTAACCAGTAGAACTCTGCTTTAACTGTAAATAACTAGTTGAGGATTCAGGAGTTGAACACGTGGTGAAGCAGTAAGCTGAGAGCATTGTGCAAGGAGAGAAAGGAGAGGAAAATCATAGAGTGTCCTGAGTTGGAAGGGTCCCATAGGGCTCATGAAATCCAACTGCAGGCCCTGCACAGACACCCCAACAACCTCACCCTGTGCCTGAGGGCATTGTCCAAACCCTTCTGGAGCTCTGGCAGCCTCGGGGCTGTGCCCATTCCCTGGGCAGCCTGTTCAGTGACCCTGCACCCTCTGGGAGGAGAACCTTTTCCTAAAATCCAGTCTAATCCTCCCTGGCACAGCTCCAGCCATTCCCTTGGGTCCTGTTCCTGTCACAGAGAGCAGAGATCAGAGCTGCCCCTGCAGTGCTGCCCTTGAGAGGAGCTGCAGCCCCCAGGAAGGTGTGAGCTCAGTCTCCTCTCCTCCAGCTGAGAAGACCAAATGCCCTCTGCCACTCTTTGTATGTTTTCCCCTCCAGACCCTTCACTACCTCTGTGTCCCTCCTTTGGACATTCTCTAATAGCTTTTCTGATATTGTGGCATCCAAAATTGTCCCCAGGGCTCGAAGCAAGGTCATCCCAGCCCGGAGCAGAGCAGGACAATCACCTCTCTAGACTGGTGCCAGAAGATAGGGACAGTTGTCAAAAATCAGCTGGAGAAACAAATCCAAGTGAGAATCAGGTGGTCTTGGCACAGGAAAGTGAAGAAACAGAAGAAGATGGGGAGAGTATTCTTTGTAAAAGTAAAGAAAATATTCATGCAGAACAGGTAAGTGAGCAACAGAGTAAGTTTGAAGGCAAAGGCAGTCATGTCCAAAATAAGGAGGAATAGGAAGTCTTTTTGCTGAGAATGAGTAGAAAGTCCTTTTTTGCTTAGTTTGTATACAAAGCACACAGGGCTCTAGATCCTTTTGTGGAGAAATGGAGTGTATAAAACACTTCACAGCCATTCTTTTTGATCTACTTTTACCCTTGTAGAAACCCTTTGCATTATTTTTTTTTTGTTTGTTAATCTGTCTTTCATCACAGTATTCTCAGCCCATGGTGAATAATTAAGTTGAATTCGTACCTAAGTATTAATTTTTCAGTTTCCATGAATTTATTACCATAACAAAACCTTTTAAAACATCATCAACTCTGCCTATGTCTTGCCAGCCTATATAAATATTACCAGCACTGTGTAAATGCCCAAACTGAGAATGAGAAGGTTATTCTAAATATCCTTAGGATTCTTCCACCAGCCTGTGCACTGTTGATTCTCTGCTGATACCTTTAAAGGTGATGTAATGATTTCCAACTCTTTCCCAGTCAGTGGCTGAGAGCAGCAAGGCAGAAAGTGATGAAATTGCCACAGAGTGTTTTTCAACTGCTAGTGGAAACACTTACACTGTTCCTGAAGAAACAGGAAAGAGTGACAGCACAGAGAGGAATTCTACAAAATATGAAGAAGAAGAATCACTTCCTATGTACCTGAAATATGTACTTCTCCCAGAAACTGTGTTTGTTGAGCTGAAGAGAAGGTGAGTAGAAAACAATTCCTGTTCTTTATATAATAGACAAATTTCAGCTGTTTAAAAGAAATATTAGACTACAGAGGCAAAAATTATCTAATTACTGTTATATAATCAGGTATTTATGTAGTTAGCTATTTAATTATGAAATTATGGTTGTACAATTATTCCACTTTTTAAATGGATACAAATATGAGAAAATGTTTATATTGCTTTGCACCCATGGCTGTCAAAGTACCACAGAAACATTTACCTTTACAGAACATTCCTACTTTATGGAAAATCACTTAGTGAGAAAACATATTAGAGAAAGACAAGTAATTTGCCTGAATTCCCTGCAGAGCCATGAAGGTAAAATGCCTGGAGCTCAGCAGTGTGCAGCTAGCTCAAAAACTCTACCAGTATTGTGCAAATGGTACTGAAACCATACCTTCCTAAAACCAGGCAGTTAAATTCTTAGAAATAATATATTTAATAAATTCTTATTTATCATTTACTATTCCTCGCTGTCATATTTCTTTTTCTATCATAGGATTTGCCTCTGCTTTTTGAAACACTTGGAGAAATGGTTTGCAGAATCCTTGTCCAGCTCCTATGCCTTTGTAGCTGCCAAGAAAGAGGAGCTGAATTCAATACTTCTGCTGCATCTTCAGTTACATCAACAAAAGCAGGAGGAGATACAGACAAATATCTACAATGCTCGAGCTGGTATTGACTTTTTTTGGCATTCTGAGTGTCATGTCTTCATTTAGAGATGGTCCTAAGTGGGCCAAAATCTGTTCCAGCATTAGCTGACTCAGTAGTAGAGGCCAATAGAAAGCAGTTAACTGTCTACAAATTTCCAGTTTATTATGTTACTCACATATTTTTTAAATGATGTTTCTGTAGCTCTTCCAGGTTTGTTCTGTGCTATTTTTGGAAAAATAGACAGCAGTGCCTTAATTAACAACTGGATTGTAGAGGATGTTGAACATTCTGTTATCAATGTTTGGGAATTCTCATTCACCTTGAAATTATTTAACAAGAGTTTGTGGTGTACAAAAAATATTTTAAAAAGTGTTGCAGAAACAGAAATTAGCAAGTTGGGAGAGCCAAAATGCCAGGAATGAGAGGAAGGATTTAACTCTCTGAAATATCACTGAGAAGCTACAGAGCATCCTCCAGTCAAAGCACTTTTTGCATGAAAAGTGTCAGGTTTTTATGGTGAGAAAAAAAATCTTTTAGATAGATTTGTTGGTCTTCAACACATAAGCTCAAAAATTCTTCTTTTGGAGAAGAGGGAAATAATTTTTCAATTTCCCTTTTACCCTAAAGAGGACAGGTGCTTCTTCTGGCAGCTTTCTCGAGGTGATTGGCTGGCTCTTGATTTCTCCAGCTATCATTCCAGAAAAGAAACCAAAAGTGGTTTTTTCTTTCCCTCACAAAACCAGGAAAATTGTATTTTCCATTAAAAAATATATCCTTTATGTTTGTTACAAGACTGAAAACAGAGAGATAATGGAGATGTCAGCAATGACCAGGAATAAAGGAAAAAGAATGCTTAGAGCAAACAGGAGACATTTGTGATTTGAATGGATTAGGAGCTGTTAAGGATATGTGTCTTACACAGGAGAAAAGTCCAAGAGACCAAGCTGAATGTGTTTAATTTGTATGTTTTAGCTACTCTGAGGTCTGGCTTTGTTTATTTTGCTGCTGATCACAGGTTAACTGAGCATTGTGATAGCTCACAGGAAACAGGGAATAATGTCCCTGGTGTAAATGTCTTTTCTTCTCAGTGGAACTGGAGCTTCACAGAGAGCATTTTGAGTGCCACTGTGCCGTGCTGGGAGAAGGCCTGGAAAAGGAAAAAGCTGAATTTCTCAAATTTTTGGACCAGCTAAACGACCTCAACACAAACTTCCATTCCCGAGTCCAGAACTTGGCATATGACTTCGTCCATGCTCCTGTGACTGAGCAGTAAGTGAGCCACTGCTGCTGCTGTCAATCTCCACAGCTAAATACTCCTGACTGCTGGCTGAGATGTTTCTGGTCTGCATTCTCAACCTGGTTTACATGTCATTGCTCTTCAGTGAAGACATTACTTCATAAAACTTGAAAACGTGTAAAGAATTTCATTCTCTTTCTCAGAAGAAATTAAAATCAGGACTGCACACATGGAAATTACATCTCCTTTCAAAGAGCTTGCAATCTTTAAGTAGAAAAGATGTTTCATCTGTTTAGATTTTATCTAAATCTACTACTTGCTCAGTAGGATCAGCTGTTGCTGACACCTTCTGTGGGTTCACCCAAACCATCCCAGCTCAGGGAGTTGGTTTGAGAGTCATAAATCACGTTTGAGTCCTCACATTTTTTCATGTCTTTACAGCCAGCAGTCACCAAAGCTTCATGTGCATTCCTCTTCAGACATGTTTTCCCTGTGTTTTATTATTTGCTCTTAGGGCAGCTTCTCCCAGCAACATCCTGCAGGCAGAACTCCACAACCATCTGGAATCAATCAGGCTTACTGTGAGAAGTTACCAGCAGCACTTGGAGGAAGCTTTAGGAAAATTAAGGAGTTTGAATGTGGATTTTTTCAAAAGCTGCAGGTATATAGATTTCATGGAAGTGTTGTTTATGAATGGTGGCCTGTTGCTGGGAATCAGTGTTTGTTGCATAGGCAGAATTGTAAAAGTAAAGTTTATTTTGTTACTCATCTAGTTTCCTATTTAAAAAAAGAAATTTATCTTGTTAAGCCACAATTATTATACCATTTTCATCACATTTGTGTTGATATATGTTTTAGGGCTGTTTAGCTAAAATAGTCTTGGAGAAAAAGATGACTGACAGCTTTTATGTTTGCTTTCAGATTATTTTCAGAGATGGGTGACTTTTCTTCTGAGGAGGTAAAGTTTTTCGACAAATGTCTTCAGAAAGAAAGTAAGCAAATTGACTCCTTTGAAAGTTCAATCAGGACAGATATGAAACAACTAGAACTGAGCTGCTTGGAGCAGGTGTGCAGAGTTTTATTATTTCAAATGATGTTTTTTATTGACATATTTGATGAGATTTGCAGTCAGCCTGCTTTTGGATCAGAACTGTAAGACTCTTCTGTTTGGCAGTTGCGTGATGGAAGAAATTAGTAGAAATGGCAAGTTTTATCATTTAAGTTTTTAAAAGTGAAAAATTGTCTACTCCTGTCTCTTGTTTCTTTTAAAGGCTACTGAACTTATCAAGAAGTATGAAAAAAAGTTTGCTTCTCTCTCTGTGAGTCGGGTCTTTATGGAGAAGGTGCATCAATCTTTGAGACAACTACGACAGCAAATCAAATCAGAGGTACAAACAGAAACATCAGAACTGCTTAAATCCATTATAATAATTTTCTTCCATACCACTGAGGAGATTTTGGCTGAATTCAGAGTGGGCAAATATTAAATGATTTTTTACTTTAATTCAAAACCTGTTTTTTTCCATCACTATCAGCTTAAAAGGTTATTTTTAATACTGCTGTTGCTGTGCTGGAACATGCAGCAGACTGAGTATGTCCATCTGAACTCACCAGTGAGTGACATGAAGCATTGCTTTTGGGAATTAGTTTTCACTTCTCCTCTGAGTACCAGGGATTTTTAACCAGTTTTTATCAGTTGTTCTGATGGTTTGAAAGTGGAGCCTCTGAAAAGCCTGTGAATGGGAACTTGACTTCTCCAGTATTTGCTTCTGCTTTAGGTAGCAAAGTCCAATTTGCAGTCAGTCACGTTAAAGTCTCACCTGGAAAAGCTCCAGAGGAAGAGAGATGCTTATGTTGATGCTACTGCAGATGAAGAAGTAAGTTCTAATCAGCATAATATGATATTGAATTTGACTTGTTATTAATTGTTATTGTTATTAATTTGCCTCATTGTGTATGTTTGTATAAACTAGTATTTTTGAGGAAGACTTTGTTTCCTCATATTTGGGGCTGGGCAGAAACACAGAATTTTTGCTCAGAAACTTCCTTGTCCTGGATTCAGCTGGGGTAGAGTTAATTTCTTCTCAGTAGATGATCCAGTGTTGTGTGTTGGATTCAGAATGAGAATGGTGTTGATAACAGTGTTTGCTAAGTCGTGTTTATCCTTAGTCAAGGAATTTCTTTTCCTTGTCTCCTGTTGTGCCACTGAGGAGGTTCACAAGGGAAGCTGGGAGGGAGCACAGCTGAGACAGGTGGCCCAAACTGGCCAGAGGGATATCCCACCCTGTGGAATGTCATGTCCAGTCTGGAAACTGGGGGAGTTGTCTGGAAGGGCCAGGCTGGGTTCAGGAAGGGAGATCTGGCATTGGTCAGCAGGTGCTGAGCAATGGTCTTGTGCATCACTTGTTTTTCACCTTTTATTATCATTATTATTATTTCCCATTATCACTGTATTTTACTTTACTTTCAATTGTTAAATTGCTCTTATCTCAGCATACAAGTTTTCCTTTGATTCTCCTCCCCATTCCACCAGGGCAAGGAGGGAGAGAAGGAGGATTGAGCTGTGTGGTGCTTAATTTCCAGCTGGGTTTAGAACCTCAGCAGTCCTTTTTGGACAGTCAGCACCTGCTTGCCTGTTTGCCAAACCAAAACCTCAGCCTCTTATACAATCTCATTGCTTCCACGTGTGTGTACATAAACTGGTGACAGAAAAGAAGCAAATAATGTTGCTTGCAAGAGTCAGCTTGTTTGAAAAGGTTAGAATAATCAGTTTAGTAAATACCATCTGTGTTATCATATCTTTCAGGCTTTAACTTCTGAAGAGTTGTATGACTTTGCCAGAGAGGTGTTGAAAGAGCTGAAAAAGAGGAGTCAGTATCTCGACTGCTTCTTAGTGAAAGCAAAGCTCCCACGTGCCACTGTAAGATAACATTGACTTTCTCTGGATTTTATTTAATATTGAGAGAATTTTCATGTGTACATGTTTTAATGGCTTTGCAGAAGTTGTGCTTTGAATTTTCAAATGCAAAAAGGATCTGCATTATGCTGAGATGTCCAAGACACTAACACTAGGACAGCCTTTTTAAGAGGCTGAGTAAATCAAGTTTACAAAATGCTAAAGGTACATGGCATTGCAATGAGCTGCTCAGTTCTTCATAAGAGTTTGTTTTCTCAGAGATACTAATTCGCAGGTTTCTTTAAAAAATTAAAAAAAAAAAAAAATCCCAAATGTATCCTGAAGGGATTTTGTTTTTATCAAACAGGTTGTGTTTTCTTTCCTCCCTTCTCTGGAAAGTCTGTCTTTATTTTGTAATCTCAATGGATCATTGTTTTAAGATTATATCCTAGAGTAGTGTTTATGATGATTATGACAACCTACTGTTAACTGAAGTGTTTGAGAGCTGTATAGCTGTAACCACATTGCTATTAGAATGACAAAAAAATTTATTGCAGCCTGCAAAGCAAGATATTGTTTAGAAAATCTGCTTTAGTAGTCATTACATGGAATTGATGCCACCTAAAAACAGAGACTAGACAAAAATAAGAGAATAAAGGCAGGTATTTATTTGAAGCCTTTCAAAGGTACAGTTAAGGTTACACCCAAGATGGATCCCAGGTCATGAGTTCTTCACACTTTTCTAAGTAAGGTCCATTTGCATATCAGGGTTAATTCTCCAATTATAACTTCAGTTAATGATGGAATTACCCCAAGTTTGCCCCTCCTCTCAGAGCTTTAGTTTACACAGTTTGAGACAATCTGGGTGTCCTTGGAGAGCAAACCTAGAGAGGTTTGTTATGTCTAACCAGCATGAGGGAACAGCAGCTCAGAGGACACACGAAACTTCAGAGTCACACATCAGGCAGTACAGGATTTGAAAAATATAAAAGTTAAAACCTAAGGCATCAGAATGCTTTCACCTACTGCCTGCTACAGTCTACAGGACTTCATTTTTCTTCCCATTTCAGGAGGACTTTGCCACTCTTGGCACAGATGGGACACTGCAAAAGGACTTCACCACTCCTGACACAGATGGGACACTGCAAAAGGACTTCTCCACTCTTGACATGGATGGGACATTAGAAGATTCCTCTGCTCCTGATGAGCAAAATGAGAGTCTCAGCAATGAGAGCAAAAGGATGGTGATGGGACTGGATCCTGCCAAATTCCCTGTGTTAAATCCAAGCAGAATGGGTACATCAGTTCTTGATGACTTGGCAATAACTGTTATCAAAAAATTAGCTGGGTAAGTCCTTGTTTGCCTAAAGGTATTTTTCTGTCCTTGTCTTTATTTATCTTTTCTTTGCTGCATCTCCCACTTCTCTCCATGAGGCTCATGATAACACTATAAGGGGCTTCACTACAGTATTTTTAAATTTTTTATTCCAGAAACATGTAAAGATTTTCCTGAATTCATAGTTTGTTGTTTACCTTGTATGCCCAGAACTATTGAATAGACTGCTCATAGGTAATATTACTGGTTTTTTCTGATCAGTCTAGCTTTTAAAATCTGTCTAGCTGAAACTGCTTTCTTTTTAAAAGCAAGATTTCTAATAGCCAAAAATACCACTTTGTGAGTAATAAGTGACATCTAGGATACAATGATAAATTTTGGGTATTTCACTTTTGTCTTCTAGAGATGTATTTTAGTTGAAAGGTGATTATCTGCCATGTAGTTGACTGAATATACAAAGTGTAAAATGAAGAGTATGACAAATGTTTGATTTTCAAATAGTATCTTAATGCAGTTTTGCTTGCAGAAATTCCAAAATGTCAGTTAAGCAATCAGTTAGTCCCATGAAATTACTTCTGTATACAGTCAGTTGTAAAAGTAACCTTATCTGTTAAATATGATCTCAGAAATTTAACTCACTTAGCATGATAGGGATAGAGAACTGCCTAGTTTGCTATATAGTATAGAACATAAAATAACAGATATTTTATTAATTCAGTAGTCCTTAGCTCTTTTTTTTTTTTTTTTCCAGATTTGACCCATCAAAAAAATCCCAAGACTTAAATCAGGGGAGAGGTTTGCCTGTATTTATTTTAATATTTTCTTTTCATCCAAATTGTAGTTCCTGGCATTTTACTGCACAGGTCTAGCATGTTCCAGGCCAGTGGTTTCTATGCTAGGAACTCTGAGATAGTTGTGCTTCCCAGCTCTTCTCCTGGACATCTTTAATTACATTAAGATGATTTGAGGCTCCTAAAGCAATGAAAGGCACAGGATGAGATAATAATGTTATGAAGAGTACTTGTGTTTGTGATAGCAAATGGGAAATGGGGTGGAGAGAAGAAGTGGAGCAGAAATGATGAAACACTTAGGGAATCAGGGATCCTTCTCAGTGCATGATCCTCCCCTGGGAGGTGAGCACAGAGGTAACCCCAATGCTCCCTACCCAGAGTTCCCATCTCCTCATCTCTCTCCTCCAGCCATTTCCAAACCTATCCTCCATCTCTGCCACATTTTTAAGTCCCTGTGACCACCACTGCTGTGACTGTAGCCCAGTCACTCTCCTTATTCACCTGCCTCCAATTTGCTTTAAATCTCCTCCCATTCACCATGGATTTGTGACATTCCTGTGGCTCCTGCCCCCTTTACTGCTGGTGCCACTTCTGGGCTACTTGAGGCCTGTCTGACAGAAATGTTTGTTCTTGTAGTTGTCCCTTACATACTGTAAGGAAACATTATAGAAATAAGAACACAAAATATATAGACACTTAAAAAACACTTTAGTTGGCATTTATGCCACATTCCTATTCTTTCCTTGTTAACTAAAAGCAATTCTTCCCCCAGCAAAGAAGAAGAAGTTATCTAATGCACAGTCTCAGAAGTCTGCAGCTCAGAGCAGGAAGAAGTCAACTAGTGATGAAACGAAGCCAAAAAAAAGGTGAGACCCCCTAAAAGGAAGAATTCCACTTAAAATATTCCCCCATGCAGGGATTTACCTAAACTTTGTCTGTTCATTGAAAGATTCTTACTGCTTATTTGTATTAGCCTTCTTTCCTTCTACTGCTTATCACTTGGAATCTCTCACCTGTTTATGTCCACATAGGTTTTTTTCCCCAGATCTTGACTGGAAAAATACTATTCTTTTTCTCCATCATCTGCTGTTGTTTTGTATTTTGAAGTTGTTGAAATGTAGACTAACCCTTAAATCAATGTGGCTTAATTTTCAGGTGTGTCTAAATAGTTTCTCTTCAGCTTAGCCCACAGATGGATGAAATGAGTTACTGTAATAGTGAAAGCAACAGAAAAGTTTTGAACTACTGAGAGTTTAGAAGAGAATTCCAAGAATCTTTTTCCATCAAAATACTATTTTTATATTGGTTTGGGAATGGTATTCCCCAATTTTGTGCTCCTACTGAAACACTCCAAACCATGCAGTGCTTGCTCACTCCCCTTTCCCTGCAGCAGCTGGATAGGAAAATTGGAGGCACAAAAGGTGAAGATAAGGTTGAGATAAGAACAATTTACTAGAAACAGCAATGAGATAAGAAAAGGAACAGTAGCAGCAGCAGTGTTAATAGCAAAGTGTACAAGAGAGGCAAGTGGTTCACATGTGAGTGCTCACCATGAGGAAACCCTGCCAGTACCTGGCTGCCACCACCTTCCCCAGCAGCAGAGACCTTCCACCCACCCCTGCAACGAGGAGAGGTGGAGAGAACAACCTCCAGCTCCTGGCCACAACCAGGACACACACACAATACTACTTCTAGAGTTACATTTCTTCTAATGTTTCTTCAATTTTCATGTCTGTTGTATGATGTTGGAGGCTGAGATATTTGG